>CM067342.1:17376049-17513858 GCA_034190875.2 Urechis unicinctus | reverse complement strand
TATTTTCGAAACGGGCTAGTCGTGAAGGGCTACCTGGCTGTTAGCCACTGAATGCCCTTTTCAACCCTGTGTAGGCAATATGTCGAGTTACGCGAGCGACGACGCGTAAGGGGTGGCTATTTAAAGCATCACAATCACCCTCAGGAGTCACAAGAAAAGAGCCATGGCCTTTTGCTCAGGTCTTCAGATATTAACGGCAAGCTAATAAGGCTTTTACAGGTGTGTTCATTCTAGGCTTATTAAAGATTTAAGGGAGGGAATTCTAAGAGCTTGAGAGCATGCGATTCGAGGATTGAGAGATAAGCTGAAATGGTGGGAAAACAAGAGAAGACACGGGGGTCAACATGCGCCTCGATCATCCCCTTCGTAAAAAAGGTTACAGTCAATTCCCTCATACCCTGTCGTCAGGGGTCCTTGCATACTTTTATGTCTTTCCATGCTCCAGTGGCCCGCTGTTTGTACATTAGATGTCTATATTAAGAAGGTGGTCACCAATATTTGTGTTCAATTTACAATGTGAAAGCAGAAAATTGTAGGCAACAGTGAAAATATAGAAAAGGCGACCAATGCCACATTTGGTTCATATTCACATTAGGATCTCATATGCCGACCACATTCGCCATGATTCGCGCGATTCCAGTGACCTCGTTGACGTATTTCTGGAGGAGGTTGTAGCGCTCCGTTTTACCACTAGGACAAGATGCAGGTGGGCACATAAATCATTGGTTGATGAAAACAGTTCAGCAAAAGCACGCGTACCTGTGCTGCTCGTAAACCAACAAAAGGCGTTCGAGCACAGGTGGTAACAGATAGACCACACATAGGAATTTGATATCATCTGACCTATACGGTACAGAATACGTGTTTCATGAAAAGAGACAGCACCGGACCCCGTTAGCTTGTTAGTGACGTGTTTGGTACCTTTGAACCAGCAGAGGTGGTTTTGCAAAATCAGCTGTGGCAACTGAGTGCTCTGCAATAAATGGGTTTTTAGCTGTCAAATCAATCCTAATCCATCACCTTGTGTCATAATCCCCTCGTTGTTGATGAAGTGGCGTTTAAAAATCAAATATTACCCATTATATTTCAATTGCCTTTGTAACCGCCAAACCATGCTCTATGTTTTTAAAATCCGGGTTGTCGGATTGGGCGATATGAGTTCACTATATCTAAATTCATGCAATTGTCAGTCACCTGAAGTATCAATAGGTGCAAAAATTTATTGAATATGTGCATCGTTGTGCATATCATCGAGATTCGACTCCTCTCGGTTGACAAATATGCACTTGGGCTACACCAAGGTGCAAAAATTTGACTCTCAACTATGGGCCGACAAGTAGATGGTGGTTTTTTTTTTAAACAATATATAATCATGATAAGTTTTAAATATAGAGCAAAACCTCGGTACATGTGACACCCACGCAGTACCACACCCCTTCCGTCCATGCAGAGAAACTGATGTTATTATACTTCAAATATGCTATACTGTCAGTGTCAATACATATCAAATGTGGTGCAAACCCCATTTGCAATCACCCAGCCCTCAAAAGTCCCTAACTGTAATGAACGTAGTTACAAAAGTAAAACCATTTGTAACGAACAGTATGGATCAGTTGCAAATAAACACATAAATGTAGGATGTATAGGATATGTAAGATCTACGTAAGCGCTTTGACTCTTAAGGGTTGGCTATTCTAAGCATCACAATCACCCTCATGAGTCCAGAAGCCATGCCTGTGCTCAGTCTTCAGGTATTTGACGGGTAGCTAATACGCTTGAAGGTGTGTTCATTCTAGGCTTATTAAAGATTTAAAGGGAGGGAGTTCTAAGAATTGAGAGCAATATCATCAGAGATTGAGAGATAAGCTGAAATGGTGGGAAAACAAGAAGACACGGGCTCAACATTTATGCCTCGATCTCCCCCTTGGTAAAAGGTTACAGTCACTTCCACATACCCTGTCGTCAGGGTCCTTGAACACTTTTATGTCTTTACCATGCTCAGTGGCTGCTGTTGTACATTAGATGTCATAAAAAGAAGGTGGTCCCCAATTTGTGTGATTCAATTTACAATGTGAAAGAAGAAAAATTGTAGGCAACAGTTGAAATATACGAAGGCGACCAATGCCACATTTGGTTCATATTCACATTAGGATCTCATAGTGCCGCCAACTTCGCCATGATTTTCTGCGATTCCAGGGCTACCTGTGGTTTGGATTTTTGGCTGAGGGGTTTGTAGCACGCCGCTTACCACTTTTCAAGCTGCACGTGGCACATAATAAATCATTGGGTTGATGCAAACAGTGTTCAGCAACAGCACGCGGACCTGTGCTGCTCGTTCACCAACAAAAGGCGTTCGAGCACAGATGGTAACAGATGGAACACACATAGGAATTAATGTCATCGATAAGGGGTATAATTCGGTTATTAACGATTTGAATAGAATATGGAATACTGTTCACGAAAAGAGACATATGTCAGAAAAGGAGTTGCAAATAGTGTCATTGTTCATGCAATAGTCATTTTGATTGAGAATATAAAGGTATATGATGCAAATTTGGCTGAACGAACGGAAAACAAGCAATGCAAGGTGTTTACGTGCTTAACAGTGAAAATGTAATTCCAATTATGAAGATTTGAAACTGTTCGATTTTGAGCGCTCTATAAAGTTATCAAACGAATGCCATTCATATTTGCGATACTGTAACGCCAATTATAAAATATGATTCCTTGATGGGAGAGGCTGGTTGTGCGGGGGTGGGCGGTATGAGGCGTGGGGTGTACATTACATGGAAAGGCAATTACCTGATAACCAGCAGACATAAAATTTTCAATCGCCATCGTTTGCCAGTTTCTGTACTGTAGCCTTACCACTGCGTCGCTTTTTGACCCACAGGTCGTTGGTTCGATACCAAGGTGCAAACCTGACTGGTTCCTCGTGACTCGGACGATCACGTTGAATGCCAGTCCTATCTTTAAAAGGGCATTTGCACCTGACCCGTCAGCTTTTTAGTACCGTGTTGGACCTTTGACCCAGCAACGTGCGTTTTGCAGTCAGGTCGGAGCAATTGAGTGCTGGCAGTAATGGGTAGCTGTCAAATCATCCTAATCCATCACTGTCGCCATATCACCTCGTTGTTGAAAGTGGCGTCAAAAAACACCAATTTTACCATTACTTTCAATTGCTTTAGTATCTGAAACCATGCTCTTGTTTTCAAAATGCTGTCGGATCAGATACGGTTCACCGTATCTAAACTCATGCAATTGTCAGTCAGGGAAGTATCAATATGCAAGCGTTTATTGAATATGTGCATTGTTGCGCATATCATCTGAATTCGATCCTCTCGGTTGAGAAATATTCACCCGGGCTACACCAGATGAATATTTGATCTCAACAATGGCCGACATAGATGGTGGTTGTTTCTTTTTAAAGAATATATAATCATATAGTTTAATATAGAGCAAAACCAGTTATGATCACCCATGCCGTACTACATCCCTCCCGTCCACGCCGAGAAACTAATAGTATTATACTTCATATACTACACTACAGTATTAATAACATATTAAATGGTGCAAACCCATTTGAAATTACACAGCCCTCAAAATCAAACTGTAATGAAACAGTAGCGAAATTAAAACACATTTGTAATGAGCAGTAAATCAATCAATTGCAAATGAACACATGAAATGTAGGATGTATACCCTTGTAAAAGAATGATGCGTTTATCATTGGCTATTTTGACACATCATTTACATGTAAGGATGTGCCTGTAGTTCTTGGAAAAGATTGAATCAAACACCACAATATCAGTGTCGGGTTTAAGCAAGGGGGGGGGGCTGGTTCAAGCATCTTTGGGAGTGCCCCATAGTTAATTGAGGCTCTGCACACGGTACAGCTGCACGGTCAAATTGCTGGTCAACAACAAAATCTCTATTGCGTGCAACGTTCAACTGAATCAACTTCACATAACTTCAAAAAACGAGCACCAAAAATGAAGGATAACCTGAATTATGGATATATGGAACCATTTACGACCCGACTAAATGCTCAGATATCCATGCGATTGAAAAGTGCATGCTCGATGGTTATCAATATAGAGTACTTATAAATTATCGAAGACACAATGGACATGGAAATAGTACAATAATTATGAATATATTAAGCAAATCTGATAGACTCAATGTTCAGATACGCAGGCGATTTGAAATGGTTTGTCCATTGGTTTGTTTTTTATAAAGAACAGATATAAATGGCTCTATATTCCACAATATTTTGTGCATCAACGAACATTTAAAACAGTACACGCTAATGTATTTTACCTGTAAGTATTTTCGAAACAGTTCAGCTAGTCGTGAAGGGCTACCTGGATGTTAGCCACTGAAATGCCCTTTTCAACCCTGTGTAGGCAATATGTCGAGTTACGCGAGCGACGACGCTTAAGGGTTGGCTATTCTAAGCATCACAATCACCCTCATGAGTCACAGAAGCCATGCCTGTGCTCAGTCTTCAGGTATTAACGGGTAGCTAATACGCTTTAAGGTGTGTTCATTCTAGGCTTATTAAAGATTTAAAGGGAGGGAATTCTAAGACTTGAGAGCATGCGATCGAGGATTGAGAGATAAGCTGAAATGGTGGGAAAACAAGAAGACACGGGGCTCAACATGCGCCTCGATCTCCCCCTTGGTAAAAGGTTACAGTCAATTCCACATACCCTGTCGTCAGGGTCCTTGCACACTTTTATGTCTTTCCATGCTCAGTGGCCGCTGTTGTACATTAGATGTCTTATAAAGAAGGTGGTCACCAATATTTGTGTTCAATTTACAATGTGAAAGCAGGAAAATGTAGGGCAACAGTGAAAATATAGAAAGGGCGACCAATGCCACATTTGGTTCATATTCACATTAGGATCTCATATGCCGACCACATTCGCCATGATTCGCGCGATTCCAGTGACCTGTGGACGTATTTTGGAGTAGGTTGTAGATTCTCCGCTTACCACTAGGACAAGCTGCATTTGGCATCATAAATCATTGGTTGATGAAAACAGTTCAGCAACAGCACGCGGACCTGTGCTGCTCGTTAACCAACAAAAGGCGTTCGAGCACAGGTGGTAACAGATGTACACACATAGAAATTTGATATCATCTGACCTATATGGTATCGAATAAGGTGTTCACGAAAAGAACAGCATCCAAAAAAGAAGGCTACAATAGTGTCATTGTCATGCAAGCAGTCATTTTGAATGAGGCTTGGTCCTGAGTGCTGGCAGTAATATGATGTCAAATTTGCGTAAATCAACGTCGTAATCAATGGCAAATGTTAGACACGTGTAATTCCAATTATGAATATTTGAAACATGCTATATTTTTGAGCGCTCTATAACATTATCCAACGAGTTACCATTCATTTGCCGATGCGTAACGCCATTTAAGCATCTGGGATCTCCTCATGCGTCAGTAAAAAATATGCATCGGCGGACGGCTTATACACTGAAGTATTACGCTTCATCAATTATAGACTTTTTAAACAGCAATTTTCTGATAAGTGGAGGGATATCAATAACACTTCGAATGCCATTCACATTTGCGATCCATATGCCAGTTAAGCTGTATGGAGACGCTGTACAATATGCACGTCTCTATTGACGCACAGATCTCACCCCTTCGTACCAAGTGAATTGAATGCTTACCTGTCGTCATCCGATCACGTTGATGGCAGTCCTATTATGTAAACTTTGATGCATACGCTTCCGTACATGCTTGTACATTAGTGTCTTTTGACACAGCAACGTGCGTTTTGCATTTGTGTCGGATTTACATGCTGCAGTAATGGGGCAACAGTAATGAGTACAAGCGGGTAGCTCACGTTGGCCACATAGTTGGCAGTTGTTACATGATGATGTCATAATAAATTTTTACCATGACCTTCGCTGCGCGTGTTCTAACCATGCTAGTGTTGGACATTCGTGAGGGTTTACGTAGCGGTTCCGTTTAAACTCTGTCACATGGTCAGTCAGGGAAGCAAACTGCTTGCGAAATGAATTCGATGCAGCGCAGAATTATGCATTACTGGGCAATTTAATCATCGCGGTTGACTCGAAATATGCGTTTTAAAACCAGCTCGTTGATCTCAACCATCAGATGGTGCTTATCACATATAAAGAACAGTTTCTGTACCGTCCATAGAGACAATAGATGACATCTTACCCATGACGCTCTTCATACCAAGTGTCACGCCAAGAGAATTTGAAAAAGGACCAATAGTAGCATCATTATATGCAACGTTTGACATTGCATAACATATGGTTTCAAGCAAAATTTATCGAATCGAACCTACCACAGCACCTTTTCAAATCAAACGTTCTAACATTTGACCGCTTATATTACCAACAAGATTTGTGGCTCGTGTTATTGCATTAGCCCTCATTAAGTCGGATCATACCCTTCACCATTCAGAATATGCGATACTGTAACTGCACATCGTTATCCCACATCCCTTCGTCCAGTGATTCGGGAAAGGATGGTTGAACACCACATCTTAGGTGATAACTGCACGGTTAATGACATTAAATGGCAAGGTAAGGTTTATTTTCATAACCACCCTTTCAAAAACAAATCGCCAAGTACGGAGTCAAACGCCTGTGCTTGCAGCCTATCAGCATCGGAAGGTCCCCTATAAACTTGATGATGCCATTTTCGCGTCATTTGTGTTTCAATTCTCACTGAATCAGTTCTTCATGAGGGAAGTATAACGCATTTCCATGAGCAGTATAACATGAACATGGATATATTCAAATGTTCACAGACTAGTCGGAACGCTCGCGTCTGAAATTGTGTCGTTCACATAGACCCGATGTATTTCCGAGGGACACGGTAGGCATCGAAATCGATCGATTGGACATGAAGATGCGCGTTTGCGTTTGACGTTTGCGCTGGACTGACAAGCCACCCTGAAACAATTAGGGAATGATTGCGTGACAAATATGATTCCTTGTAATGACATCTCTTCAGTTGCTTGACACACATCTCTATTGCAGTCTCAATTAACTTGGAAAACCCAAACTGTTGCCCTGATGGCAAGGACACGTGGTGTTTCACATGCTACTTCTTCAATCATCTCTGGTTCGACTGCTGCTTTCTATTGGAATGCCCCATGAATGCAACGTTGGATGTAAGTATAATGCCGACATAGCATATGGTTGACAATTTCTTGATGATTCCTGATATCGATAAGTCAATTGGTTTTGTCCATTCCACATTAAGACTTATGATCACCCTGCAAGACTTGCACATCCAGTTCGCATCGTGGATGCGTACCAATTGTCACTTAGAAAGAAATTTAGTACACCTACCTAAGTCATGCCTGGGAAACATAGAAAATGCGTGCAAGGACATTTCAATTAACGACCCTCAAATTCCAAACAGTAATTGAAACAGTCGGAAATGTAACCTGCACTGTGCAAAGACCCGTGTAACTAGATTGCATTCCAGATGCCCGTCACACATCGGTATGTGGATAATATTAGTGCTGTAACTGGGAGTGATGCAATTATCTTATTTGCACACAATGATTTTACATGCTAAGAATGCCACATTTAGTTTATTGGTGGCCTGCAATGGTCCAATCCATCACACGTGCCTCATGTGTCATAGTTTAAGTAAGCGGTGAATCCAATTTGAACCTGCAAGCATTTATTTTGGTATCATGAACGAGTTGTAATGATGGCTCTGCCAAATGGTCCACCTACGATTCGATCGTGCCTGGTCAGTATATCTTAGACTCATTGCGTGCTCGTTCAAGAATCAACTAGCAAATACTTCAAAAATCGAGCTACCAAAAATAAATCTGATGACATGGTTGAAACTGGATCCCATGGCTGCAATTCATTTACACAGCTTTCACAATCATAAAACGAGACATCGAAAAGGAAGCAATATGAAAGTGTGCATGCTCGATGGTACTATCACTAACTGCGGTAATAAATTGTAAAGTGCATGATGCATAATTTGACTGAACGACCAATGGACAACTGGAATATGCGTACACTGCACGGTGTTTACGAATATAACATAAGCAATATCTGATACGACTCAATGTTCAATACGCAGGCGATTTGAAATGGTTTGTCCATGGTTTAAAAAGAACATTATAATGGTATCTATCTCTTCCACAAATTCATTGTGTGCATCAACGAACATTTAAAACAGTACACGCTAATGCTATTTGCCTGTAAGTATTTTCAAAACAGGCTAGTCGTGAAGGGCTACCTGGCTGTTAGCCACGTACATGCCCCTTTTCAACCCTGTTGTGCTCAGTCATCAGGTATTAACGGGTAGCTAATACGCTTCAAGGTGTGTTCATTCTAGGCTTATTAAAGATTTAAAGGGAGGGAATTCTAAGACTTGAGAGCATGCGGTCCAGGATTGATAGATAAGCTGAAATGGTGGGAAGAACAAGAAGACACGGGGCTCAACACGCGCCTCAATCGCCCCCTTGGTAAAAGGTTACAGTCAATTCCACATACCCTGTCGTCAGGGTACTTGCACACTTTTTATGTCTTCTCATGCTCAGTGGTTGCTGTTGTACATTAGATTTCTTGTAAAGAAGGTGGTCACCCAATATTTGTGTGTTCAATTTACAATGTGAAAGCAGAAAATTGTAGGCAACAGTGAAAATATAGAAAGGCGACCAATGCCACATTTGGTTCACATTCACATTAGGATCTCATATGCCGACCACATTCGCCATGATTCGCGCGATTCCAGTGACCTGTGGACGTATTTTTGGAGTGGTTGTAGCGCTCTGCTTACCACTTGGACAAGCTGCACATGGCACATAAATCATTGGTTGATGAAAACAGTTCAGCAACAGCACGCGGACCTGTGCTGCTCGTTAACCAACAAAAGGCGTTCGAGCACAGGTTGTAACAGATTGACCTCACATAGAAATTTGATATCATCTGACCTATATGGTACCGAATACGTGTTCATGAAAAGAGACAGCACCTGGCCCGTTAGCTTATTAGTACCGTGTTGGACCTTTGACCCAGCAGCGTGCGTTTTGCAGTCAGGCCTTGGCAACTGAGTGCTGGCAGTAATTGGTAGCTGTCAAATCATCCTAATCCATCACCGTCGTCATGTCACCTCGTTGTTGAAAGTGGCGTTAAAAAACACCAATTTTACCATTACTTTCAATTGCCTTTGTATCTGAAACCATGCTCTTGTTTTTAAAATCCTGTCGGATTCGATATGGTTCAGTATATCTAAACTCATGCAATTGTCAGTAAGGGAAATATCAATATGCAAACATTTATTGAATATGTGCATCGTTGTGCATATCATCTGAATTCGATCCTCTCGGTTGAAAAATATTCACCTTGGCTACACCAGACTAATATTTGATCTCAACTATGGCCGACATAGATGGTGGTTTTTTTAAACAATATATAATCATATAGTTAAATATAGAGCAAAACTCGGTAATGTACACCCACGCCGTACCACACCCCTCCCGTCCATGCAGAGAAACTGATGTATTATACTTCATATGCTATACTGCAGTGTCAATAACATATCAAATTGTGCAAACCAATTTGCCAATAACCCAGCCCTCAAAGTCTAACTGTAATGAAATAGTATCAAAATTAAAACACATTTGTAACGAACAGTAAATCAATTGCAAATGAACACATAAAATGTAGGATAGATATGTCGAGCTACGTAAGCGCCGACGCTTAAGGGTTGGCTATTCTAAGCATCACAATCACCCTAATGCGTCACAGAAGCCATGCCTGTGCTCAGTCTTCAGATATTAACGGCTAGCTAATACGCTTGAAGGTGTGCTCATTCTAGACTTTTTAAAGATTTAAAGGGAGGGAATTATAAGACTTGAGTGCATGCGATCCAGGATTGAGAGATAAGCTGAAATGGTGGGAAAACAAGAAGACACGGGGCTCAACACGCGCTTCGATCTCCCCCTTCGTAAAAAGTTACAGTCAATTCCACATACCCTGTCGTCAGGGTCCTTGCACACTTTTATGTCTTTCCATGCTCAGTGGCTGCTGTTGTACATTAGATGTCTTATAAAGAAGGTGGTCGCCAATATTTGTGTGTTCAATTTACAATGTGAAAGCAGAAAATTGTAGGCAACAGTGAAAATATACAAAGTCGACCAATGCCACATTTGGTTCATATACACATTAGGATCTCATATGCCGACCACATTCGCCATGATTCGCGCGATTCCAGTGACCTGTGGACGTATTTCTGGAGGGGTTGTAGCGCTCCGTTTACCACTAGGACAAGCTGCAGGTGGCATATAAATCATTGGTTGATGAAAACAGTTCAGCAAAAGCACGCGGACCTGTGCTGCTCGTTAACCAACAAAAGGCGTTCGAGCACAGGTGGTAACAGATGGACCACCCATAGGAATAGATGTCATCTGACCTACACGGTATCGAATACGTGTTCACGAAAAGAGACATAGAAAAGGAGTCAATAGTGTCATTGTCATGCATGCAAGAGTCATTTTGAATACGTGAGAATAAAAGTATATGATGCAAATTTGGCTGAACGAACGGAAAACAAGCAATGCAAGGTGTTTACGTGCTAAACAGTGAAAAATGTTATTCCAATTATGAAGATTTGAAACTGTTCGATTTTGAGCGCTCTATAAAGTATCAAACGAATGCCATTCATATTTGCGATACTGTAACGCCAATTATAAAATATGATTCCTTGATGGGAGAGGCTGGTTGTGCGGGGTGGGCGGTATGAGGCGTGGGGTGTACATTACATGGAAAGGCAATTACCTGATAACCAGCAGACATAAAATTTTCAATCGCCATCGTTGCCAGTTTCTGTACTGTAGCCTTACACTGCGTCGCTTTTTGACCCACAGGTCGTTGGTTCGATACCAAGGTGCAAACCTGACTGGTTTTTCGTGACTCGGACGATCACGTTGAATGCCAGTCCTATCTTTAAAAGGGCATGCACCTGACCCGTCAGCTTTTTAGTACCGTGTTGGACCTTTGACCCAGCAGTGTGCGTAGGTCGTAGCAATTGAGTGCTGGCAGTAATGTGTAGCTGTCAAATCATCCTAATCCATCACTGTCGCCATATCACCTCGTTGTTGAAAGTGGCGTCAAAAAACACCAATTTTACCATTACTTTCAATTGCTTTAGTATCTGAAACCATGCTCTTGTTTTCAAAATCCTGTCGGATCAGATACGGTTCACTGTATCTAAACTCATGCAATTGTCAGTCAGGGAAGTATCAATATGCAAGCGTTTATTGAATATGTGCATTGTTGCGCATATCATCTGAATTCGATCCTCTCGGTTGACAAATATTCACTTTGGGCTACACCAGATGAATATTTGATCTCAACAATGGCCGACATAGATGGTGGTTGTTTCTTTTTAAAGAATATATAATCATATAGTTTAATATAGAGCAAAACCAGTTATGATCACCCATGCCGTACTACATCCCTCCCGTCCACGCCGAGAAACTAATAGTATTATACTTCATATACTACACTACAGTATTAATAACATATTGAATGGTGCGAACCCATTTGAAATTACACAGCCCTCAAAATCAAACTGTAATGAAACAGTAGCGAAATTAAAACACATTTGCAATGAGCAGTAAATCAATTGCAAATGAACACATGAAATGTAGGATGTATACCCATGTAAAAGAATGATGCGTTATCATATTTTGACACATCATTTACATGTAAGGATGTGCAGTAGTTATTGGAAAGATTGAATCAAACACCACACTATCAGTGTCGGGTTAAGCAAGGGGGGGGGGGCTGGTTCAAGCATCTTTGCGTGCCCCATAGTTAATCAGGCTCTGCACACGGTACAGCTGCACGGTCAATTGCTGGTCAACAACAAAATCTCTATTGCGTGCAACGTTCAACTGAATCAACTTCACATAACTTCAAAAAACGAGCACCAAAAATGAAGGATAACATGAATTATGGATATATGGAACCATTTACTACCCGACTAAATGCTCAGATATCCATGCAATTGAAAAGTGCATGCTCGATGGTTATCAATAAAGAGAACTTCCGCATTATCGAAGACACAATGGACATGGAAATAGTACAATAATTATGAATATATTAAGCAATATCTGATACGACTCAATGTTCAGATACGCAGGCGATTTGAAATGGTTTGTCCATTGGTTATAAAGAACAGATATAATGGCTCTATCTCTTCCACAATATTTTGTGCATCAACGAACATTTAAACAGTACACGCTAATGTATTTGCCTGTAAGTATTTTCGAAACAGGCTAGTCGTGAAGGGCTACCTGGCTGTTAGCCACTGAAATGCCCTTTTCAACCCTGTGTAGGCAATATGTCGAGTTACGCGAGCGACGACGCTTAAGGGTTGGCTATTCTAAGCATCACAATCACCCTAATGCGTCACAGAAGCCATGCCTGTGCTCAGTCATCAGGTATTAACGGGTAGCTAATACGCTTCAAGGTGTGTTCATTCTAGGCTTATTAAAGATTTAAAGGGAGGGAATTCTAAGACTTGAGAGCATGCGGTCCAGGATTGAGAGATAAGCTGAAATGGTGGGAAAAACAAGAAGACACGGGGCTCAACACGCGCCTCAATCACCCCCTTGGTAAAAGGTTACAGTCAATTCCACATACCCTGTCGTCAGGGTACTTGCACACTTTTATGTCTTTCCATGCTCAGTGGTTGCTGTTGTACATTAGATTTCTTGTAAAGAAGGTGGTCACCAATATTTGTGTTCAATTTACAATGTGAAAGCAGAAAATTGTAGGCAACAGTGAAAATATAGAAAGGCGACCAATGCCACATTTGGTTCACATTCACATTAGGATCTCATATGCCGACCACATTCGCCATGATTCGCGCGATTCCAGTGACCTGTGGACGTATTTTTGGAGTGGTTGTAGCGCTCTGCTTACCACTTGGACAAGCTGCACATGGCACATAAATCATTGGTTGATGAAAACAGTTCAGCAACAGCACGCGGACCTGTGCTGCTCGTTAACCAACAAAAGGCGTTCGAGCACAGGTGGTAACAGATGGACCACACATAGGAATTTGATGTCATCTGACCTATACGTATCGAATACGTGTTCACGAAAAGTGACAGAAAATAAGTCAATGGTGTCAATGTCATGTAAATGTCATTTTGACTGAGAATATAAGTATATGATGCAAATTTGGTTGAATGAACAGATAACAAGCAAAGCCAGGTGTTGACGTGCTTAACAGTCAAAATTTAATTCCAATTATGAAGATTATATATATATATATATATATATATATATATATATATATATATATATATATATATATATATATATATATATATATATATATAAATGCAATTGTATATCTTTAATGCACATAGGTATTAAATATGTCGGCTGATACCCAGCAAAATCATAGCTGGTATAAGCCTCTACACACAATTTTATTCAGCAAGCTATTCAAATATAGACTTCAAATATTTACATGAGTAAGTACGTTAGGTGATTGTGACGCTGGCCAATATATAGCTCTATTTGCAAGATACAGCGCCCACGCGTATTGATCGCTTCGAAAAGTCTGCGCCGTACCTGATGTAAAGTTTGGTGCAACGCTTACCTTACATTATTTGAACTTTCGCTTGAAAGTGCATTGATAAGTATTTGTGTCACTGTTATATTTTGCGAGAATGTTTACAGTAATGAGTGACTGGGGTCTCTTTCCTGGCCAAGTAGTTGGCAGTTTTATTGATGATGTCATCAATAAACTTGGCTACCTTTGCGTACCTGTTCTAAGATACTGTGTCAGACATCACGTGACGTTTACTATAGGGTCTGCCCTTTCGGCTCAGCCAATAAAGCAAACTGCTTGTGAATTTGCATTCGTTGCAGCGCAGAATTAGCATGTGATGACATTCCAGAGTCGCATCGTGCTCACAAATACCGCCACCTGTTTCAACATCAGATAGTTCCTTATAGATATATAAGAGAAACTGTTTCCATACCGAACCAATAACGGACGTCCAGACACCAGCTCTTCAGCAAAGCCCAGTCCATCCGCATTTGAAGAAGACCGTTGGTCGTTATATTCTCAGCATCTTGTCGTCAACATTGGGTCTTTCACCACCAGTAGCGAACCTATACGAGGTACTTTTTCTTATCTTTATTTTCAACGTCGACGGGCTTATTATTACCAACAAGACAGTGGCTCGTTCTATCTTAGTCGATTAAGCTCACACAGTGATCACCATTGTTTTTATGTCACACGAACTGCTTGCAGCTTATCCCCATCCATTCGTCCATAATTATTCAAGGTCATTTGACAGTTTTGGTGATAACTCCACGCGATGAGTTAAGGTATGGCAAGGTAAGGTTTATTTTCAGAACCCGTTTCAACAAACAAAGAGCCCGGAGTCTCACGTTCTGCTTGCAGCCTATCTCCATCGGAAGTTCTTATACACTTGATGATGATATCACGACATTTGTGTTCAATTCTCCTAAAGCAGTATGAGGTAAGTATAACGCATTTCCAGAGTGGAGAACAAACAAGGTGTTCCATTCAACATAAGTTTACAGAGTAGTCGGAACGCTCGGGTCTAAATTGTACGTTCACATAGACCCGATGTATTTCCGAGGGACACGGTAGGCATCGATCGATCGATTGCGTGAAGATGCGCGGTTGCGTTTGCGTTTGCGCTGGACTGACAAGCCACCCTGAACAATTAGGAAATGATTGCGTGACAAATATGATTCCTTGTATGACATCTCTTCAGTTGCATACATCTCTATTGCAGTCTCAATTTACCCAAACTGTTGCCCTGATGGCAAGGACACGTGGTGTTTCACATGCTCTGCACCAATGGACGACTGCTGCATTTCCATTGGAATGCCCCAAAAATGCAACGTTGGCGTAAGTATAATGCCGGTGAGGGTCATTGACAATTTCGGTGATGATTCTGATATCGATAATCATTTGCTGTGTGATTCACAGGAGACTTGTGGTCATTCTACGGACGCAAAAGGACACTCGCATCGAGGATGCGTACCAATCTCATCTTGTCCGAATCCCCCTGTGATATGCGGGGAAAATGAAAAATCATGCAAAGAATGTCAGTGTGACGACCCTAAATTCCACACAGACGTACAAGATCGTAATGTATCACAGTGCGAAGACCCGGGTAACTCGAGCTTTGTACATAATCGTTATTGATAATATTAGTGCTTTATGGGAGTTGCAATTGATTCGTTTGCAATACATGTTCCTTGCAGGCTACGAGTATCCACATTGCATTGCCTGGTGCTATGGTGATCCTCACATCGGAACTTGTGATAAGAGGAAGTACTCGCTGAATGCAGTTGACTGCTGTCATATATTTATTCGCGACGAGTGTGTAAATGGCCTGCCAAATGGTCCACCTACGTTCGAGGTGTCAGTATATCTAGACCATGCCGCTGTACTTAAACGAGGGCAGATAGCAAAGGCAGCGAAAATCATCTACCGAAACGTAAATCTGGTGAGTTATTTAAAACTGGTCATGTTGCAATTCAGTCTTTCACAGCTTTACAATCATATGAATGAAATCGACATCCCGGCATATATGTATATAAACATATATAATCGTAATCATCAAGTAATAATTTGTTGCCAGTACGTCAATCCTAACATCGGTACCTACGAAGAAAATGGCGTGATTGTGCACAGCATAGCGTATCCAAGCAGGAGGTGGATTGGTACGACTGTGAGGGTTACTTTCTACTCGGCACTTAGCATTCTGGTGGGTTGTTTCTACAAATTATTTGATCCTACTCTTTGCAAAACATGGATAACTTTAAATTTAACAATTATCCCTACGTGTCTCTGATAAAAAAAGGGTGCCATATTAGACGATAGCAAAAGTTAAGAGTGTACGTTGGGCCATTTGATATATGTTGTATTACAAGACTGACTTAGACTTCATATCGGATGGAAATTTGCTCAATTTGTTTTCAATATTGTGTCATGAAGTGCTTCGAATTTGAACCTGACGGCTTCCGGGTCTACTGGGACTATCGCGGAGGAATGTCTGTGTGGATTCCAAATAAGCCCCCAGTTTAAAAGGCCACATGTGTGGGCTTGCCGGCGATTGTGATGGTAACCCGCTCAACGATTTGATATATGGTCCAAGCGTGGATGTAGGTGGGCAATGTCCAGACCTTGCGCCTAGTTACTTTGCCGCAATACCAACCAGGATCAGTCGCGGTGAGCTGACTGCCATAACCAAATTGTTGTTCTGCTGATTGGTCCGTCTCATAGATTATAGGTTCGCCTTAACTCAGATTCATATCATTATATCAGCTGCATTGCATTATTCCAGACCCTGGCACAAATGAAAAAATTCGGAATGAGTTGGTATAATCACAATACCGGAAGCCCAGCGTGTGACGCCGTTTGCAATCAAGGTTCACCCATAATGATGTAGTCAACCCATCTTGACATCCCGCCACATGGAATACGGAACTGATAGTTATGGTTGAAACGGGAAACTGTATAGTTGGGGTTCAATAACCTAATAAAGATGCACGTGCAAAATAGGTGTTTTTTTCACAAGATCTTTGTGTACACACATCTCCCTCAATACAAAATATTGTCTTAAATAAGCATGAATATACCAGAAAGTAGATATGTTGAGCAAAAATGCGATGAGGCATAATAAAGCCAAGCCGTTATTGATACAAATCGCTACGCTAGGAAAAATTTAGAGAGACGCAGTGCTTGAATCAAGCATATCTGTACATTTGACGGCTCCAAACATCATACGCACGCACATACATGGTAATGTATATATGTATTTAATTACATATATACGTTACATATATACGTAAATAAAATATATATTTTTTTACAAATATATGTGCGTATATATACATATATATATGAACATATATATATATATATATATATATATGAATATCTATTTATACATGATTATGTATATATATAAATACATTAGATATATATATATATATACATATATGTGTATATATATGTATATATAAATGCTTAAAAATTATGTATCTAGATATATATATATGTATATATGTTTTAATATATGCATGTATACAGATCTGAATGTATATATATATATATATTTATTCATATAGATATATACATGTTTATATACACGTGTATATATATATATATACTTATATATACTGATATATACAGATGTAAATACTTATATATATATACATATATCGATTGTATACTTGTTCTCATGTATAAATATATATATGCTTATATATATATATGTATTCATAAATATATATGTATATATATATATGTATGTATATATATATATATATATATATGTATATATATATATATATATTCATATATATATATGTATATATATATATATATATATATATATATACCTTTACATATACATATATATATATATATTATATATAAATATTTATATACACATATATATATATGTATATATATTATATATATATATAAATATATTTGAATATTTAAAATATATTCAAATTATATATATATATATATATATATATATATATATATATATATATATATATATATATATATATATATATATATATATATATATATATATATATTTATCATATATATAATCATATATCCTATATATATATATAAATATATATAAGTCGACCTAGAATCACACCCAAAACGTATCACTAACGTATTTTATAAGCACAATAGACCTTGTCTGGAGTTAAGGTCATGAACAAAGCCTGTTGTTAACTGGAAAAGTGTTGGCAGACCTCTCAACCGGTGACTTCTGTTTTCCTTGAAAACAAATTATCTGCCAGGTTGTCTCGCATCTTTAAAGGGTTGTATGGCTGTCTAAGTCTCCCATGTGCATGCGAAGTCAAAAGCTAGCATGCAACCAGCACATATATTTAATCATTGCTCACTACTGCATGCTGAAGACTGATAACCCCGGACTTATGGTATGTGGTCAAATTGCGTGAAACACAGTAATTCATTGTGGTTAGATAGAAGTAAAAAGTATCTTGGTGAGTAAAATATTCGACGCGACGTCAACGTTTGCGTATATGGGCCAAAGATCATTAAACGGGGTAAAATAAACCATACATCACCAAACAAAACAGAAATCACTGCAATAATTACGGTAAAATATGCCATCTAGGCAGTCCATGGCGCACTTGCGAATATGGTTTATTTGCGATATAGATCAGGGTCATTTTTATTTTGAAGAAAAGAAATATTAATATGAGCCTTCAGATCGTCTTAATCTTTTAATTACATCACTTTGATTAGGCAGATGATGGGGGCTACAGTGGGCCGGGAGACATGAGCAAGTTCATTGTTAAACAGTGATGTAAGTCTGGGGACACAGTTTCACTATAGTTCTGGTCAGAAAGCCATTACAAACGAAGGAGGAAATTCCATCAACAAAGTGGAGCTTGGAGCCAGCGGCGGGCGGACGGGTTATCGGCTTCTTGTTTTTCACCTTGATGCCTCTTGAAGACTACGTTGAACCGTGATTTCCAGCGCCACAGCCAACCACATGACGCTTGAAAACTCACCCTCTTCCTCTCCGCTAGCTGAAGAGCCTTGGTTGAATTTTTAGCCCGTGTTGTTGCAAAATGCCACTGCCGTTCTTTATTAGGCGTTATATGGCGGACATGCAAATTTCTAGGCAATAGTATTTTAGCTTTGGCGACTTCTTGCAAGTTCGTTCAAGATCTCTTTTTTCCTCTGCAGGGTGAGGTTTTTCTTTGAGGCATTGTGGCAGCTTCTGTGGCAGTTTGATGATGAATGATGCCGACAGATCAATTCCTCCATCTTTTAAACCATCGGATTGGACACTTGTTCATAGAGTCATGGCGTCAATGCTGACTCGTGCTCGGCAATAACCCGAAACGGGAATTGGGCATGCCGCCAGTGCACAATCGTAATCGTGGTCACGCTTGTTTATCAGGCGCCAGATGATTTAACTACCTATAAACTTCGTTTAACTCGGGTGATAAGAGGTCGGGTGATCAGAGATAGTTAAGTAATTAGGTTATGCCGTTACAGTCAATGATTTTTAACATCGATCGGCGGCAAAGCGTCCTGTTGAAAAAGGCTATTAGTGTCCCGATTAACTGAGGGGTATTGCCCGCTATGATCACATATCATACAGCATATGCTAGCAGTTGAAATGTAGTCAAAGTTAAATTTCTTCCGGAGGTATAAGTACCCTCTAGCATTAGCTGGTTAATGTCCAAGGGGACATAATAAACGCATAGATTAGTCTCTCAATCAATCTGCCATCATACTAGTAGAGGCTTCAATTATTCGCAATGTTGTTTTGGCAACTTATGTCGTCCGCACACAGCACCACCATGATGGGTGTTTTACTTGAATCATAAAGTGACTTGTTTGTCATTGAGGCAAGTGGTAAGCCTTTCCATTTACTGTTCTGACCTCGCGGCCGAATAGATGCCTGCCGGCATGTATTGATCTAAGTATTGTAAGGATCAATGTAGCCTGCAGGATATTTTAACTTAAGCCTCGCCAAGTGAGTATATATTGATTGAAGGAACATTCAGTAAAATGCTTTGCACCCAAGCCATTGACGAACCATTACGCGTTTGAGAATATCATGACAGAGTGTAGCCAAATGCCTAGTGCGTGCTGTAGTATTTATACGACATATGAGAGCCGAGGCGATGTGTATATACGACAGATCAAACAATGCCATTAAGAAATTATCTTATTGAATATCAATACAATTATATTATAAGTAGAACATTATGTCATTGGTGTTACAAATATTAGAACAAATGAAATAATACCTTAACCATTGTACTCTACAATCTCTAACCACTACGCAAGAACGCATCCTCTATACTGATATCTTCTCTGTGTCCATCATACTCTGGTTTAGATATGATGAATAGCTTATCGGTGGGCAAACAGTGACATGTGCCATTTATTCAAACAGCTAAGCAGATAATACAGCACGTCCATAATGTCAAGGGTTTAGCTTTGGGCTTCGATGATTGGTTGTGCTGGTGTTTTATTTAAAGTAAACTCATTCACGATTATCTATTCAATACTAGCATTGCATCGTGCTATCGTGTATACTTGTTCTCATGGGTAATGGAAGTGACAAAGGGGGAAATGCCCTTCCTGAAGGGTTAGATTCCAATTATAGCAGAGGTTGCCTTATTGATAAGTTACAATGCATTATTTAAAAGTAATGTTTAAAGCTTAATGGTAAACAAAATTTCATATTGTTTGCTAATTTGTGTTCACAGACAAATATGTTGTCGCAAATTTGAAGATATAAGAATAAAGGACACTTCACAACCTTATCGCAAATTGTGTTTGTGTGTTGTACAATTAATAAATCAATAAATATGTATTAATATATATATATATATATATATATATATATATAATATATATATATACATATATATATATATATATATATATATATATATATATATATATATATATATATATATATATATATATATATATATATATAAATAGATATACATATATATATACATATCTCGACAAGAAATGACACCGATTCTTGAAGAGCTCCCAGTTGAGCATCGTATCCTATTCAAAATTCTGTGCACAGTATTCAAAGTGATTCACCACAGTACGGCGCCGCGCTACCTCGCAGAGATTCTAACTCGGAGATACGATTAGTTCCGCCTCCACTTAGTGAGGCCAAGAGACTAAACCGTTATGGTGAGCGATCCCTGTATCATTCTGGACCGAGATTGTGGAATGAGCTACACGAACGTGTCCGCTCGATAAGCACATACGAGAGTCACAAGAGAGCACTCAAGACGCACTTTTTTAGGAACGCTTTTAACCTGTGATATATCAAATTATATGAACGTGCAATCGATAAATTCGCCGTAGCCTATTATTGCTGTACACTTTTATCATTTCTAGTCTTATATTGTATTATTTATTATTGTTGATTGTTATAACTTGTACAGCCTGTTTAGATGTATATGGAATGGGTTGAAATAAATAATCATTATCATTATATATATATATATATATATATATATATATATATATATATTTAGATATATGAATATATATATATATATATATATATATATATATATATATATATATATATATATATATATGTGTGTGTATATATATGTATATATATATGTGTGTGTGTGTGTGTGTGTGTGTGTGTGTGTGTGTGTGAGTGTGTGTGTGTTTGTGTGAAAACAAAAAATAAACACACGTTGTAATGTGCACACAGGAAATTATGAATAGGTTTCAATGTCTTCTAACATGACAAAACCCAGTTGAGCAGAATAGAATTTTGAGCGAATAAATTATGCACCAGTGAGAGCTACACAATTAAAACATCAGATAAATAAACCAATATACATCCACAACTCAATAGCACTTCGGCTGATCATAGCATCAGGGTTTATTTCAACAAATACAAGGGCTGTTATATGTACTGCGTATAGACATCTTCGTATTGCAAATAAAGCGGCGCCTTGTCTAGCTAATGCTTCTTTGGTTGCCAACATTGCCCGCAGAGTGTACTATCGAATCGTACAGGAGCCCAAATTAGACAGCATTTTTGTACACATAATCTGCAAACCTCGAAACATCTGCTTATTTGATGACTTTATGTCAAACAGCAGCCATGCAATATGGTGTATTTGTAGCTTCGCTGTATTGGTACGATTGAGCAAAAGCAGCCATATTGTGCATGATTACTCTGCTGTACAGCTGAGTGGAGATATTGAAATATTGTAAATTTAAGTACATTCTCCTTACTGTCACGCTATGATCACCAATGGATGCTAAATGATTTGACAAAACGTCATGACAATGACAATTTGACGGAAACATAATTGTTAGCTATGATAAGAGAGGTATTATTGTGCGACGCAGCATTAATAAGACGAGGGATGTAAGCTTTGCTCGTACTTAATTTTAATAATCGGAGCAAAGTCTAATGGTATCTATCAGAATAAAATGACTCGAGTTCGAGCGTGTGTTTAATATTATCTTCACGATAAAATCGATTTCACTAAGAACGCCATTAAGATAATATTTCCATAGGTGACTAAGATGGGACAGATACCATAAACATTTGTTGATACAAATGCATACAGTTCACCGATGCGCACTTATTTCGATTAATTGCCGTGTTCAAACCATTATTATTCCTGCTGCATATCATGAACATAAATTGGAAGAATGATTTGTATGAATTCCTAACTGTCAATGCCAAACACTATGCCGCTGCCCTGATTACATCTGATGTCGTCACATTACTTGTCCTTGCAGAATTGTGTCGTGGTCTTCTTAACACCTTTCTCAACAATAGAGGAACATAGAAAGAAGAGGGGTGAATATGACGTTGTCAGCTCTACAGAAGCAAAGAATTATTCTGGCGCATTATAGTCAAAGATGTAACTTCTTCGTTGTGCGAATACTTTTTCATTAAGCAACAATATCTCCAGGGCTCAAATACAATGGCTAAATAGCACATCGATAGGACAAGTAATGGTATACAATTGTTTGAAAATAAGCATCGAGTAATATTCTAATATTCTTTTTTACATATGTCGCCAAGAATTGTTTATTTTGTGAACTTCTGCAAAACACTTTGATGTATTCAACACTTAGTAGACGCGTCATGCCAATGAACATTCCTTCAAAGCCAAATGTAACTGCTTGAGATGTGATGCAGGATTGATCAGCGTGAATATAATTGCTTTAGGTAAAGGTTGATATTACATAGCTGATATAACATCGCGGCCAGAATGTCAAGCTGTTGACTTACATCGGGGTGAACATATCAAGTATCAACATCCATACAATCGAATGGTTGGCCCCAGATCTAATTGATAGCATAACAGGAACGGATACAAGAATATTCAAAGCATGTGACAGCCATTTTATTCGGTTAAATTGGAGAACTGTTGTCTGTGAATGACAATTATAATACAGGTTGCACATTTGATGTTCAGCCACACGTTGCAATGCAATATTTAAGGGCATGTTTGGGAAACATTGTTTAGTGTAGAATCATCGTATTTATTGGTGACATAACACAGATGAACGTTATATCGTAGCATGGGCGATATGGGCACAGAAGAAGACGCTCAACACCGATTTCGAGTGCGTACGTGTGTGGAAACCACCTTAATAGTACAATAACACACGTAATACCTGCTTCGGCTGTACGTATAATATTTAATCTTCAGATTGATAAAATCTTATTTTGCTTACCGCGAATGGGCATATATATGAAAATCCGTGTGTTATTTAAAAGCAAATCGTTACCGCTTTCTAACTGTAGCCACCTGTACCTTCTGCCCAGCATAGAGTCTGCTAATGGACATAACAAATAGCTGAGTGGGCTTTTAAGCTCCACAATTATCATCATATGAGCTGTCATAGAAAAACCAGATGCAGACAGCACATGGTGCCTGGGGAATTACGTTGTAGGTATCATTAGTGAAATAATTCAATAGACAAAGTGCCAGATGGTAAGGCAAACACAGGTATAGGTAAGCAATACATCTTACAAACAGCAACGATATTACAAATCAAATAAGCTAAATGACATAATGTACTTGTGATTTATGTTGATATAGATTCCATACTCAAAGGTATATATCATTGGCCAATCATAAACGTGACTGCACTGACATACAGGAATTAAGATACCCATGAGTGGTTAAGCTTTTCTTCATCCTGTTTGACCATTGGATGGAAATCAGACGGGTATAAAGTAGGGAATAATTTGTCTGTTAAACATCAGGCAGGGCGGACGAATGGTATAGTGTCCTGTTGTCACACAATCAGATTCATCTCAACCGTTATTGAAGCAGAAAGTGTTTTTTTTTTGCACGTGTCATTAACCGTG
The DNA here is from genome assembly GCA_034190875.2 of Urechis unicinctus. Taxonomy (NCBI): domain Eukaryota; kingdom Metazoa; phylum Annelida; class Polychaeta; order Xenopneusta; family Urechidae; genus Urechis; species Urechis unicinctus. The sequence continues at coordinate 17,489,896 of CM067342.1, read as the reverse complement.
ACATTCCCCTTCAATGCTTTATCATAGACTCGTAGTGAACAGAGTTTTTCCATAGAAGTAACGACTGTGGTCAAACGAGGCCTCACGAGAACTTCTTTCGTAGTATAAAACACCCGATGGTGCTGCAGTGGGATAGGACACCGCAAATAGATCACCCCGCGTCACGGAGAATGGCTGAGATAAGGTCTACAAAATATCCTAACAATTCAATATGATATGCTCATGATATGCTCATGTGTGCTTGCATCAAAGTGTTGACTGATTCTGTTTCTCACCAGAAGCTTACTATGAGGGTTTATCCACCTACTGCCAGAACATCTCCTCAGCGTCTGTGGTGAGGAAAATACGTGTGGATACCATTGCCATTCTGAAGATACACCAGCAGCTAGAAGAACTTGTCATGACAAGCGCGTGTGAGAGATCAACTTACATACACCGTTACTAACAGCGTTTATAATTGAAATGTGGCTGCCAGATGGCGTAGTATATAGACCAAATTGATATATATTTGAATATGCTAAATCCTAGTAGATGATATTATCTAAATCTAGAACTCTGCAGTCGTTGTCGCTAAGGTATTATCACCATGAGCAACGGTAGAAGTAAGTGCCTCTGCCTTTCAATATATGAATCGCCGTGTATGTATTTGCCATATTTAGGACACAACTATTATATTACGCCAATTAATTTGGGTTTTATTGTTTTTCTATTTTTCCAATGGTTAACATAGATTTAACGTGTATGTACCAATATATAAACCCACATGGAGTTCATGATCTACATTGAAACTTGATTGTTCTCAACCACGTATTTAAGTATCAATACGATAGCTGTCGGCAGCTCATGCCCCTATGAAATCGAACCCCATATTGTGCATTTCTGTGTGCAGCCTCACGTTCTGATGTTAGAGAGGGCCACGTCATCGAACCAAATCTAAGCTCTTACCTCCGTTACAGCGCCCACTGGGGGACAATATCAATTTCCACGACGTTGTATGATGGAGATTGCTTCAGGGAGCAATGTGTGACATTTTTTAACGGCCATAGCAGCAATGTGGTCTACTTCCACGAATGTCCACAACTCTTGTTATGCAACCTAAGTGCTAGTGTCTGATTGAAGAAATTCAATCGCGTTACTGAATGACAATGTTGATGGGATTATCGAAACCAAATAGAATAATTATTACTGCAACTTTCAACCCATTTATTTGTGTATTCAACAATGATGATTACAAACATCAACCATCCGTATTTACGCAGCGGTACATTTTATTAGGTATATATAATGAGGATAACGAATAATAAATAAGGACTAGCATCCTAGGGAATTTCTTATTTGAAAATCAGTATAGTATATCAAAGAGACACCAAGTGCGCTTACCAAGCCGATAATCACGCACTAGAGCACAACCATTCAATTATCATGCACATGTATCCGCCAATACAATATATGCAATATGCAAGCGGTGCATATTGTAAGGCATTGCTTGATCATTTGTCGATTCCACCGTATCAACATGGACTGTATAAGTTTCATTTCATCTAAGGCTTATTCTCGTGATGGAGAGGTACAAGATTCTGCCAGTTGTTGCCGCACTGTTTCATATGTCGAAGATAGTTTGGCTCGCAATGGGAATTATATGCCATTCTAAAGTCCCTTGCATATCGAGATGTATACTAGTGAACTATCTTAAAATACGCGATCCGTCACACCCTTGCACCGAAGGGGATAATTTAACTACAATCTGCATCTATTGCTAATTGCATTTGCATAATCGGCATTCACAGTGATGGCCATGTTGCAGAAATATAAACAACGTTTGGCAATCTAGTAGCTGGTGCTCGACTTCAAGATATCAGCCATCGCGGAGTATATGGTGAGGTCAGTTCTGTGCAGGTTGAAATAAATACACTCATCTCCTCATCTCATAAATCACCAAAATTATCTCACGTCTGCAATTTTGGAGCAAAGCTCATAGCTTCATTCCTTCAGCCGCTTATTAATGGCCGAACATGTGCTTTTTCAATATTGCAACTGCAAACATACATAAAGCTACAACAGCAATGCACGATAGAAGATAAACGAATGGTATCCTGATAATACATTCGCACTATTCACAGTTGTCGTTTAGTGGTCGACATCGTCGGTTTATCATTTATGTTCAACGCGAGGAAAAAAAAATCTACACCTAAATTAAATCTCAATAAATACGTTTAAGTAATGTCCAGATATCGTATGCTTCATTTGAGCCCACGAACAGAATGCAAATATATTACGTTACAAATTTTCGTTGAGCCGTGTCATAGATGCATGCAAAGTGATAATGACCGCATTCCATCGCCCAGACTTGTACTAAATTATTACCAACCATACCTTCTGTGATGTCCTTTCGAAAAGAATCGCAAGTTAATTGTCCCTTGTCCCTTTGCTTTGTTAAATTACACCGAATCAATTTATTTGTGGGGTGACATAATCTAGAGATCGACAGGTGATATGTGTCATTCAGTGGTGGTCGAACCATTTGCCTCTGATTGTGATGTAGAAAGAGTTTCCACACACAGGACAATAACATTATTCATGCTCTGTCTGAGATTGCTGAAGCACGAAATCAAACAACGCATCGCGCATCTCTGATCCAAAATCATATGCATTTTGAATGCTTCTCATTATGGTAACTACGCTGATGAACTAAAGTCGAGCTTGACGGCAGTACGGTCTGTCTCCGCTCATGGAGCCAGTAATCACTGCTCCCTTTGCTAAACACCGAGCACAATTTACGTAAAATGAATGCATGTAAACCAATAGGGAACAATATTCAGCTCCACGACTCCGCATAATGAAGATTGCTTCAGCTTTCCAATGAACAGTTCTGTGATCTACTTCTACTTATTTTGACAACGCTCTGAACGCAACCTTAGTCTAGTCTCTGTTTAAAGAAATGAAATCACTTTACTGAATAACGCATTTGAATGGATTACCGAAATCAAATAAATTCAGCAATTCTGACGCTTTCGGTCTATTGGTTTGTGTACTTAATAAGACTCATGTAACGCATGTATCTTCCTTATTTCAGTAGCGGAACCAATAATTATGCATATGTAGTGACGGGAATGTTGTTTAACCCACATTGTTGTAAATCGGTTCTTATTTGAAAAGCCAGTCATGGTCTTGCTGTTTAGCATTTCTAAGAGTCGGCTCACAATGGAAATTATACACAATGTATGGCGTTCTATGCATATCGAGATAAATATTACCGGAAGAATTTTAAATACGCGCCCCTTCAACAGATTGATGCCGATATTCACACGACATGTTTCTTGAGTATATTGTCAACAGAAGCTTATGTTGAACGACGTCATAATGAGTAAGCTAAAAGGACTAGATTGACGATGGAGCCAACTTCCGTTGGCAATAGTTGACATTGACGCAAGTCTTAATTGCCAACGTAAATTAACTGGCTTTGAGGCTTAATCACCCGTTTTAATGTCAGCTATTACAGCCATACACGTTACATTTCACCATTCAGATATGCCAATATAGGAAGCCAATTTCGATGAGGTTTTGCAATTGAATATGGAATACATGTCTTGGCAATAATTGCCCCTTCTCTGTTGTCCTCATTTGACACTCCGCTGGGGATTGAGTACTGTGCTAATGACCTAGCATGGTGACGATACAAGTATGTATTTCCTACCATGCGAATCACATCCAGGGAGCGCTTGGCCGAATAAGAATGCTTGCCTATCCAACTAACGAAGTAATTGTTTAACTAACATAATTTGACAATATCAAATACTTTCGTAATCACTGGCAGTTGCCGGTACATAGTTTTTGATTAAATACGCACCGAGAGTACTCAGTGATTCAGTAGCTTTATTTTCACTACATATAGAAGGTCAGCTTGGCAATTGTAAGGCTTGATGTGGTTCGCTACAAATGCGTCGCGAATTCGAATGGTCGGTATGTCGGCATATGGAAGCCACATACAACTGATTTCGCGTCACTTGATTGTGTAAACATCTATCAAATATTACTATTTGCTAATTTGAGGATATGGCTACAGTTTCGGCAATGTTATTCCATCAGCATTAAATATACGGGCTAAAGAAATAATGTATAAAAGCTATATTACTGACCGAATTTCCGCAGCTTATTTTCTTCCTCTGATGAGAGAATTCTGACATCGTAGAGATTTTCCTTGTAAAGTTTTTGTAATGCTATACTGCAGTGTCAATAACATATCAAATTGTGCAAACCAATTTGAAATAACCCAGCCCTCAAAGTCTAACTGTAATGAAATAGTATCAAAATTAAAACACATTTGTAACGAACAGTAAATCAATTGCAAATGAACACATAAAATGTAGGATAGATATGTCGAGCTACGTAAGCGCCCGACGCTTAAGGGTTGGCTATTCTAAGCATCACAATCACCCACCCTAATGCGTCACAGAAGCCATGCCTGTGCTCAGTCTTCAGATATTAACGGCTAGCTAATACGCTTGAAGGTGTGCTCATTCTAGACTTTTTAAAGATTTAAAGGGAGGGAATTATAAGACTTGAGTGCATGCGATCCAGGATTGAGAGATAAGCTGAAATGGTGGGAAAACAAGAAGACACGGGGCTCAACACGCGCTTCGATCTCCCCCTTCGTAAAAAGTTACAGTCAATTCCACATACCCTGTCGTCAGGGTCCTTGCACACTTTTATGTCTTTCCATGCTCAGTGGCTGCTGTTGTACATTAGATGTCTTATAAAGAAGGTGGTCGCCAATATTTGTGTGTTCAATTTACAATGTGAAAGCAGAAAATTGTAGGCAACAGTGAAAATATACAAAGTCGACCAATGCCACATTTGGTTCATATACACATTAGGATCTCATATGCCGACCACATTCGCCATGATTCGCGCGATTCCAGTGACCTGTGGACGTATTTCTGGAGGGGTTGTAGCGCTCCGTTTACCACTAGGACAAGCTGCAGGTGGCATATAAATCATTGGTTGATGAAAACAGTTCAGCAAAAGCACGCGGACCTGTGCTGCTCGTTAACCAACAAAAGGCGTTCGAGCACAGGTGGTAACAGATGGACCACCCATAGGAATTAGATGTCATCTGACCTACACGGTATCGAATACGTGTTCACGAAAAGAGACATAGAAAAGGAGTCAATAGTGTCATTGTCATGCAAGAGTCATTTTGACTGAGAATATAAGTATATGATGCAAATTTGGCTGAACGAACGGAAAACAAGCAATGCAAGGTGTTTACGTGCTAAACAGTGAAAATGTTATTCCAATTATGAAGATTTGAAACTGTTCGATTTTGAGCGCTCTATAAAGTATCAAACGAATGCCATTCATATTTGCGATACTGTAACGCCAATTATAAAATATGATTCCTTGATGGGAGAGGCTGGTTGTGCGGGGTGGGCGGTATGAGGCGTGGGGTGTACATTACATGGAAAGGCAATTACCTGATAACCAGCAGACATAAAATTTTCAATCGCCATCGTTGCCAGTTTCTGTACTGTAGCCTTACACTGCGTCGCTTTTTTTTGACCCACAGGTCGTTGGTTCGATACCAAGGTGCAAACCTGACTGGTTTTTCGTGACTCGGACGATCACGTTGAATGCCAGTCCTATCTTTAAAAGGGCATGCACCTGACCCGTCAGCTTTTTAGTACCGTGTTGGACCTTTGACCCAGCAGTGTGCGTAGGTCGTAGCAATTGAGTGCTGGCAGTAATGTGTAGCTGTCAAATCATCCTAATCCATCACTGTCGCCATATCACCTCGTTGTTGAAAGTGGCGTCAAAAAACACCAATTTTACCATTACTTTCAATTGCTTTAGTATCTGAAACCATGCTCTTGTTTTCAAAATCCTGTCGGATCAGATACGGTTCACTGTATCTAAACTCATGCAATTGTCAGTCAGGGAAGTATCAATATGCAAGCGTTTATTGAATATGTGCATTGTTGCGCATATCATCTGAATTCGATCCTCTCGGTTGACAAATATTCACTTTGGCTACACCAGATGAATATTTGATCTCAACTATGGCCGACATAGATGGTGGTTGTTTCTTTTTAAAGAATATATAATCATATAGTTTAATATAGAGCAATACCCAGTTATGATCACCCATGCCGTACCACACCCCTCCCCCGTCCACGCCGAGAAACTGATAGTATTATACTTCATATGCTACACTACAGTATTAATAACATATTGAATGGTGCGAACCCATTTGAAATTACACAGCCCTCAAAATCAAACTGTAATGAACAGTAGCGAAATTAAAACACATTTGCAATGAGCAGTAAATCAATTGCAAATGAACACATGAAATGTAGGATGTATACCCATGTAAAAGAATGATGCGTTATCATATTTTGACACATCATTTACATGTAAGGATGTGCAGTAGTTATTGGAAAGATTGAATCAAACACCACACTATCAGTGTCGGGTTAAGCAAGGGGGGGGGGGGGCTGGTTCAAGCATCTTTGCGTGCCCCATAGTTAATCAGGCTCTGCACACGGTACAGCTGCACGGTCAATTGCTGGTCAACAACAAAATCTCTATTGCGTGCAACGTTCAACTGAATCAACTTCACATAACTTCAAAAAAAAACGAGCACCAAAAATGAAGGATAACATGAATTATGGATATATGGAACCATTTACTACCCGACTAAATGCTCAGATATCCATGCAATTGAAAAGTGCATGCTCGATGGTTATCAATAAAGAGAACTTCCGCATTATCGAAGACACAATGGACATGGAAATAGTACAATAATTATGAATATATTAAGCAATATCTGATACGACTCAATGTTCAGATACGCAGGCGATTTGAAATGGTTTGTCCATTGGTTATAAAGAACAGATATAATGGCTCTATCTCTTCCACAATATTTTGTGCATCAACGAACATTTAAACAGTACACGCTAATGTATTTGCCTGTAAGTATTTTCGAAACAGGCTAGTCGTGAAGGGCTACCTGGCTGTTAGCCACTGAAATGCCCTTTTCAACCCCCTGTGTAGGCAATATGTCGAGTTACGCGAGCGACGACGCTTAAGGGTTGGCTATTCTAAGCATCACAATCACCCTAATGCGTCACAGAAGCCATGCCTGTGCTCAGTCATCAGGTATTAACGGGTAGCTAATACGCTTCAAGGTGTGTTCATTCTAGGCTTATTAAAGATTTAAAGGGAGGGAATTCTAAGACTTGAGAGCATGCGGTCCAGGATTGATAGATAAGCTGAAATGGTGGGAAGAACAAGAAGACACGGGGCTCAACACGCGCCTCAATCGCCCCCTTGGTAAAAGGTTACAGTCAATTCCACATACCCTGTCGTCAGGGTACTTGCACACTTTTATGTCTTCTCATGCTCAGTGGTTGCTGTTGTACATTAGATTTCTTGTAAAGAAGGTGGTCACCAATATTTGTGTTCAATTTACAATGTGAAAGCAGAAAATTGTAGGCAACAGTGAAAATATAGAAAGGCGACCAATGCCACATTTGGTTCACATTCACATTAGGATCTCATATGCCGACCACATTCGCCATGATTCGCGCGATTCCAGTGACCTGTGGACGTATTTTTGGAGTGGTTGTAGCGCTCTGCTTACCACTTGGACAAGCTGCACATGGCACATAAATCATTGGTTGATGAAAACAGTTCAGCAACAGCACGCGGACCTGTGCTGCTCGTTAACCAACAAAAGGCGTTCGAGCACAGGTTGTAACAGATTGACCTCACATAGAAATTTGATATCATCTGACCTATATGGTACCGAATACGTGTTCATGAAAAGAGACAGCACCTGGCCCGTTAGCTTATTAGTACCGTGTTGGACCTTTGACCCAGCAGCGTGCGTTTTGCAGTCAGGCCTTGGCAACTGAGTGCTGGCAGTAATTGGTAGCTGTCAAATCATCCTAATCCATCACCGTCGTCATGTCACCTCGTTGTTGAAAGTGGCGTTAAAAAACACCAATTTTACCATTACTTTCAATTGCCTTTGTATCTGAAACCATGCTCTTGTTTTTAAAATCCTGTCGGATTCGATATGGTTCAGTATATCTAAACTCATGCAATTGTCAGTAAGGGAAATATCAATATGCAAACATTTATTGAATATGTGCATCGTTGTGCATATCATCTGAATTCGATCCTCTCGGTTGAAAAATATTCACCTTGGCTACACCAGACTAATATTTGATCTCAACTATGGCCGACATAGATGGTGGTTTTTTTTTAAACAATATATAATCATATAGTTAAATATAGAGCAAAACTCGGTAATGTACACCCACGCCGTACCACACCCCTTCCGTCCATGCAGAGAAACTGATGTATTATACTTCATATGCTATACTGCAGTGTCAATAACATATCAAATTGTGCAAACCAATTTGAAATAACCCAGCCCTCAAAGTCTAACTGTAATGAAATAGTATCAAAATTAAAACACATTTGTAACGAACAGTAAATCAATTGCAAATGAACACATAAAATGTAGGATAGATATGTCGAGCTACGTAAGCGCCGACGCTTAAGGGTTGGCTATTCTAAGCATCACAATCACCCTAATGCGTCACAGAAGCCATGCCTGTGCTCAGTCTTCAGATATTAACGGCTAGCTAATACGCTTGAAGGTGTGCTCATTCTAGACTTTTTAAGAGATTAAAGGGAGGGAATTATAAGACTTGAGTGCATGCGATCCAGGATTGAGAGATAAGCTGAAATGGTGGGAAAACAAGAAGACACGGGGCTCAACACGCGCTTCGATCTCCCCCTTCGTAAAAAGTTACAGTCAATTCCACATACCCTGTCGTCAGGGTCCTTGCACACTTTTATGTCTTTCCATGCTCAGTGGCTGCTGTTGTACATTAGATGTCTTATAAAGAAGGTGGTCGCCAATATTTGTGTGTTCAATTTACAATGTGAAAGCAGAAAATTGTAGGCAACAGTGAAAATATACAAAGTCGACCAATGCCACATTTGGTTCATATACACATTAGGATCTCATATGCCGACCACATTCGCCATGATTCGCGCGATTCCAGTGACCTGTGGACGTATTTCTGGAGGGGTTGTAGCGCTCCGTTTACCACTAGGACAAGCTGCAGGTGGCATATAAATCATTGGTTGATGAAAACAGTTCAGCAAAAGCACGCGGACCTGTGCTGCTCGTTAACCAACAAAAGGCGTTCGAGCACAGGTGGTAACAGATGGACCACCCATAGGAATTAGATGTCATCTGACCTACACGGTATCGAATACGTGTTCACGAAAAGAGACATAGAAAAGGAGGCAATAGTGTCATTGTCATGCAAGAGTCATTTTGATTGAGAATATAAGTATATGATGCAAATTTGGCTGTATAGAATACGTGTTCACGAAAAGAGACATAGAGACATTTTGATTGAGAATATAAGTATATGATGCAAATTTGGCTTAACGAACGGAAAACAAGCAATGCAAGGTGTTTACGTGCTAAACAGTGAAAATGTTATTCCAATTATGAAGATTTGAAACTGTTCGATTTTGAGCGCTCTATAAAGTATCAAACGAATGCCATTCATATTTGCGATACTGTAACGCCAATTATAAAATATGATTCCTTGATGGGAGAGGCTGGTTGTGCGGGGTGGGCGGTATGAGGCGTGGGGTGTACATTACATGGAAAGGCAATTACCTGATAACCAGCAGACATAAAATTTTCAATCGCCATCGTTGCCAGTTTCTGTACTGTAGCCTTACACTGCGTCGCTTTTTGACCCACAGGTCGTTGGTTCGATACCAAGGTGCAAACCTGACTGGTTTTTCGTGACTCGGACGATCACGTTGAATGCCAGTCCTATCTTTAAAAGGGCATGCACCTGACCCGTCAGCTTTTTAGTACCGTGTTGGACCTTTGACCCAGCAGTGTGCGTAGGTCGTAGCAATTGAGTGCTGGCAGTAATGTGTAGCTGTCAAATCATCCTAATCCATCACTGTCGCCATATCACCTCGTTGTTGAAAGTGGCGTCAAAAAACACCAATTTTACCATTACTTTCAATTGCTTTAGTATCTGAAACCATGCTCTTGTTTTCAAAATCCTGTCGGATCAGATACGGTTCACTGTATCTAAACTCATGCAATTGTCAGTCAGGGAAGTATCAATATGCAAGCGTTTATTGAATATGTGCATTGTTGCGCATATCATCTGAATTCGATCCTCTCGGTTGACAAATATTCACTTTGGCTACACCAGATGAATATTTGATCTCAACTATGGCCGACATAGATGGTGGTTGTTTCTTTTTAAAGAATATATAATCATATAGTTTAATATAGAGCAATACCCAGTTATGATCACCCATGCCGTACCACACCCCTCCCGTCCACGCCGAGAAACTGATAGTATTATACTTCATATGCTACACTACAGTATTAATAACATATTGAATGGTGCGAACCCATTTGAAATTACACAGCCCTCAAAATCAAACTGTAATGAAACAGTAGCGAAATTAAAACACATTTGCAATGAGCAGTAAATCAATTGCAAATGAACACATGAAATGTAGGATGTATACCCATGTAAAAGAATGATGCGTTATCATATTTTGACACATCATTTACATGTAAGGATGTGCAGTAGTTATTGGAAAGATTGAATCAAACACCACACTATCAGTGTCGGGTTAAGCAAGGGGGGGGGGGGGCTGGTTCAAGCATCTTTGCGTGCCCCATAGTTAATCAGGCTCTGCACACGGTACAGCTGCACGGTCAATTGCTGGTCAACAACAAAATCTCTATTGCGTGCAACGTTCAACTGAATCAACTTCACATAACTTCAAAAAACGAGCACCAAAAATGAAGGATAACATGAATTATGGATATATGGAACCATTTACTACCCGACTAAATGCTCAGATATCCATGCAATTGAAAAGTGCATGCTCGATGGTTATCAATAAAGAGAACTTCCGCATTATCGAAGACACAATGGACATGGAAATAGTACAATAATTATGAATATATTAAGCAATATCTGATACGACTCAATGTTCAGATACGCAGGCGATTTGAAATGGTTTGTCCATTGGTTATAAAGAACAGATATAATGGCTCTATCTCTTCCACAATATTTTGTGCATCAACGAACATTTAAACAGTACACGCTAATGTATTTGCCTGTAAGTATTTTCGAAACAGGCTAGTCGTGAAGGGCTACCTGGCTGTTAGCCACTGAAATGCCCTTTTCAACCCTGTGTAGGCAATATGTCGAGTTACGCGAGCGACGACGCTTAAGGGTTGGCTATTCTAAGCATCACAATCACCCTAATGCGTCACAGAAGCCATGCCTGTGCTCAGTCATCAGGTATTAACGGGTAGCTAATACGCTTCAAGGTGTGTTCATTCTAGGCTTATTAAAGATTTAAAGGGAGGGAATTCTAAGACTTGAGAGCATGCGGTCCAGGATTGATCGATAAGCTGAAATGGTGGGAAGAACAAGAAGACACGGGGCTCAACACGCGCCTCAATCGCCCCCTTGGTAAAAGGTTACAGTCAATTCCACATACCCTGTCGTCAGGGTACTTGCACACTTTTATGTCTTCTCATGCTCAGTGGTTGCTGTTGTACATTAGATTTCTTGTAAAGAAGGTGGTCACCAATATTTGTGTTCAATTTACAATGTGAAAGCAGAAAAATTGTAGGCAACAGTGAAAATATAGAAAGGCGACCAATGCCACATTTGGTTCACATTCACATTAGGATCTCATATGCCGACCACATTCGCCATGATTCGCGCGATTCCAGTGACCTGTGGATCTGGATGGAGTGGTTTTGTAGCACTCCGCTTACCACTGGGACAAGCTTTTTGGAGTGGTTGTAGCGCTCTGCTTACCACTTGGACAAGCTGCACATGGCACATAAATCATTGGTTGATGAAAACAGTTCAGCAACAGCACGCGGACCTGTGCTGCTCGTTAACCAACAAAAGGCGTTCGAGCACAGGTTGTAACAGATTGACCTCACATAGAAATTTGATATCATCTGACCTATATGGTACCGAATACGTGTTCATGAAAAGAGACAGCACCTGGCCCGTTAGCTTATTAGTACCGTGTTGGACCTTTGACCCAGCAGCGTGCGTTTTGCAGTCAGGCCTTGGCAACTGAGTGCTGGCAGTAATTGGTAGCTGTCAAATCATCCTAATCCATCACCGTCGTCATGTCACCTCGTTGTTGAAAGTGGCGTTAAAAAACACCAATTTTACCATTACTTTCAATTGCCTTTGTATCTGAAACCATGCTCTTGTTTTTAAAATCCTGTCGGATTCGATATGGTTCAGTATATCTAAACTCATGCAATTGTCAGTAAGGGAAATATCAATATGCAAACATTTATTGAATATGTGCATCGTTGTGCATATCATCTGAATTCGATCCTCTCGGTTGAAAAATTCACCTTGGCTACACCAGACTAATATTTGATCTCAACTATGGCCGACATAGATGGTGGTTTTTTTTTTAAACAATATATAATCATATAGTTTAATATAGAGCAAAACTCGGTAATGTACACCCACGCCGTACCACACCCCTTCCGTCCATGCAGAGAAACTGATGTATTATACTTCATATGCTATACTGCAGTGTCAATAACATATCAAATTGTGCAAACCAATTTGCAATAACCCAGCCCTCAAAGTCTAACTGTAATGAAATAGTATCAAAATTAAAAACACATTTGTAACGAACAGTAAATCAATTGCAAATGAACACATAAAATGTAGGATGTATACCCTTGTAAAAGAATGATGCGTTACGTAAGGGTTGACACACATTTAACCCTAAGGATGTGCAGTAGTTCTTGGAAAGATCAAACACCACAATATCAGTGCTTTTAAAGCAAGGGGGGGAGGGGCTGGTTCAAGCATCTTGCGTGCCCCATAGTTAATCAGGCTTGAGAGATAAGTACACGGCAAAAACAATACTGGTCAACAACAAAATCTCGTGCGTGCATCGTAAAACTTACAGTCAACTTCACATAACTTCAAAAGGGAGGGCAAAAATGAAGGATTTCCATGCTTATGGATGCAGGAACCATTAGACCCGACTAAAGGTGCTCAGAAATTTGTGCGTTCAATGAAAAGTGCAAGCTCGATGGTTATCAATCAACAGTGAAAATATTATCGAAGACTCCCCATTTGGAAATAGTACAATTATTATGAATATTCGACACAATATCTGATTCGACTCAATGTCCAGATACGCAGGCGATTTGAAATGGTTTGTCCATTGCTCATAAAGAACAGATATAATGGCTCTAGGTCTTATAAATATTTTGTGCATCAAAAACATTTAAACAGTACACGCGCTAATGTGATTTGCCTGTAAGTATTTTCGAAAAGGCTAGTCGAGAAGGGCTAAAATGTAGCCACCCATGAAATTAGATGTTTTCAACCCTGTGTAGGCATTGTGAGTTCACGAAAAGACGACATAGAAGGGTTGGCTATAGTGTAAGCATCACAAGAGTTCGCCATGATCACGAATATATTCCTATGATGCAAATTTGGCAGTGTATAGAATACGGGTATTAAAACGCTTAGAGGGTTTTGTTCTAGCTTATTAAGTTTAATGCACTAACGACTTGAGAGCATGCGATGCAAGGATGGACATATAAATGAAAATGGTATTCCAATTAGAAGATTTGGGGCTGTTCAGCCTCAATCTAAAGCAAAGGCAGTCATTCCATATTTGCTGATCGTCAGGGTCCAAAAATTTTATGTCTTCTCCATGCAGAGGCTGGTTGTGCAGGGTGGGCGGTAGACTTATAAACATGAAGGTGCAATTACCTGATCACCAATATTGTGTTCAATTTACAATGTACCGAAGCAGAATGAAATTGTAGGCAACAGTGCCAGTATAGTAACAGGCGTTTTGACCCACAGGTCGTTGGTTCGACCAAGGTGCAAACCTGGACTGGTTTTTCGTGACCGGACAGCGTTGAATGCGTGTCGTTTTAAAAGGGCATGCAGTCAGCTTTTTAGTACCGTGTTGGACCTTTGACAACTGCAGTGTGCGTGGTCGTAGCAATTGAGTGCTGGCAGTAATGGTAGCTGTCAAATCATCCTAATCCATCACCGTCGCTATATCACCTCGTTGTTGAAAGTGGCGTTAAAAAACACCAATTTTACCATTACTTTCAATTGTTTTAGTATCTGAAACCATGCTCTTGTTTTTCAAAATGCTGTCGGATCAGATACGGTTCATTGTATCTAAACTCATGCAATTGTCAGTCAGGGAAGTATCAATATGCAAGCGTTTATTGAATATGTGCATTGTTGTGCATATCATCTGAATTCGATCCTCTCGGTTGAAAAATATTCACCTTGGCTACACCAGATGAATATTTGATCAACTATGGCCGACATAGATGGTGGTTGTTTCTTTTTAAAGAATATATAATCATATAGTTTAATATAGAGCAATACCCAGTTATGAACACCCCATGCCGTACCACACCCCTCCCGTCCACGCCGAGAAAAACTGATGTATTATACTTCATATGCTACACTGCAGTGTTAATAACATATTAAATGGTGCAAACCCATTTGAAATAACCCAGCCCTCAAAATCAAACTGTAATGAAACAGTAGCGAAATTAAAACACATTTGTAATGAGCAGTAAATCAATTGCAAATGAACACATGAAATGTAGGATGTATACCCTTGTAAAAGAATGATGTGTTATCATATTTTGACACATCATTTACATGTAAGGATGTGCAGTAGTTATTGGAAAGATTGAATCAAACACCACACTATCAGTGCCGGGTTAAGCAAGGGGTTGGGGTCTGGGTCAAGCATCCTTGCGTGCCCCATAGTTAATCAGGCTCTGCACACGGTACAGCTGCACGGTCAATTGCTGGTCAACAACAAAATCTCTATTGCGTGCAACGTTCAACTGAATCAACTTCACATAACTTCAAAAAACGAGCACCAAAATGAAGGATAACATGAATTATGGATATATGAAACCATATACGACCCGACTAAATGCTCAGATATCCATGCGATTGAAAAGTGCATGCTCGATGGTTAGCAATAAAGAGTACTTCCGCATTATCGAAGACACAATGGACATGGAAATAGTACAATAATTATGAATATATTAAGCCATATCTGATACGACTCAATGTTCAGATACGCAGGCGATTTGAAATGGTTTGTCCATTGGTTATAAAGAACAGATATAATGGCTCTAGCTCTTCCACAATATTTTGTGCATCAACGAACATTTAAACAGTACACGCTAATGTATTTGCCTGTAAGTATTTTCGAAACAGGCTAGTCGTGAAGGGCTACCTTGCTGTTAGCCATTGAAATGCCCTTTTCATCCCTGTGTAGGCAATATGTCGAGTAACGCGAGCGCAGACAGGGTTGGCTATTCTAAGCATCACAATCACCCTCATGCGTCACAGAAGCCATGCCTGTGCTCATTCTTCAGGTATTAACGGGTAGCTAATACGCTTGAAGGTGTGTTCATTCTAGGCTTATTAAAGATTTAAAGGGAGTGAATTCTAAGACTTGAGAGCATGCGGTCCAGGATTGAGAGATAAGCTGAAATGGTGGGAAGAACAAGAAGACACGGGGCTCAACACGCGCCTCGATCTCCCCCTTGGTAATATGTTACAGTCAATTCCACATACCCTTTCGTAAGGGTCCTTGCACATTTTTATGTCTTTCCATGCTCAATGGCTGCTGTTGTACATTATATGTCTTATAAAGAAGGTGGTCACCAATAATTGTGTTCGATTTAAAATGTGAAAGCAGAAAATTGTAGGCAACAGTGAAAATATACAAAGGCGACCAATGCCACATTTGGTTCATATTCACTTTTGGATCGAATATGCCGACCACATTCGCCATGATTCGCGCGATTCCAGTGACCTGTTGACGTATTTCTGTAGTGATTGTAGCACTCCGCTTCCCACTGGGACAAGCAGCACGTGGCACATAAATCAATGAAAACAGTTCATCAACAGCACACGGACCCGTTCTGCTCGTTAACCAACAAAAGGCGTTCGAGCACCGGTGGTAACAGATGGAGCACACATAGAAATTTTTCGTATCATCTGACCTATATGGTACCGAATACGTGTTCATGAAAAGAGACAGCACCTGGCCCGTCAGCTTATTAGTACCGTGTTGGACCTTTGACCCAGCAGTGTGCGTTTTGCAGTCAGGTCTTGGCAATTTAGTGCTGGTAGTAATTAGTAGCTGTCAGATCATCCTAATCCATCACCGTCGCTATATCACCTCGTTGTTGAAAGTGGCGTTAAAAAACACCAATTTTACCATTACTTTCAATTGTTTTAGTATCTGAAACCATGCTCTTGTTTTCAAAATGCTGTCGGATCAGATACGGTTCATTGTATCTAAACTCATGCAATTGTCAGTCAGGGAAGTATCAATATGCAAGCGTTTATTGAATATGTGCATTGTTGTGCATATCATCTGAATTCGATCCTCTCGGTTGAAAAATATTCACCTTGGCTACACCAGATGAATATTTGATCTCAACTATGGCCGACATAGATGGTGGTTGTTTCTTTTTAAAGAATATATAATCATATAGTTTAATATAGAGCAATACCCAGTTATGAACACCCATGCCGTACCACACCCCTCCCGTCCACGCCGAGAAAAACTGATGTATTATACTTCATATGCTACACTGCAGTGTTAATAACATATTAAATGGTGCAAACCCATTTGAAATAACCCAGCCCTCAAAATCAAACTGTAATGAAACAGTAGCGAAATTAAAAACACATTTGTAATGAGCAGTAAATCAATTGCAAATGAACACATGAAATGTAGGATGTATACCCTTGTAAAAGAATGATGTGTTTATCATATTTTGACACATCATTTACATGTAAGGATGTGCAGTAGTTATTGGAAAGATTGAATCAAACACCACACTATCAGTGCCGGGTTAAGCAAGGGGTTGGGGGGCTGGGTCAAGCATCCTTTGCGTGCCCCATAGTTAATCAGGCTCTGCACACGTTACAGCTGCACGGTCAATTGCTGGTCAACAACAAAATCTCTATTGCGTGCAACGTTCAAACTGAATCAACTTCACATAACTTCAAAAAACGAGCACCAAAAATGAAGGATAACATGAATTATGGATATATGAAACCATATACGACCCGACTAAATGCTCAGATATCCATGCGATTGAAAAGTGCATGCTCGATGGTTATCAATAAAGAGTACTTCGCATTATCGAAGACACAATGGACATGGAAATAGTACAATAATTATGAATATATTAAGCCATATCTGATACGACTCAATGTTCAGATACGCAGGCGATTTGAAATGGTTTGTCCATTGGTTATAAAGAACAGATATAATGGCTCTAGCTCTTCCACAATATTTTGTGCATCAACGAACATTTAAACAGTACACGCTAATGTATTTGCCTGTAAGTATTTTCGAAACAGGCTAGTCGTGAAGGGCTACCTTGCTGTTAGCCATTGAAATGCCCTTTTCATCCCTGTGTAGGCAATATGTCGAGTAACGCGAGCGCAGACAGGGTTTGGCTATTCTAAGCATCACAATCACCCTCATGCGTCACAGAAGCCATGCCTGTGCTCAGTTCTTCAGGTATTAACGGGTAGCTAATACGCTTGAAGGTGTGTTCATTCTAGGCTTATTAAAGATTTAAATGGAGTGAATTCTAAGACTTGAGAGCATGCGGTCCAGGATTGAGAGATAAGCTGAAATGGTGGGAAGAACAAGAAGACACGGGGGCTCAACACGCGCCTCGATCTCCCCCTTGGTAAATAGGTTACAGTCAATTCCACATACCCTTTCGTAAGGGTCCTTGCACATTTTTATGTCTTTCCATGCTCAATGGCTGCTGTTGTACATTATATGTCTTATAAAGATGGTGGTCAACAATAATTGTGTTCGATTTAAAATGTGAAAGCAGAAAATTGTAGGCAACAGTGAAAATATACAAAGGCGACCAATGCCACATTTGGTTCATATTCACATTTGGATCGAATATGCCGACCACATTCGCCATGATTCGCGCGATTCCAGTGACCTGTTGACGTATTTCTGTAGTGATTGTAGCACTCTGCTTCCCACTGGGACAAGCAGCACGTGGCACATAAATCAATGAAAACAGTTCATCAACAGCACACGGACCCGTTCTGCTCGTTAACCAACAAAAGGCGTTCGAGCACCGGTGGTAACAGATGGTGCACACATAGAAATTTAATATCATCTGACCTATATGGTACCGATACGTGTTCATGAAAAGAGACAGCACCTGGCCCGTCAGCTTATTAGTACCGTGTTGGACCTTTGACCCAGCAGTGTGCGTTTTGCAGTCAGGTCTTGGCAATTGAGTGCTGGCAGTAATGTTAGTAGCTGTCAAATCATCCTAATCCATCACCGTCGCTATATCACCTCGTTGTTGAAAGTGGCGTTAAAAACACCAATTTTACCATTACTTTCAATTGCTTTTAGTATCTGAAACCATGCTCTTGTTTTCAAAATGCTGTCGGATCAGATACGGTTCATTGTATCTAAACTCATGCAATTGTCAGTCAGGGAAGTATCAATATGCAAGCGTTTATTGAATATGTGCATTGTTGTGCATATCATCTGAATTCGATCCTCTCGGTTGAAAAATATTCACCTTGGCTACACCAGATGAATATTTGATCTCAACTATGGCCGACATAGATGGTGGTTGTTTCTTTTTAAAGAATATATAATCATATAGTTTAATATAGAGCAATACCCAGTTATGAACACCCATGCCGTACCACACCCCTCCCGTCCACGCCGAGAAACTGATGTATTATACTTCATATGTTACACTGCAGTGTTAATAACATATTAAATGGTGCAAACCCATTTGAAATAACCCAGCCCTCAAATCATCAAACTGTAATGAAACAGTAGCGAAATTAAAACACATTTGTAATGAGCAGTAAATCAATTGCAAATGAACACATGAAATGTAGGATGTATACCCTTGTAAAAGAATGATGTGTTATCATGTTTTGACGCATCATTTACATATAAGGATTTGCAGTAGTTATTGGATAGATGGAACCAAGCACCACACTATCAGTGCCGGGTTACGCAAGGAGGGGGGCTGGGTCAAGCATCAATGTGATCCCCATAGTTAATCAGGCTCTGCACACGGTACAGCTGCACGGTCAACTACTGGTCTACGACCAAATCTCTATTGCGTGCAACGTTCAACTGAATCAACTTCACATAACTTCAAAAAAACGAGCACCAAAAATGAAGGATAACATGAATTATGGATATATGGAACCATATACTACCCGACTAAATGCTCAGATATCCATGCAATTGAAAAGTGCATGCTCGATGGTTATCAATAAAGAGTACTTCCGCATTATCGAAGACACAATGGACATGGAAATAGTACAATAATTATGAATATATTAAGCCATATCTGATACGACTCAATGTTCAGATACGCAGGCGATTTGAAATGGTTTGTCCATTGGTTATAAAGAACAGATATAATGGCTCTAGCTCTTCCACAATATTTTGTGCATCAACGAACATTTAAACAGTACACGCTAATGTATTTGCCTGTAAGTATTTTCGAAACAGGCTAGTCGTGAAGGGCTACCTGGCTGTTAGCCATTGAAATGCCCTTTTCAACCCTGTTCAGGCAATATGTCGAGTAACGCGAGCGCCGACGGGGGGTTGGCTATTCTAAGCATCACAATCACCCTTTGCGTCACAGAAGCCATGCCTGTGCTCAGTCTTCAGGTATTAACGGGTAGCTAATACGCTTGAAGGTGTGTTCATTCTAGGCTTATTAAAGATTTAAAGGGAGGGAATTCTAAGACTTGAGAGCATGCGGTCCAGGATTGAGAGATAAGCTGAAATGGTGGGAAGAACAAGAAGACACGGGGCTCAACACGCGCCTCGATCTCCCCCTTGGTAAAAGGTTACAGTCAATTCCACATACCCTGTCGTCAGGGTCCTTGCACACTTTTATGTCTTTCCATGCTCAGTGGCCGCTGTTGTACATTAGATGTCTTATAAAGAAGGTGGTCACCAATATTTGTGTTCAATTTACAATGTGAAAGCAGAAAATTGTAGGCAACAGTGAAAATATAGAAAGGCGACCAATGCCACATTTGGTTCATATTCACATTAGGATCTCATATGCCGACCACATTCGCCATGATTCGCGCGATTCCAGTGACCTGTTGACGTATTTCTGGAGTGGTTGTAGCGCTCCGCTTACCACTGGACAAGCTGCACGTGGCACATAAATCATTGGTTGATGAAAACAGTTCAGCAACAGCACGCAGACCCGTGCTGCTCGTTAACCAACAAAATGCGTTCGAGCACCGGTGGTAACAGATGGACCACACATAGAAATTTGATATCATCTGACCTATATGGTACCAAATACGTGTTCATGAAAAGAGACAGCACCTGGCCCGTCAGCTTATTAGTACCGTGTTGGACCTTTGACCCAGTAGTGTGCGTTTTGCAGTCAGGCCTTGGCAATTTAGTGCTGGCAGTAATTGGTAGCTGTCAAATAATCCTAATCCATCACCGTCGTCATGTCACCTCGTTGTTGAAAGTGGCGTTAAAAAACACCAATTTTACCATTACTTTCAATTGCCTTTGTATCTGAAACCATGCTCTTGTTTTTTTAAAATCCTGTCGGATCCGATATGGTTCAGTATATCTAAACTCATGCAATTGTCAGTCAGGGAAGTATCAATATGCAAACATTTATTGAATATGTGCATCGTTGTGCATATCATCTGAAATCGATCCTCTCGGTTGAAAAATATTCACCTTGGCTACACCAGACGAATATTTGATCTCAACTATGGCCGACATAGATGGTGGTTTTTTTAAACAATATATAATCATATAGTTAAATATAGAGCAAAACTCGGTAATGTACACCCACGCCGTACCACACCCCTCCCGTCCATGCAGAGAAACTGATGTATTATACTTCATATGCTACACGGCAGTGTCAATAACATATCAAATTGTGCAAACCAATTTGAAATAACGCAGCCCTCAAAGTCTAACTGTAATGAAATAGTATCAAAATTAAAACACATTTGTAACGAACAGTAAATCAATTGCAAATGAACACATAAAATGTGGGATAGATATGTCGAGCTACGTAAGCGCCGACTTAAGGGTTGGCTATTCTAAGCATCACAATCACCCTCATGCGTCACAGAAGCCATGCCTGTGCTCAGTCTTCAGGTATTAACGGGTAGCTAATACGCTTGAAGGTGTGTTCATTCTAGGCTTATTAAAGATTTAAAGGGAGGGAATTCTAAGACTTGAGAGCATGCGATCGAGGATTGAGAGATAAGCTGAAATGGTGGGAAAACAAGAAGACACGGGGCTCAACATGCGCCTCGATCTCCCCCTTGGTAAAAGGTTACAGTCAATTCCACATACCCTGTCGTCAGGGTCCTTGCACACTTTTATGTCTTTCCATGCTCAGTGGCTGCTGTTGTACATTAGATGTCTTATAAAGAAGGTGGTCACCAATATTTGTGTTCAATTTACAATGTGAAAGCAGAAAATTGTAGGCAACAGTGAAAATATAGAAAGGCGACCAATGCCACATTTGGTTCATATTCACATTAGGATCTCATATGCCGACCACATTCGCCATGATTCGCGCGATTCCAGTGACCTGTTGACGATTTTCTGGAGTGGTTTTAGCGCTCCGCTTACCACTAGGACAAGCTGCACGTGGCACATAAATCATTGGTTGATGAAAACAGTTCAGCAACAGCACGCGGACCTGTGCTGCTCGTTAACCAACAAAAGGCGTTCGAGCACAGGTGGTAACAGATGGACCACACATAGGAATTTGATGTCATCTGACCTATATGGTATCGAATACGTGTTCATGAAAAGAGACAGAAAATAAGTCAGCTTATGTCAATTACATGTATGTGTTTGTTCACTTTGACCCAGTATTATGATGCAAATTTTTTGAATGTCAGGTAACAAGCAATTTAGTGCTGGCAGTAACGTGCTAACCTCAAAATGTTAATCCATTTGAATGATGTCGTCATATCACCTCGTTGTATATATATTTGTGGCGTTAAAAATTGATGTCTATATACCATTATTATCCATAATTGCCAATTGAATCTGAAACCATGCTTTTACCATTACTTTCAATTGCTTTAGTATCTGAAACCATGCTTGTTTTCAAAATCCTGTCGGATCCGATACGGTTCAGCAAATCTAAACTCATGCAATTGTCCTCTCAGGGAATTATTCAATATGCAAACGCATTGAATATGTGCATGTTGCGCATATCATCTGAATTCGATCCTCTCGGTTGAAAAATATTCACCTTGGCTACACCAGATTGAATATTTCGATCTCAACTATGGCCGACATAGATGGGTGGTTTTTTTTAAAGAATATATAATCATATAGTTTATATATAGAGCTTGAAACTCGGTAATGCACACCCACGCCATTTTTCACCCCTCACGTCCCTGTTTAGAGAAACTGATGTATTACTTCATATGCTACCTGCAGTGTCAATCTGCATTTTATTGATGATGCAAACCAATTTTGAAATAACTTTGGGTACAAAAACAATAACGATAATGACTTAGTATCAAACTTTAAAACACATTTGGTCTGCCTTGCTTTCAGCTCATCCAAATTGCAAATGAACACATGAAATGTGGCTAGCATATGTCGTGCTACGCAGCGCTTAAGGGTTGGCTATTCTAAGCATTTTTAATCAATTGTCGCATGCGTCACAGAAGCCATGCCTTGCTCAGTCTTCAGGTATTAACGGGTAGCTAATACGCTTGAAGGTGTGTTCATTCTAGGCTTATTAAAGATTTAAAGGGAGGGAATTGTTCTAAGAAACTTTGAGAGCATGCGGTCCAGGATTGAGAGAGAAGCTGAAATGGTCGGAAGAACAAGAAGACACGGGGCTCAACACGCGCCTCGATCTCCCACTTGGTAATAAACTTAGTCAATTCCACATACCCTGTCGTAAGGGTCCTTGCACACTTTTATGTCTTTCCATGCTCACAGGCTGCTGTTCTACATTAGATGTCTTATAAATAAGGTGGTCACCAATATTTGTGTTCAATTTACAATGCGAAAGCAGAAAATTGTAGCCTCTACACTGCAATTTTTCATTCAGGGAAGTTTTTCAAATCTAGACCACGCGATGAGTTCATAGTAGGTATGTTAGGTGATTGTGACGCTTTTTAGGTATTCTATTCGCGCGATTCACAGTGCGACAAAGAGCGTATTTCCGATCGTCACGTTCTGCTTGCGCTGTACCTATTGTAAAGTTGCTATGCAACGCTTACCTCATTATTTTGACGACATCGCAGTGTTCAGTGCATCTGATAAGCATTTGCGTCACTGTTAAATATTTGCGGGGAACGGAGTTTACAAACAGGCGTTGGGGTCACAGGTGGTACAGAGTAGTTGGCAAATTCGGGAATCCTTGATGTACGTCTGACATAAACTTGGTACCTTTGCGTACCTGTTCTAACGATACCGGCATCCATCACGAGACGGTTTACTATATAGGGCGTTGCCCTTTCGTCACCCAATGGACAAATGCTGCCCTGAACAATTTGGATCGTGCGTGCAAATATGGCATGTGATGACATTCTTCAGTTTGCATCATGCGTTGCAATCTAAATTGACCCAAATTTGCCCTGATGGCAAGATACGTGGTGTTCATGTTGCTCTGCATAATGGAACGAAGCTGTTTCTCTGGATTGCCCCAAAAATAACAGACGTAAGTATAATGGCCGTTGAGGGTCATTCCCAAAGGATGATGCCATCCTGATTTGCGATAATCATTTGCTCGTTGATTTCACAGGAGACATGTGGTCATTGTACGGACCAACAGGGGTCTCGTGACCAATCTCATCTTGCCGAATCCCCCTGTGATATGCGGGGAAAATGCTAAAATTATTTTCAATGTCATGTGTGACGGGCAATATTATTCCACACAGACATCGTAAGGTATCTTGGCCGATTCGAAGCTCACACGTATCACATGTGTTTTTAAGTCACACGAACTGCTTGATTTTTACAAGACATCTATTCGTCTATGAATTCTTTCATATTGGTTGCCTAAAGACAGTTTTGGTGATAACTCCAACGCATGAGTTAATATGGCAAGGTAAGATTTATTTTCAATGATTCAACAACAAGAATTAGCCCGGAGTGTTAATTGGCCAGCGTATCTCCCATTGGAAAGGTTATAACTGATGTGATATCACCTTTGTGTTCAATTCACCTAAAGGTAAGTATGAGGTAAGTATAAACCATTTCCAGCAAACAGGGTGTGTCACTTCAACGAGTTCACAGAGTAGTTCGGAACGCTCGGGTCCTAAATGTATTTCACATGGCAGCCGAGGTGGTAGCACGATACGATTCGATTGTCAAGATGCGCGGTTGCGTTTGCGTACTGACAAGTGAACAATTAGGAAATGTGTGATTCATTGTCACATCTCGTTGCAAATGCAGTCTCAATCTTACTTGGATTACCCAAACTGTTGCCCTGATGGCAAGGTCAGGACATGCTCTGCACATCTGGTTCATATTGGAATTGCATTGGCGTATATAATGCCCGTTGAGGGTCATGACATATTTCGGTGATATGATATTAAACGATTTGCGCCATTATATATATATTGCATCGAGGATCGTAGCGTCGAATCCAGTGAACTGGTGGACGTATTATCATGTATATCTAGATACGAAATCACTGCGATATTTATATCTATCGATATATCTATTAGTCACATGGTTGCAATAAATTAGGTTTCTTATATTCCTCTATCTCTACATTTGCGTTTGACAAATTGCGAGAAATTTACCGGTGTGTTTTACACATAATCGTTATTGAACAGAGTGCTTTAGTTGCATCGTTTTGAGCACATGTTGTAACAGTATATACCCCCTTTATGATGAATCATATGAACGAAATTGACACCCTTTCAGCATATGTGTATATGAACATACGATATATATATATATTTATTATACATATATTTATATATATATTTATATATATTTATATATATATATATATATATATATATATATATATATATATATAGATATATATATATATAGATATATATATATATATATATATATATATATATATATCTATATATATATATATATATATATATATATATATTATATATATATCTATAAAATATATATATATATACATATGTCCGTGCGTATTAGTGCGTTATCTTCATGGTATAATTTGTCGCCAGTACGTCAATCCTAACATCGGTACCTACGAAGAAAATGGCGTGACTGTGAGTACCACAGCGTTTCCAAACCGTAGGTGGATCGGTACGAGTGTAACGGAGACTTTCTTCTCGACACTTAGCATTCTGGTGGGTTGTTTCTACACATTATTTGGTCCTATTCTTTGCCACAACATGGATAATTGTGAATTGAACTATTATCCCTACCTGTCTCTGATAAAAAAGGGGGCCATATTTGACTATAGCAAAAGTAAAGAGTGTACGTTGGGCCATTTGGTATATGTTGTATTACATGATTGACTTAGACTTCGTATCGGATGGAAATTTGTTCAATTTTGTTTCAATATTGTGTCATGAAGTGCTTCGAATTTGTAAATGACGGCTTCCGGGTCTACTGGGACTATCGCGGAGGAATGTCTGTGTGGATTCCAAATAACCCCCAGTTTAAAGGCCACATGTGTGGGCTTGCCGGCGATTGTGATGGTAACCCGCTCAACGATTTAATATATGGTCCAAGCGTGGATGTAGGTGGGCAATGTCCAGACCTTGCGCCTAGTAATTTGCCGCAATACCAACCAGGATCAGTCGCGGTGAGCTGACTGTCATAACTAAATTGTTGTTCTGCTGATTGGTCCGTCTCATAGATTATAGGTCCGCCTTAACTCAGATCCATATCATTATATCAGCTGCATTGCATGATTCCAGATCCTGGCACAAATGAAAAAATTCGGAATGAGTTGGTTTAATCACAATACCGGAAGTCCAGCCTGTGACGCCGTTTGCAATCAAGGTTCGCCCATAATGATGTAGTCAACCCATCTTGACATCCCGCCACATGGAATACGGAACTGATAGTTATGGTTGAAACGGGAAACTGTATAGTTGGGGGTTCAATAACCTAATAAAGATATACGTGCAAAATAGGTGTTTTTTCTCAAGATCTTTGTGTACACACATCTCCCTCAATACAAAATATTGTCTTGAATTAGCATGAATATACCAGAAAGTAGATATGTTGAGCAAAAATGCGATGAGGCATAATAATTCCAAGCCGTTATTGATACAAATCGCTACGCTAGGAAAAGTTTAGAGAGGCGCAGTGCTTGAATCAAGCATATCTGTACATTTGACGGCTCCAAGCATCATACGCACGCACATACATGGTAATGTATATATGTATTTAATTACATATATACGTAAATAAATATAATATTTTTTTTTACAAATATATGTGCGTATATATACATATATATATATGAACATATATATATATATATATATGAATATCTATTTATACATTAGATGTTTATAAAGAAGGTGGTCACCAATAATTGTGTTCGATTTAAAATGCGAAAGCAGAAAATTGTAGGCAACAGTGAAAATAAACAAAGGCGACCAATGCCAGATTTGGTTCATATTCACATTAGGATCTAATATGCCGACCACATTCGCCATGATTCGCGCGATTCCAGTGACCTGTTGACGTATTTCTGTAGTGATTGTAGCACTCCGCTTCCCACTGGGACAAGCTGCACGTGGCACATAATCATTGGTTAATGAAAACAGTTCATCAACAGCACACGGACCCGTTCTGCTCGTTAACCAACAAAAGGCGTTCGAACACCGGTGGTCACAGATGGACCACGCATAGAAATGTGATATCATCTGACCAATATGGTACCGAATACGTGTTCATGAAAAGAGACAGCACCTGGCCCATCAGCTTATTAGTACCGTGTTGGACCTTTGACCCAGTAGTGTGCGTTTTGCAGTCAGGTCTTGGCAATTTAGTGCTTGTAGTAATTAGTAGCTGTCAGATCATCCTAAACCATCACCGTCGCTATATCACCTCGTTGTTGAAAGTGGCGTTAAAAAACACCAATTTTACCATTACTTTCAATTGTTTTAGTATCTGAAACCATGCTCTTGTTTTCAAAATGCTGTCGGATCAGATACGGTTCATTGTATCTAAACTCATGCAATTGTCAGTCAGGGAAGTATCAATATGCAAGCGTTTATTGAATATGTGCATTGTTGTGCATATCATCTGAATTCGATCCTCTCGGTTGAAAAATATTCACCTTGGCTACACCAGATGAATATTTGATCTCAACTATGGCCGACATAGATGGTGGTTGTTTTTTTTAAAGAATATATAATCATATAGTTTAATATAGAGCAATACCCAGTTATGAACACCCATGCCGTACCACACCCCTCCCGTCCACGCCGAGAAACTGATGTATTATACTTCATATGTTACACTGCAGTGTTAATAACATATTAAATGGTGCAAACCCATTTGAAATAACCCAGCCCTCAAAATCAAACTGTAATGAAACAGTAGCGAAATTAAAGCACATTTGTAATGAGCAGTAAATCAATTGCAAATGAACACATGAAATGTAGGATGTATACCCTTGTAAAAGAATGATGTGTTATCATATTTTGACACATCATTTACATGTAAGGATGTGCAGTAGTTATTGGAAAGATTGAATCAAACACCACACTATCAGTGCCGGGTTAAGCAAGGGGTTGGGGGGCTGGGTCAAGCATCCTTGCGTGCCCCATAGTTAATCAGGCTCTGCACACGGTACAGCTGCACGGTCAATTGCTGGTCAACAACAAAATCTCTATTGCGTGCAACGTTCAACTGAATCAACTTCACATAACTTCAAAAAACGAGCACCAAAATGAAGGATAACATGAATTATGGATATATGGAACCATATACGACCCGACTAAATGCTCAGATATCCATGCAATTGAAAAGTGCATGCTCGATGGTTATCAATAAAGAGTACTTCCGCATTATCGAAGACACAATGGACATGGAAATAGTACAATAATTATGAATATATTAAGCCATATCTGATACGACTCAATGTTCAGATACGCAGGCGATTTGAAATGGTTTGTCCATTGGTTATAAAGAACAGATATAATGGCTCTAGCTCTTCCACAATATTTTGTGCATCAACGAACATTTAAACAGTACACGCTAATGTATTTGCCTGTAAGTATTTTCGAAACAGGCTAGTCGTGAAGGGCTACCTGGCTGTTAGCCATTGAAATGCCCTTTTCAACCCTGTTCAGGCAATATGTCGAGTAACGCGAGCGCCGACGGGGTTGGCTATTCTAAGCATCACAATCACCCTTATGCGTCACAGAAGCCATGCCTGTGCTCATTCTTCAGGTATTAACGGGTAGCTAATACGCTTGAAGGTGTGTTCATTCTAGGCTTATTAAAGATTTAAAGGGAGTGAATTCTAATACTTGAGAGCATGCGGTCCAGGATTGAGAGATAAGCTGAAATGGTGGGAAGAACAAGAAGACACGGGGCTCAACACGCGCCTCGATCTCCCCCTTTTTAATATGTTACAGTCAATTCCACATACCCTTTCGTAAGGGTCCTTGCACACTTTTATGTCTTTCCATGCTCAATGGCCGCTGTTGTACATTAGATGTCTTATAAAGAAGGTGGTCACCAATAATTGTGTTCGATTTAAAATGCGAAAGCAGAAAATTGTAGGCAACAGTGAAAATATACAAAGGCGACCAATGCCACATTTGGTTCATATTCACATTAGGATCTAATATGCCGACCACCTTCGCCATGATTCGCGCGATTCCAGTAACCTGTTGACGTATTTCTGTAGTGATTGTAGCACTCCGCTTCCCACTGGGACAAGCTGCACGTGGTACATAAATCATTGGTTGATGAAAACAGTTCATCAACAGCACACGGACCCGTTCTGCTCGTTAACCAACAAAAGGCGTTCGAGCACAGGTGGTAACAGATGGACCACACATAGAAATTTGATATCATCTGACCTATATGGTACCGAATACGTGTTCATGAAAAGAGACAGCACCTGGCCCGTCAGCTTATTAGTACCGTGTTGGACCTTTGACCCAGTAGTGTGCGTTTTGCAGTCAGGTCTTGGCAATTTAGTGCTGGCAGTAATTGGTAGCTGTCAAATAATCCTAATCCATCACCGTCGTCATGTCACCTCGTTGTTGAAAGTGGCGTTAAAAAACACCAATATTACCATTACTTTCAATTGCCAGGGTATCTGAAACCATGCTCTTGTTTTCAAAATCCTGTCGGATCCGATATGGTTCAGTATATCTAAACTCATGCAATTGTCAGTCAGGGAAGTATCAATATGCAAACATTTATTGAATATGTGCATCGTTGTGCATATCATCTGAATTCGATCCTCTTGGTTGAAAAATATTCACCTTGGCTACACCAGATGAATATTTGATCTCAGCTATGGCCGACATAGATGGTGGTTTTTTTTAAAGAATATATAATCATATAGTTATATATAGAGCAAAACTCGGTAATGTACACCCACGCCATACCACACCCCTCACGTCCATGCAGAGAAACTGATGTATTATACTTCATATGCTACACTGCAGTGTCAATAACATATTAAAATGTGCAAACCAATTTGAAATAACCCAGCCCTCAAAGTCTAACTGTAATGAAATAGTATCAAAATTAAAACACATTTGTAACGAACAGTAAATCAATTGCAAATGAACACATGAAATGTGGGATAGATATGTCGAGCTACGTTAGCGCTTAAGGGTTGGCTATTCTAAGCATCACAATCACCCTCATGCGTCACAGAAGCCATGCCTGTGCTCAATCTTCAGGTATTAACGGGTAGCTAATACGCTTGAAGGTGTGTTTATTCTAGGCTTATTAAAGATTTAAAGGGAGGGAATTCTAAGACTTGAGAGCATGCGGTCCAGGATTGAGAGATAAGCTGAAATGGTGGGAAGAACAAGAAGACGCGGGGCTCAACACGCGCCTCGATCTCCCCCTTGGTAATATGTTACAGTCAATTCCACATACACTGTCGTAAGGGTCCTTGCACACTTTTATGTCTTTCCATGCTCAGTGGCTGCTGTTGTACATTAGATGTCTTATAAATAAGGTGGTCACCAATATTTGTGTTCAATTTACAATGTGAAAGCAGAAAATTGTATAAGCCTCTACACACAATTTTATTCAGCAAGCTATTCAAATATAGACTTCAAATATTTGCATGAGTAAGTATGTTAGGTTATTGTGACGCTAGCCAATATATAGCTCTATTTGCAAGATACAGCGCCCACGCGTATTGATCGCTTCGAAAAGTCTGCGCCGTACCTGATGTAAAGTTTGGTGCAACGCTTACCTTACATTATTTGAACTTCCGCTTGAAAGTGCATAGATAAGTATTTGCGTCACTGTTATATTTTGCGGGGATGTTTACAGTAATGAGTGACTGGGGTCTCTTTCCTGGCCAAGTAGTTGGCAGTTTTATTGATAATGTCATCAATAAACTTGGCTACCTTTGCGTACCTGTTCTAAGATACCGTGTCAGACATCACGTGACGTTTACTATAGGGTCTGCCCTTTCGTCTCAGCCAATAAAGCAAACTGCTTGTGAATTTGCATTCGTTGCAGCGCAGAATTAGCATGTGATGACATTCCAGAGTCGCATCGTGCGCACAAACACCGCCACCTGTTTCAACATCAGATAGTTCCTTATAGATATATAAGAGAAGCTGTTTCCATACCGAACCAATAACAGACGTCCAGCCACCAGCTCTTCAGCAAAGCCCAGTCCATCCGCATTTGAAGAAGACCGTTGGTCGTTATATTCTCAGCATCTTGTCGCCAACATGGGGTCTTTCACCACCAGTAGCGAACCTATACGAGGTACTTTTTGCTATCTTTATTTTCAACGTCGACGGGCTTATTATTACTAACAAGACAGCGGCTCGTTCTATCTTAGCCGATTAAGCTCACACAGTGATCACCATTGTTTTTATGTCACACGAACTGCTTGCAGCTTATCCCCATCCATTCGTCCATAATTCTTCAAGGTCCTTTGACAGTTTTGGTGATAACTCCACGCGATGAGTTAAGGTATGGCAAGGTAAGGTTTATTTTCAGAACCCGTTTCAACAAACAAAGAGCCCGGAGTCTCACGTTCTGCTTGCAGCCTATCTCCATCGGAAGTTCCTATAAACTTGATGATGATATCACGACATTTGTGTTCAATTCTCCTAAAGCAGTAAGTATGAGGTAAGTATAACGCATTTCCAGAGTGGAGAACAAACAGGGTGTTCCATTCAACATAAGTTCACAGAGTAGTCGGAACGCTCGGGTCTAAATCGTACGTTCACATAGACCCGATGTATTTCCGAGGGACACGGTAGGCATCGATCGATCGATTGCGTGAAGATGCGCGGTTGCGTTTGCGTTTGCGCTGGACCGACAAGCCACCCTGAACAATTAGGGAATGATTGCGTGACAAATATGGTTCTTTGTATGACATCTCTTCAGTTGCAAACATCTCTATTGCAGTCTCAATTTACTTGGATTACCCAAACTGTTGCCCTGATGGCAAGGACACGTGGTGTTTCACATGCTCTGCACCAATGGACGACTGCTGCATTTCTATTGGAATGCCCCAAAAATGCAACGTTGGCGTAAGTATAGTGCCGGTGAGGGTCATTGACAATTTCGGTGATGATCCTGATATCGATAATCATTTGCTGTGTGATTCACAGGAGACTTGTGGTCATTCTACGGACGCAAAAGGACACTCGCATCGAGGATGCGTACCAATCTCATCTTGTCCGAATCCCCCTGTGATATGCGGGGAAAATGAAAAATCATGCAAAGAATGTCAGTGTGACGACCCTAAATTCCACACAGACGTACAAGATCGTAATGTATCACAGTGCGAAGACCCGGGTAACTCGAGCTTTGTACATAATCGTTATTGATAATATTAGTGCTTTATGGGAGTTGCAATTGATTCGTTTGCAATACATGTTCCTTGCAGGCTACGAGTATCCACATTGCATTGCCTGGTGCTATGGTGATCCTCACATCGGAACATGTGATAAGAGGAAGTACTCGCTGAATGCAGTTGACTGCTGTCATATATTTATTCGCGACGAGTGTGTAAATGGCCTGCCAAATGG
This sequence comes from Urechis unicinctus, assembly GCA_034190875.2. Lineage (NCBI taxonomy): Eukaryota > Metazoa > Annelida > Polychaeta > Xenopneusta > Urechidae > Urechis > Urechis unicinctus. The sequence goes on along the minus strand of CM067342.1, from coordinate 17,457,512 downwards.
TCCACCTACGTTCGAGGTGTCAGTATATCTAGACCATGCCGCTGTACTTAAACGAGGGCAGATAGCAAAGGCAGCGAAAATCATCTACCGAAACGTAAATCTGGTGAGTTATTTAAAACTGGTCATGTTGCAATTCAGTCTTTCACAGCTTTACAATCATAGAATGAAATCGACATCCCGGCATATATGTATATAAACATATATAATCGTAATCATCAAGTAATAATTTGTTGCCAGTACGTCAATCCTAACATCGGTACCTACGAAGAAAATGGCGTGATGTGTGCACATAGCGTATCCAAGCAGGAGGTGGATTGGTACGACTGTGAGGGTTACTTTCTACTCGGCACTTAGCATTCTGGTGGGTTGTTTCTACAAATTATTTGGTCCTAGTCTTTGCCAAAACATGGATAACTTTAAATTTAACAATTATCCCTACGTGTCTCTGATAAAAAAAAAGGTGCCATATTAGACGATAGCAAAAGTTAAGAGTGTACGTTGGGCCATTTGATATATGTTGTATTACAAGACTGACTTAGACTTCATATCGGATGGAAATTTGCTCAATTTGTTTTCAATATTGTGTCATGAAGTGCTTCGAATTTGAACCTGACGGCTTCCGGGTCTACTGGGACTATCGCGGAGGAATGTCTGTGTGGATTCCAAATAAGCCCCAGTTTAAAAGCCACATGTGTGGGCTTGCCGGCGATTGTGATGGTAACCCGCTCAACGATTTGATATATGGTCCAAGCGTGGATGTAGGTGGGCAATGTCCAGACCTTGCGCCTAGTAATTTGCCGCAATACCAACCAGGATCAGTCGCGGTGAGCTGACTGTCATAACCAAATTGTTGTTCTGCTGATTGGTCCGTCTCATAGATTATAGGTTCGCCTTAACTCAGATTCATATCATTATATCAGCTGCATTGCATTATTCCAGACCCTGGCACAAATGAAAAAATTCGGAATGAGTTGGTATAATCACAATACCGGAAGCCCAGCGTGTGACGCCGTTTGCAATCAAGGTTCACCAATAATGATGTAGTCAACCCATCTTGACATCCCGCCACATGGAATACGGAACTGTTGGTTATGGTTAAAACGGGAAACTGTATAGTTTGGGGCTCAATAACCTAATAAAGATGCACGTGCAAAATAGGTGTTTTTTTCATGATCTTTGTGTACACACATCTCCTTCAATACAAGATATTGTCTTGAATTAGCATGAATATACCAGAAAGTAGATATGTTGAGCAAGAATGCGACGAGGCATAATCAAGCCATGCCCGTTATTGATACAAATCGCTATGCTAGGAAAAGTTTAGAAGGAAGCAGTGCTTGAATCAAGCATATCTGTACATTTGACGGCTCCAAACATCATATGTTCGCACATATATGGTAATGTATATATGTATTTATTAACATATATACGTATATATAGATAATACTTTTTTTACAAATATATGTACGTATACATACATATATATATATATATATATGAACATATATATATATATATATATGAATATCTACATATAAATACATATATATATATATATATATATATATATGTATATATATGTGTATATAAATTTATGTATATATATATATATATATTATACATATGTTTTAATATATATGTATACAGATTTGAATATATATATATATATATATATATATATATATATATATATATATATGTTATATACAATTTGAATATATATATATATATATATACTTTATATATATATATATATATATTTATATACACGTATATATATATGCTTATATATATATATATATACAGATGTAATATATATATTTATATATTAATATATATCTGCATGTATAAATATAAGAATATGCTTATATATATATATGTATTCATGAATATATATGTATATATATATGTACATATATATATACATATATATATGCATATATTTATATATATAGTTCTATACATTTTATGTATATATATATATATATATATATATATATATATATACTATATATATATATATATATATGTTTATGTTTATAAATATATATATATATATATATATACATATATATATATATATATATATATATATATATATATATGCATACATATATGTTTATATATATATAAATTATACATTATGACATATAAATGCATATATAGATATATACATATATATATATATATATATGTATATATAGTTATATACATATTCATATATATATATATATATATATATATATATTTATACCTTTATATATATATATGTATGTATATATATATTCATATTTATATAAATATATATATATACACATATATATATGTATATATATGTATATATATATATACGCATACATATATGTATATTTATATATATATATATATATATATATATAATATATATATATATATATATATATATATATATATATATATATATATCTATATATATATATATATATATATATATATTCGTATATATGGAGCTGAACTATTTGCATTTATCTTCGCCTAGCACTGTCCCCTTTACTCAAAACTTCATGAAAGCAGGTTCTCCTCTAGGGGCAATCATAGAGTAGCATCCTATATTGGTTAGGAAAGTTATCATGGCCAAGGCAAAAGGATCAAATTCTCGGATATAAGTCGAGTTTTTCGGCTGTACATAGCGACCTGGTATCACACCCAAAACGTATCACTAACGCATTATATAAGTACAGAAGGCCTTGTCTGGAGTTAAGGTCATGAACGAAGCCTGTTGTTAACTGGAAAAGTGTTGGCAGACCTCTCAACCGGTGACTTCTTTTCCCCTTGAAAACAAATTATCTGCCAAGTTGTCTCGCATCTTTTAAAGGTTGTATGTCTGTCTAAGTCTCCCATGTGAATGCGAAGTCAAAAGCTAGCATGCAACCAGGACATAGCTTTAATCATTGCTCACTACTGCATGCTGAAGACTGATAACCCCGGACTTATGGTATGTGGTCAAATTGCGTGAAACACAGCAATTCATTGTGGTTATATAGTAGTAAAAAGTATCTTTGTGAGTAAAATATTCGACGCGACGTCAACGTTTGCGGCATATGGGCCAAAGATCATTAAACGGGGTAAAAGAAACCATAAAGCCCCAAACAAAGCAGATATCACTGCAATAATTACGGTAAAATATGCCATCTAGGCAGTCCATGGCGCACTTGCGAATATGGTTTATTTGCGATATAGATAGATCAGGGTCATTTTTATTTAGAGGAAAAGAAATGATTGATATGAGCCTTCAGATCGTCTGAATCTTCTAATTACATCACTTTGATTAGGCAGATAATGGGGGCTACAGTGGGTCGGGAGACATGAGCAAGTTAATTGTTAAACAGAGATGTAAGTCTGGGGACACAGTTTCACTATAGTTCTGGTCAGAAAGACATTACAAACGAAGGAGGAAATTCCATCAACAAAGTGGAGCTTGGAGCCAGCGGCGGGCGGACGGGCTATCGGCTTCTTGTTTTTCACCTTGATGCCTCTTGAAGACTACGTTGAACCGTGACTTCCAGCGCCACAGCCAACCACATGACGCTTGAAAACTCACCCTATTCCTTTCTGCTAGCTGGAGAGCCTTGGTTGAATTTTTAGCCCGTGTTGTGGCAAAATGTCACTGCCGTTCTTTTCTAGGCGTTATATGGCGGACATGCAAATTTCTAGGCAATAGTATTTTAGCTTTGGCGACTTCTTGCAAGTTCGTTCAAGATCTCTTCTTTCCTCTGCAGGGTGAGGTTTTTCTTTGAGGCATTGTGGCAGCTTCTGTGGCAGTTTGATGATGAATGATGCCGACAGATCAATTCCTCCGTCTTCTAAACCATCGGATTGGACACTTGTTCATAGAGTCATGGCGTCAATGCTGACTCGTGCTCCGCAATAACCCGAAACGGGAATTGGGCATGCTGACAGTGCACAATCGTAATCTCGAATCGTTGGTCACGCTTGTTTATCAGGCGTCAGATGATTTAACTACCTATAAACTTCGTTTAACTCGGGTGATAAGAGGTCGGGTGATCAGAGATAGTTAAGTAATTAGGTTATGCCGTTACAGTCAATGATTTTTAACATCGATCGGCGGCAAAGCGTCCTGTTGAAAAAGGCTATTAGTGTCCCGATTAACTGAGGGGTATTGCCCGCTATGATCACATATCATACAGCATATGCCAGCAGTTGAAATGTAGTCAAAGTTAAATTTCTTCCGGAGGTATAAGTACCCTCTAGCATTAGCTGGTTAATGTCCAAGGGGACATAATAAACGCATAGATTAGTCTCTCAATCAATCTGCCATCATACTAGTAGAGGCTTCAATTATTCGCAACGTTGTTTTGGCAACTTATGTCGTCCGCACACAGCACCACCATGATGGGTGTTTTACTTGAATCATAAAGTGACTTGTTTGTCATTGAGGCAAGTGGTAAGCCTTTCAGTGTACTGTTCTGACCTCGCGGCCGAATAGATGCGTGCCGGCATGTATTGATCTAAGTATCGTAAGGATCAATGTAGCCTGCAGGATATTTTCACTTAAGCCTCGCCAAGTGAGTATATATTGAGTGAAGGAACTTTCAGTAAAATGCTTTGCACCCAAGCCATTGACGAACCATTACGCGTTTGAGAACATCATGGCAGAGTGTAGCCAAATGCCCATTGCGTGCTGTAGTATTTATACGACATATGAGAGCCGAGGCGATGTGTAAATACGACAGATCAAACAATGCCATTAAGAATCGGTAAAATTATCTTATTGAATATCAATACAATTATATTATAAGTAGAAAATTGTCATTGGTGTTACAAATATTAGAACAAATGAAATAATACCTTAACCATTGTACTCTACAATCTCTAACCACTACGTCGCCAATGGTCTTTAATCATGCACTTGAACACGTTAATATTGCACATCCTATATTTAGAAAGAACGCATCCTCTATATTAATATCTTCTCTGTGTCCTGCATACTCTGGTTTAGATATGATGAATAGCTTATCGGTGGACAAACAGTGACATGTGCCATTTATTCAAACAGCTAAGCTGATAATACAGCACGTCCATAATGTGAAGGGTTTGGCTTTGGGCTTCGATGATTGGTTGTGCTGGTGTTTTATTTAAAGTAAACTTATTCACGATTCTCTATTCAATACTAGCATTGCATCGTGCTAACGATTATGCTTGTTCTCATGGGTAATGGAAGTGACAAAGGGGGAAAATGCCCTTCCTGAAGGGTTAGATTCCAATTATTGCAGAGGTTGCCTTATTGATAAGTTACAATGCAATATTTAAAAGTAATGTTTAAAGCTTAATGGTAAACGAAATTTCATATTGTTTGCTAATTGTGTACACAGACAAATATGTTGTCGAAAATTTGAAGATATAAGAATAAAGCACACTTCACAACCTTAGCGCAAATTGTGTTTGTGTGTTGTACAATTAATAAATCAATAAATATGTATTAATATATATATATATATATATATATATATATATATATATATATATATATATATATATATATATATATATCTATATATATATATATATATATATATATATATATATATATATATATATATATATATATATATATATATATATATATATATATATATATATAGCTCTAGAGATATTATATATATATATATATATATATATATATATATATATATATATCTTATATATATATGTGTGTCTATTTAAATCTATATATATATATATATATCTCTCTCTATATATATATATATATATATATCTATCTCTCTATATATGTGTGTGTGTGTGTGTGTGTGTGTGTGTGTGTGTGTGTGTGTGTGTGTGTGTGTGTGTGTGTGTGTGTGTGTGTGTGTGTGTGAGTGTGTGTTTGTGTGAAAACAACAAATAAACACACGTTGTAATGTGCACACAGGAAATTATGGATAGGTTTCAGTGTCTTCTAACATGGAAAAACCCAGTTGAGCAGAACAGAATTTGGAGCGAATAAATTATGCACCAGTGAGAGCAACACAATTAAAACATCAGATAAATAAACCATTATACATCCACAACTCAATAACACTTCGGCTGATGATAGCATCAGGGTTTATTTCAACAAATACAAGAACTGTTATATGTACAGCGTATAGACATCTTCGTATTGCAAATAAAGCGGCGCCTTGTCTAGCTAATGCTTCTTTGGTTGCCAACATTGCCCGCAGAGTGTACTACTACACAGAGCCCAAATTAGACAGCATTTATGTTGACATCACATGCGAACCTCGAAACATCTGCTTATTTGATGACTTTATGTCAAACAGCAGCCATGCAATATGGTGTATTTGTAGCTTCGCTGTATTGGTACGATTGAGCAAAAGCAGCCATATTGTGCATGATTACTCTGCTGTACAGCTGAGTGGAGATATTGAAATATTGTAAATTTAAGTACATTCTCCTTACTGTCACGCTATGATCACCAATGGATGCTAAATGATTTGACAAAACGTCATGACAATGACAATTTGAAGGCAACATAATTGTAAGCTATGATAAGAGAGGTATTATTGTGCGACGCAGCATTAATAAGACGAGGGATGTAAGCTTTACTCGTACTTAATTTTAATAATCGGAGCAAAGTCTAATGGTAGCTATCAGATTAAAATGACTCGAGTTCAAGCGTGTGTTTAATATTATCTTCACGATAAAATCGAATTCACTAAGAACGCGATTAAGATAATATTTCCATAGGTGACTAAGATGGGACAGATATCATAAACATTTGTTGATACAAATGCATACAGTTCACCGATGCGCACTTATTTCGATTAATTGCCGTGTTCAAACCAACATTATTCCTGCTGCATATCATGAACATAAATTGGAAGAATGATTTGTGTGAATTCCTAACTGTCAATGCCAAACACTATGCCGCTGCCCTGATTACATCTGATGTGGTCACATTACTTGTCCTTGCAGAATTGTGGCGTGGTCTTAACACCTTTCTCAACAATAGAGGAACATAGAAAGAAGAGGGGTGAATATGACGTTGTCAGCTCTACAGAAGCAAAGAATTATTCTGGCGCATTATAGTCAAAGATGTAACTTCTTCGTTCTGCGAATACTTTTTCATTAAACAACAATATCTCCAGGGCTCAAATACAATGGCTAAATAGCACATCGATAGGACAAGTAATGGTATCCAATTGTTTGAAAATAAGCATCGAGTAATATTCTAAATATTCTTTTACCATATGTCGCCAAGAATTGTTTATTTTGTGAACTTCTGCAAAACACTTTGATGTATTCAACACTTAGTAGACGCGTCATGCCAATGAACATTCCTTCAAAGCCAAATGTAACTGCTTGAGATGTGATGCAGGATTGATCAGCGTGAATATAATTGCTTTAGGTAAAGGTTGATATTACATAGCTGATATAACATCGCGGCCAGAATGTCAAGCTGTTGACTTAATGAATAGATGTGGTCTGACTAATTACATCGGGATGAACATACCATGTATCAACATCCATACAATCGAATGGTTGGCCCCAGATCTAATTGATAGCATAACAGGAACAGATACAAGAATATTCAAAGCATGTGACAGCCAGTTTTTTCGGTTAAATGGGAGAACTGTTGTCTGTAAATGACAATTATAATACAGGTTGCACATTTTATGTTTAGCCACACGTTGCAATGCAATATTTAGGGGTATGTTTAGTGTAGAATCATCGTATTTATTGGTGACATAACACAGATGAACGTTATATCGTAGCATGGGCGATATGGGCACAGGAGAAGACGCTCAATACCAATATCGAGTGCGTAGGTGTGTGGAAACCACCTTAATGGTACAATAACACACGTAATACCTGCTTCGGCTGTACGTATGATATTTAATCTTCAGATTGATAAAATCTTATTTTGCATACCGCGAATGGGCATATATATGAAAATCCTTGTGTTATTTAATAGCAAATCGTTACCGCTTTCTAACTGTAGCCACCTGTACCTTCTGTCCAGCATAGAGTCTGCTAATGGACATAACAAATAGCTGAGTGGGCTTTTAAGTTCCACAGTTATCATCATATGAGCTGTCATAGAAAAACCAGATGCAGACAGCACATGGTGCCTGGGGAATTACGTTGTAGGTATCATTAGTGAAATAATTCAATAGACAAATTGCCAGATGGTAAGGCAAATACAGGTATAGGTAAGCAATACATCTTACAAACAGCAACGATATTACAAATCAAATAAGCTAAATGACATGATGTATTTGTGATTTATGTTGATATAGATTCCATACTCAAAGGTATATATCATTGGCCAATCATAAACGTGACTGCACTGACATACAGGAATTACGATACCCATGAGGGGTTAAGCTTTTCTTCATCCTGTTTGACCATTGGATGGAAATCAGATGGGTATAAAGTATGGAATAATTTTCCTGTTAAACATCAGGCAGGGCGGACGAATGGTATAGTGTCCTGTTGTCACACAATCAGATTCATCTCAACCGTTATTGAAGCAGAAAGTGTTGTTTTGCACGTGCCATTTACCGTGACATTCCCCTTCAATGCTTTATCATAGACTCGTAGTTAACAGAGTTTTCCATAGAAGTAACGACTGTGGTCAAACGAGGCCTCACGGGAACTTATTTCGTAGCATAAAACACCCGATGTTGCTGCAGTGGGATAGGACACCGCAAATAGATCACCCCGCGGCATGGAGAATGGCTGAGATAAGGTCTAAAAAATACAAAATATCCTAAGAATTCAATATGATATGCTCCGAAAGTAAATTTACGCATAATGATTCCTTCCTCCATACATTGTGAAAGGCACCCTGCCCAAAAGAAAGGTCCCTCATGTGTGCTTGCATCAAAGTGTTGACTGATTCTGTTTCTCGCCAGAAGCTTACTATCAGGGTCCCTTGCTTTCGGGCTTATCCACCTACTGCCAGAACATCTCCTCTTGGCAGTGGCCTTCCTATTAATATGTTAAGCTTTACATTGTCGTTTTGGTTGAGCTGCTGTGCAGGAGCAAAGGTAATATATACTCGACCTGAAACAAAGAATGAGATTGAAATGACGTCATTAGGCCAGATCTTACGATAAATTGTACAACAATGGGATAATATTTATACATCAAGCACAATGACTAACATCCGCAATATACGGGAATATCAAAGAGCAAATCAACATCAACTGATTGCATGATGTGGTTGCCAATTTTGATTAGATGTATCCAAGTAGATTCTCAAGTTAAGTTTAAATATGAGGTTAAATATGTCAGTTGCAAACATGAGGGAGACGAGAAGCATTTCTTTTAAGATTGATTCACTCTTTTATAGTCATATAATACAATTATAAATGGGTTATTATTTCATGATAACCGTGATATTAGTCAACGATATACTCACGTTTAACGGGGGTTGTCTCGCTGTGACAGTCAAGCGATCACAGAGATCATGCTCCCAGCTCTGGTGTAGGATGTATAACAGCATCTCCTACAACACGACAGCAGAGCAAGGGATATATTGGGCCGTTAAATGAGCAAGGTGATGATAGATCAAAGGAGGCGGAATCCATCATGTGACGCCATTAGCATTCAATAACATATATTAAGTTAGACAGTTTGTTGAAGACTGTTACCAAGATTGCAGACCACCGAGGATATACAAATGTCTGTTTTACTTACCGAGTATCACAAAGTTCACTGTCACAACACGCAAGTTGAAGTGTTGATGTCTGAGGCGTATGTGGGACGCTGACATAACATACGCCAAGATAATCGATGATTGGGGTGCATGTTAGACGCTGAGAAAACAATGTACATGACGCCGAACATCATAAATAATTTGTACGTGACAGGAATCATATTAGCAAACACGGAAAGGAAAGGGGCTGTTATTATTTACTGGTCAGAAACGCCACGTGGAGGGTATAGATTGAAACAACATTAACACCATTGCGCGAAGAAATTGCTTGAAACAATAAACCGTTAAGTGGGTCGCACATTTAATCCACTAAATATATTTGTGAAACATGTAATTGTAAATCATCATTCAAGGCAAAATCAGGCGACTTGCCCCGTAGACAAACGAATTAATATGCCTCCGTTATGATTAATTCCACATTAACTTGGACACTCATATAGTCAAGGGCAGTATGTCCTAACGAAATAAGGTACAATTGTCGAAAGAGGCCAAAATCGAAGCAATGCACTGTTTGTAATATACCTATATATGCATATATTTTTATATATATATATATATATATATATATATATATATATATATATATATATATATATCTATATATATATATATATATATATATATATATATATATATATATATATATATATATATATATATATATATATATATATATATACATACACACACGCACACACACACATATATATATAACCCAAAAAGAATCTTACTGTATTTATGATGGTCTAATGTTGTTGCCAACTTCGAGACTGAAACGAGCCTTTAGCTACAATGGCTTCGTACGACTGGCAGTGAGCGTAGCGCTGGGGCTGTTTACTGCCAAGGCGTACGCTATCCTTAGGGGGGCTTTTTACAGTATCGAGGGATCGATCCCAAAGTCCGCAGGTTATCATAACTCCAGAGAAATGAGCTATGGAAAGCAGAGGAACCATACCTGATCGTTATGAATGTTATATGTTAAACCCTTCTGAGTGTCTTATTTATTCGTTACACCTTGCTAGACTTGTAATGATATGCAATTATTCCTTCCATGGCCAAAATCTAATCTCTTCTACAGCACTGCATGCCATCCCATTATTTTGTTATCAATTTTGAGGTAAATAGTGCGCTCATTCCCTAGCAACTTGACGCAGGCGCTATTACTTTGGTTACCAGACTCGGGCATTCTGCCCTGCTGCTTGCTACGTCATCTTAACCCCAAAAGTACTCTCTGGGTTTGTCGAAAACTTTTTCTGAGCTAAATCTGGTTGCATTGTACAAAAAGGAATTGGTAAAATACTTTCATACTGGCAGGTTTACTGCGCTTACGAACGGTAGGCCATCCTTTATTACGAAACCTCATTGAGTCCACCTAAAAGGGGGAGAAAACACAGTATATTACGTCGGATAGTAGCCCAAGAGCCTTCCGGACAACAACCTCGTCTTTGATGCATTCATTTTGCCCACTAATCAGGTCAGGAGATAAGTGTAAAAGAGGCACAAAACTGTTAACCTTATATACTGTCCAAGCTGATGGCTGATATATGTGTACCTGTTGAAGGGTAGTTCGGCTACGTATATGATTGTCTGGAATAGCAGGTTAATTAACAATTTCATCCAAGAGGTTTAATAGAATAAGCATAGCACGTTAACAATCTAGTGTATAACCCATTTCTAAGTATGCGTAGGAGATGTTTTCTCACTGTGGTCCATGATAATTGTTTATTCAAAGTAACAAAATCATGTTGCAAATGTATCGTGCCCATTGTGTTGCAGCGCAATACAGTTAGCATTGCCCCTCCTCGAATGTCAGTGTAGATAAAGCATTGTGTGAGAATCTCGTTTGATTACCTTGTAAATGTGCCTCCTAATGTCCAATATCATGCTTTGAAATAGTATCATCCAACTAACATGCAACAGATTGAGACTACTGCCATATAACCATGCCTTCTATTAAAGTAGTAGTATCAAAAAACAAAAACAATGAGCGGTGGATGCCAGCTCATGTGGTCGATATATTTAACCAAATATTTACCATATAGCAATTAATACGCCAGATAATCGTTCTCACGCCATACAACGCCTCGCCTTGTCACGAACTGAAAGCAAACCGATCCGCAGAGATTTGAAATAATGGTGTTGTTTGCGACATTCACGTTGATTATATTATCGACTGCACCCCAAGTTGCTGCTCAATTACAGCGGTAGAAAATCTTGCTTCAAGGTCCTTGCCCTTTTAACTGCGTTGATGCAGCTGTTTTTATTTACTCTAGCACAGTAAATATTATTGGCAATGATAATGGTTGTTTTTAAAACCCGACTCTATGACGTCGGTGGCTTGGCCTCATATTTGTTGCCCTTTCAAAGAAGGTAAATCTGATGCTTTCCTCGCCCTTGACAGACATATTGGCACCATATCGATTAATATAAGTTTGGTTTGTATTTGCATTTATTTCTGTTGTTGCTTATTGTTATAGATGTATTTTATGCCACCCTACCAGTATCGTACTGACTGCTGTTTTATCGGGCTATATGACGACTTAGTAATAAAAAGTTACTACCTTTACAATAAGCGAAATCAATGAATGATGCTACTCGGCATCTGCAATATTTCCTCATAGGCAATACTAATGAAGACCATTCATACAAATGGCATGCAGCTTTAGCCACAAAGTAACTCTGTTCTACTCAATAAATGCGGGATATTCATACGATAAATGAAAATGATAATGGTCACGGAACGTGACCTGAAACTAATATCGCACTACTATCCCGATATCCCCTCAAATCTACTTACATTATTGAAGACAAGACAAAAACTATGTGATGCGTTTTAGATTCTTAACACTTGTTTAACAGGTTAAGCTTAATTTTTGAAATTAATGTTTTAGTAACAACTTTATGAAGGAGGTTTGATCAATTCAACCATTATTGGTACCATATACGAATGAGTCGAAAGAGAAATGTATTTTGCTGATTAACTCGTAAATTTTGTTTAAATTAAAAGCTGAGACAAGGTCCCTGTATTTCGTCAACTGATCTGTGGAAGTGGTAATTGCTCATTTGTTTTGCAAATAGAAAACAGGTATCGACCTTATAAAACAAAACATTAAAAATGTTATGTATTGTTTGACAGAATAATTGTTATATCTTAAAATTCCCGCTGAAGCTGCTACTATGCGTCTTATATCACGAGATGACGAGCAGGATGAGAGGTGATTATGAATGGTGCAATGAACGAAATGTATTTTTCTATGTCACAAAGCCAAGGCATTCGTATTTAACTTGATGATTGTCCACCCCTATTGATAAGTGGGTACCATCATAGATTACCAACTCTCTTTTGTTTCTGACTATGGACAATATCCATTGTAGATGTCATTATTTCATGCGCCGTTTTAAATCGTTTGGTATTGACAATACTATTCAGCTACTTTTCTATAGATCAATCTATCAATATATGATAACCTGCAATTTTATTGTCTGGTGGCCGAGTGAAACTAAGAACAACAAAGGTAGTTGAAGAAAATTAGCAGGAAAACAGCTTATTTGATCAACGAAGATACTTGTAGTTTTGATTTGTTGTACGTAATTTATGACGTTTAAAATGAAACGACTTTAAAGTCTGATGCGGATCGTCTTATTCTTCATAGCCATGCGGACAAAAAGGCGGCTAATGGTTATAACTCGGAGCAAAGTGAACCATACTCTGGTGATGTATATAATACACGTTGTCCAGTTTTCAAACCGTATGTCAATATATTATCTGTAGATAGTAATGCAAAGTCCCTCAATGGGCTAATAAAGAATATTTATTTTACTTCATAGTGTACAGGATAACTTTCGGGTGCTATTCACAGGAAAAGATTCATTTCTGTAATTGCAATAAATAGGCGGCAACTGTTTAAACGTTTTGATTATAATTGAACATTGTGAATAGTAATTATAGCATTATGACGACAATGTTTCAATAACTTGCTATGTTATCACGTTATGATGGGGTTCCATACGTTTGAAGGTAAAGTGGTATCAGAATTATAAATGTAGTTAGCCCATGATCGCGAAGTAGCTGCATAATGTTCGGAGGGTAAGGGACAATATTTGCTGCTATAAATGCGTAATTACAATGATAGGTTTTGAGATGGAAATTAACATGAGTTTAGATTCAAATACGATATCTTTGCATTTTCGGCTTTTTGTTATGCAGAGGTCATTAGCATTCATCAGCGAGCATAAGTTAGTACATATCGCTACATTGATGGATAAGGAAGACTCGAATGACAGCATCTCTAAAGCGGCGCATCTTATTCGGCACCATAAGAGAGATACAATGTTTTCAGAATTGAAACTATTCTACGTCGATCACTCTGCATACAAATGAGAATATGAATTATTAGGCTTTAAAAAACCATGACCCTTGTGTTTAATTTCAGGTCAGGGTAAGACAAATTGTGATTTATTGGCAGCACAAATAAACCATTAATATCAATGAGAGGGACATATAAACATACTAAGTGAAGAATTGATTATAGAGTTACGACAATTTCCTCAAATGAACAATAGATAAAAAGGCATTATTGCTGACAAAACCGTAAAAAGTCTGGTATATGCAAAACTGGTAGATGAAGTACTGAATCTCCCTGCAATTCATACACGATTGCTTATTATTCCTAAGATAAACTAGTTGATTACTAGAAATTAAAGCCGCGGTTTACAAAATCAGGAACTCAAATGACAGTTGATTTACCCAAGAAGCCCAATGAGAGTCTGCTGAAACCAAACGTGCGTGTTCTTTGATACCGCCCGGATTTGGCAGAAGGCTGCCGCTAAATAAGCAGGTATAAATATATCCAGTGTGTAGGTTGCTTTTATCGGATTAGTTCAGTTAAAGTAAATGGCAGGTGCTATTAATTATTCAATGTGTACGATGCCAGTCGACTGCAAAATGGCACATTAACGCCACAATACGGGGAATACTTGACAGGAAGTAACTCATATAGCAAAAATGGTCCTAACCAAATTACACATATTGACGCTGCAGTGACCCACAGCCCATCGCATGGGGGAACGTGTTATACGCAAAATCCGTAATCCTCACATATTATTTGATTACCATAGTGATATGTCTTTACTTGGAAGTAGTTGTAAACACCATTATATCATTTTTGATAAGATTCCACATAAAGAAACATACACCCCTTGGTGGCAGCTTATGCATCAAAACGCGCGTTTTTACAATGCTGTGTGCCGCAATTTATTAGCTGCAGTGACCTCGTTGTCAGCATAAACCTTGCCCATCAATCGTCGATTGTAGACGAGGTTTGGATTCATTGTAACTCCTTATTTTATGACACTCAAAAATAAAAAATGACAATTAAAGACAAGTTCCCTATCCAATCCATAGGTGAATAAGATACCATAAACATTTGTTGATACAAATGCGTACAGTTCAACGATGCGCACTTATTCCGTTAGTTGAAGTGTTCAAAAAAACATACTTATATGCTATATTGTTATTCCTGTTGCGCATCATGAATATAGATTAGAAGAATGATTTGTGTGAATTCCTAAATGTCAATGCCCAACAATGTCGCTGCCCAGATGACATATAATTTCGTCACATTACTTGACCTTGATGTTGGATTTGTATTAACTACTACAACTTCCACAACTCAGGTGTGGATAGTTCAAATGTCAGCACTGTTGTATAGAATGTTTCTTGTATAGTCATGCTCGAGCGCTTTTGTGACATCGTTACAATTGAATATGCTGTACACGTGGCACAGGATACATCATCTTGACTCAGTGGGTTGGGCAACAGAATAACAATGTTTAAAATATCCGAAATGCCAATATCAGCTTGGCTTAGCAGACACTCCATGGTAAACGTCTGTATATTTGCAATCACTATGTTCTATAAGAGCTTCACTGCCGCTGGCAAGCAAATGACTTAAAGTATGTATTATGAAGGCACATGACATATTTATGTTCAAATATATCTTTTACTTGACAAACCTAGTGACACGTGCCTTATTGCACACATTATATCAAACAAATACAGAAGCAAGCAATGGTAAATCAGATCAATAACTACAAAAATATTACATGCTGTTCGTTTGAAGTGATAAAATTGTTTTCAGCACTGCAATAACAGCTCTAGTTTGATTGCATTGTGGAATTACTTTCATCGCAATCTGTCATGATTCTCACCAACAGAATAACATTATTAGATACTAATATGCCTACTAAGCCGACTAGCATGAAAGTGCTTGAGCTATGACAGCATAAATGGATACACAATGTACATACTTTGTTAAATATTGAGCATTATTTCAGGAGTAGTGATAGTTCTTAGAAACATTTAAAGTTGAGTTTTTATTTCAAATTTTTCTTAACACATTGCTATCAAAGAGTAACGGTTGCACAAACATTTGTGTAAATGTATCCTACGCTTATCCCATAGACAGCGTTACCTCCTTTTATGTATTGTCTGTTCATTAACGCTGACAATTTACAGCGTCGGATAAGGATGCAGTTAATTACGAGATTTCGATCCATAGCCAGCTAGCTCTCGTCAATCAACGATGTTGATGTTCCAAAATAACTAGGCATAGCTCCAGAGGAATTTCTCCTATAAATAGTAACAATACCGGGACTTTTTCTGACATAATATTTGTCTTCATCTATTCTGAAAAACGATATGGTGCAGCGTGATTGTGTTATGTTATCAACAGCCGTTTTCCAGTGATCCCGTTGCAATAGCGGTTTTGTATCACTTTGCGTGGTTGCTTCAAGGTTCATTTAATTAGCTGAATGGCCAGACACAGCTAAGCTCAATGCTCGAGTGTTTACAAAGATAAACGGCATTAGTCTTTCCAATAGCATCAGATATTTGTAAAATACGGCCGGCCGATGTAGCATTGAACGATATTATTACGTCCATTGTGATTACATGTTTCGCATTGGTGTTAAGTGGCATTACAATGCAGTCTGCATATATACTGCATTACATTTTGAAGTAGCACGCAGTGAGAAACATGTCATAGATTTACCAGGGGAATAACAAATTGAAAAACGTACATATTCATTCATGTACATGGAGAGCAACGGAGCTTTGTGATTCTCAAATGGCTGCGGTTATAGCATATTAGGCGCTGCTGATGCATGGCTGTTCATTGATATTTAATTACCTATCTTCGTCCCATTGGGAATGCATGCTAATACGAGTTATTTGACATATTAAGTCTCTGATAAAGGAAAATAATTGGAGTTGAAATAACTCTGACTGGAAGAGCGAATAAATATGTACATAAGAATGACGCTGGCTATGTAATCCGATTGTTGTCTCTTGAAGGAAATGTTTGATATGGTTATTTCCATGTTGCGTAATTGATGTGTGAATGTTTCGTACATTCTATTTAGCTTGCATTGGATATGTGATTGTGTATTGTGAAAGTGTAGGCGGAGCATACTATCTAATATTTACGCCCCAATTTGGTCGGATCTGTTCATTAATGTCTGCCCCCACCCCGCAGAATGCCATAAAATATAGGACATTTGAAATGCACAGTAGTATATGATATTGAATGAACGCTATTGAACTATGGAAATGAAACCTAGTTAGAAGTGGTGCTAGTGGTACAATCCATGAATACATGTGTTTGTAAACGGCAAATAGGGGTTCGATAGAGCGGTAATCACTTGATTCAGTGATAAATGTACAATGTTCGCTCTTTGTGGTTTTGTCAATGGATTCAAAGCATGTCTGTATTCGAAGTCCTTACTTGGAGCACGTGGCGATGCCAACTCGCTGATAACTTATGGGTACCGATTTGTACGGAATTATACGTTGATCGAAGACCTCAACTAAATGAGACCGTGATTCATTGTTGACAGGAAGTACACGCAATAGGCAGTGGCTAATGTGGAAATGCTTGCAAGTTTTATCGCTTCTGATTAAGGCAGCGAGAATGGGCATGATTTATTAATCTCCTGAGTTTCACCCTCTGAGCCACCCAGGTCGGCTTGAGAGTGGAATAATGCGGGTTGCGTAGGGATTATTGCTAGCAGTACGAATGACCGCATGTATGATATCGCATGCTGCTATCACGAATGAATGTGACCGCAGCTTCTAAATGCTTATAGGGATAATCCAATATTTACGGCTCGACGAAAGTAGTTATCATCGAGCTGTTTGCTAGTATGCTCAATATAATGCTTAAATTTGTTGCTGTCGTAGTTATTCAGGCTATGTAATTAGCTAAGGCAAATTTAGCACTTAGAATTCTTTCATAACAGTATAAATAAATAGGCGCAAATACCCACTGTTAAAACATTTACTACACACCAACTCCGCTTTACTGTTCAAACTTAATGTGGCTGCCAGCTTGCATAAATTATGATTGCTTCACCTGCTAATATCTGATGGAAACAGAAATTACATAGAACGGATTAGCTCTCTCTTTCGTTGCAAACGGACGCTTATGAATAGATTGCCAAAGGTTGCCATAAATAATGATTATTTTGCAAATTTCATAATGCTAACAAGCTATAATTCATGTTCACACAATAGTCACTGGCTTGTGTTTCCTCGGTGCAGAATAACATAATGGATAATGCTCACCGTCAAGCCATTGCATTGAATTAATATGAGCTGAGGGTATTGGAAAAGGGATCTATGATAGGTGAACATGGACCGTAAGGCGATAAACGACCGGATTAGATTCCTAGGAGAACCATTAGAGGTGATTCACGCGTATGCTGCAAATGCCATATATGTTCAGTACAACCCGATATTTACGGCTGGTTTTATAAAGTGAGTTTCTCATGTACTATAGTGGCGCCTTTCTACAGCCGTGGCCGTAGCAGGTTATTATATGATACATTCAATATATATATATATATATATATATATATATATATATATATATATATATATATATATATATATATATATATATATATAGATATATATATATATCCTATATATATATATATATATAGATGGATACATATATGTATATATATATGTATATATATACATATATATATATATATATGTATCTATGTCTATGTATATGAAAATATATACCTCTCTATATCTCTTTATATATCTGTATGTATGTTTGTATATATCTATATATCTTCATATATATATATATATATATATATATATATAGCTCTCTCTCTATATTTCTATATAGACACATATATATATAAATATATCTATATATATATATATCTCTATTTATATATATATATATATATATATGTTATGCCCCAGCCGATATGTATATATATTTTTATGTATAAATAAATATCTATATATCTATATATATATATCTCTATATATATCTATATATATATCTATATATATATATCTATATATATATATATATATATATATATATATACAGCAATATCAGCAAAGCCAGACATGACCATAAAGTGGGCAAATATATTGAACCCTTAATGTATATCGTTATTCCTTTTAGACAATTGTTTCTTAGATGTAAATGAATATTAATGAATTAGACAGCTGCGTATATAATGTTTGTAGCATGAAGTGTAAGGAGTGGTAAGAACAACATTTACTTACAATTTGCTCTAAGGCTTGAATATTTGCTGGAATCACTCAGACGCATCCATTAATGCGAGTCACGATGTATAAATAGAAGGTTGGATAGTTATTTTCGGAGCAATTCATGCGATTGCAGAAGATTTAGATTAACTGTTTTGAATAGGTTATGGACACGGATGACTATGACTTTTATTGCTTCTAATAGTAGAAGCTGCAGACTCCCTAACGACTCAATGGATTTATGCCTCATCGACTCAATGGATTTATGTCTCTGTTACGCACGAGTGACTGATTAGTGTAGTGTAGGATGTAAACGATCGACGCAATGTCACTCCCGTCGAGCTACTACAAGCCTCTGCGTATTTGGCGTTGTAGTTGCTATGGCAACCCAACGGAGCTTAGTCGCTCTCTATTACCCTGTGCAGTAAGCTAAGCGGAGAATCACGTTTAGCGACAATTCACACATTATTGGAAACGGGCATGTAATACATTGTTATTATATTATAGTCACATTTGTTATATTGTATCAATCTGGCTTTGGACATACACGGAACACAATCTATCTGAACAAGTTGATTACAATGTATCCTATACAACAACGTATGCTCTGGTTATATGTACATATTCTCAAACATGACATCCCGAAAACAATTAATATGATCTTCCTCAAAGACATTTACTGGATTTTTTAGCTTATGTATGATATTTAGGCGACAAAGGAACATGCGTAACATTCAAGAGTGTAATGAGACAACTCGTATGTCATGCATGAGTAGGGCTTAATAGGCAGTTACTCTTCATGGATTCGATATACGTTGTGTAAGTCATTGCTTTCGTACATGTAATCGACTATTTTGCATTAAGCCCTTGCTTACCGGAGTCAATCAGTTTTCCTGGTGAATTAATTTAGTGCGTAGGTTGTGAGGCTCAATCTATTGGCTTGCACTGAGCTGTTACACAATTTATTATAAGCATAGACTATCATAGTAATGGAATAACATGTAAGATTAGAGTAATTGTGATTCTTGCGATCATCAGGGCTTTGTGCAACGACGGACGTATGGCTCATGGTCGGATCCCTGGACAAATATTGAACAACAAGGATATGCATACATATAGACAATGCTGTCGTGTTGTGGGGATCCTCTGTTAACCGTTGTTAGTGTGATTCGTCATTCCTAGAATTATTCTGGTCAGCTATAAACCAGCGCTACAGAGTCAAAAGAATTTAAACGTAGGTGTTCTTTTGAAAGGTTGTGATATTGTATATACTTATAAGCTATCGCTAGCACTGATATATACGCTAGAGAATGAGAATTTAATTAAATTTGATAGATAAAGTCCATTTGCATAATACTTGCGCTTGGCAGCAGGAACCATTTATAGATTAACACTGGCTTAATTCGCTCTTCGAATGTTACTGACATATCATCAACTAGCTGTTTCTCTGAAGCAATACTTTGTGGAAGTCTGCGTACCAACATTGACACAAGGCATGCAAGAATGTCCACCAGCTACCATCATGTAGGTCATTGGGGCTTTTGATAACGTCGATTATATCTGAACGCTAGTTATTCGCGTCATTAATGCACAGTAAAAACAATGGGACTCATCTTATTAACCCAGAGTAACTGCAGTATGCAACTAAACGATTGCAAATGTATTATTGGCGTGCTTTGTCCTTCTCATTGTGCGCGCGTTTATATGTGTAGTTATGCCCCGATTAAATGCATCCAGTGTATTGAATGTTTAAAAGTGCAATAGTGTGCTCGGTTTTTTGTGATGGGGTTACTGCGGTTATCTCATCATTACAATTACGCTCATTAAGCGAACGGTGATGGTGTTATGGATTTGTTTCGGGTTTATCCTACCTGTACAATCATATAAGAATCTGGAAGAACACATTATATAGGAATAGCGTCTACGTCAGCTTATTCCAAACAGTGTAACGCGATAAGGGGACTCGTTTTTCTCATAACTTACTTGTTCGCGAGATAGCGTTTCGTGTTACAATACGGATTTACTGTTTTCTGTGATAACACATATTTACGTGTATTGCAATTATTGCCGCATGTTAGAAGACGCTTTCAATGAGTAATTATGGTGGATAGGCACTGGACACCCTAAATGTTTTCGTCGCATGGCACCCTACACTCAGCCAATCAGAGCTCGAGAAAAAGCTCGGTCTTTTCCCATATCGCTAGAAGTATAGGCAGTGGCGGTTCTGGCGCACCGACCTATTCTACTACACTGTCTGTGAGCGTAATGTCGACAATCTACACCAGGAACCTGCAGAATAAGCTCTTCTAAACGACTCACACGCTCCATGAGGTCCTCATACTTTGATTCCAAATCCCTCACCTCAATCTCAAGGTCCAACTTTTCCTCTGTTAAATAATCCACATCAAGAAACCTCAATCTGTATCTGTCTTTGGGAATGAGATTTACCAAGATTCATCGTGCACTTGTCTTTAATCAGAGCCCCTGGATGGAGCCTTACATTCGGATGAATACAGATCCGCGTAAGGAGGCCACCAGCGACTTTGAGAAGGACCTGTATAAGCTGATGAATAACTCTGTGTTCGGTAAGACCATGGAAAACCTCCGAAGGCAGATTGATGTCAAGATTGTTTGCTCAAAGGAAGAAGAAAGAATGCGTAGGCTTATTGCCAGTCCCGCCTACGCGCATCATCAGGTGTTTGATGATGACTTGGCTGCTCTGCACATGCACAAGACTCGTCTGGTACTGAACAGCAGGTGTATGTGGATATATGTATACTCGACTTCTCCAAGCACCTGATGTACGACGTTTATTATAATACCATGAAGCCCAGATACGGTAAGAACCTTGGCTTGTTGTACACGGATACGGATTCCCTGCTGAGGTATAGGATGAACACCGATCAAAATGTGGGTAGGTTTGGATTATTTAACGGAGGAGAAGGTGGACCTTGAGATTGAGGCGAGGGATTTGGAATCAAAGAAGGTCCCTCACAGATCACCACTGCTCTGACTTGGCAACAGTACGGAGGGTCTTAAAGGTGCATTTTTTTCAAAAAATCGAATCGAAAAAAAAAGTTGCTAACTCCAAGAGTACCCTAAATGGTGCTGATATCCGGATTCCAAAGTTGGAATGGCCGTATATATTTCTTGTTGTTCGTAAATAAACCTTCAATTCCTTATTTTTCACTTCCAGCCAAGAATAGACCATATTTGGAATTTCATGTATTATTAATTTAGGAAGCGCAGAAACGTCATCACTCTGTGCCGATTGCCGCCGGCGGGTGTTTAGTTTGCGCTATTTTCATTGCGATAATGGGCGATCAAACCAAGAAACGAAGAAAAGGTGGAGGGAGAAAGAAGCTAATAGATTCAACAACTAAGAGAAGGAAGCGGGAGCTAGACCAGCTGCGGTCTAACACGAGGGTGTCTTAAGATAGGCATTCAGGGAAGTGAGGAGTGTGACCAACGAAGAAGCTGCAAAGTTGTTGCTGGACATGTAAGTAATCTCGTTGTATTATGAACAGATGAATACCCTGCAATCGAATCGGTCTGTATTGAATCGACTTGTGTAAATGTCACCGATTAAATAAAATCTAAGGGCCTATTGTGAGTTCATTGCACCATTTAGATTTGTAGATTGTTGTTGCAAACATACCTTACTTTATTTGTAAATTTCAGGTAGAGAAATTATTGCATCCTCTTGACCCTAATTCAATGGCTGGTGATCAGGTGTTCATCATACCTTGCCTGCAGTCAAGTTGTGACAATGGTCCACTACAGGTATAGGGATAGGACATATGCACTCAAGTAGGGTTGGTCAGCCAATGTAAGTCTCTCATGACCACTCAACTACGCACTGACTAAATGTCCTATCAGAAAACACAATACTGATGCTGCACATGTAATGTGTTCTAGCTATTTGGCCATATAATGCCATTTGTTGTGTTACAGGTACAGCAATCGCTTCAACAAGCAGTCAAAGACGTGGTCATCGGTTTAGAGGTCAAGACTTATGCCCATATACCAGATATGATGACAGAAATCTTTAGGCCCAAGCAATGCGACAGCAATCACAACAACACCCACAACACTCTGCTGATGACCCCGCAAAATCAGTTTGAACATTGCTCCTGTGCCAGGCCATCTACCCAAGAAACAGTTGCAGGAGTCTCATTTTGATTAAAAATATGATTTGGAAATTTGTTTTTGTTGAAATGTACAATAATTTATTAGTCACATTCTTTTGTCTGTAAATCCAAACTCTAATAGAAGAACACATGTAATTGGCAAATAAATAATACATGAACTCATTTTAATGTCACTTCTTTTTTTATCAGGGCTAGAATTATGAACATAAAAAGTCAAATCTGAAGATAAGTGTCATGACTAATTGACAAAATAATGTGTGCATAATTCTTTTCTTCTGTGTTTGAGAGACGAAACATTTACTAATATATGAATGCTCATTCCATAAAACAAATAGACAATAAGTTATCAGATTGTTGAAGCAAAAATGTTCAGAACAAATAATACCACATGTTTTGTAAGACTAAGCAATTTATAATCCACACAAAAATACCAATCAGAACAATGTGATATTTATGGATTAAAATTAAAAATTAAAACATTTAGACTTAGTATATTACCAAAACCTATTTTGTATTAAGCCTGTATACTGTCAGTACTTGTTAAGGAAGAGGTCTCTGATCTTCCTTACACAACCGGAGTTACCCTCCTGTTGCACTCCTCCAAATATACATGAATCCACAGAACCAATTGCTGATAGGCGTGTCTAAGCATCTTTTTTTTTGTCCTCGACAACCGCATCCCATAGCAAGTCCACCTGGTACCTGTTAATAACCTCAATGACCATCGGGTCAAGCACAACTCCTTCCATCTGAGGTAGTGCATATGTGCAAAAGTCTGGGCTGTTAGTGCAACATTGCCGCTCCACAGGGGGAGGCATTTCCCTACAGTGAAGGCAGATGCAACAGTCTGGGGAAGTGGTAGTTGATGGAGGGTGGAATCCTTCTTTCGGCGGTGTGGGTTGTCGGGTGATTGTAAGCGCAAACTGTGGCTGTCTTTCTAACCAGCAACTGACCCACCCCATCCAAACACCACACTAAATTCTGAAAATATGAGTAATCAAAAGTCTTCATTTTGATGGATTGAATATCTCCAATACAAATCTCTCTCTGTGACCAAAATTGCATGAAGGTTTTTGGAGCAGCTGAAGAGTGCTAAATGCTGAGTTGTACAATACCTTCAATTTCTCCTTCTGTGACAGCTCTAAAGATTTAGCACTCACTCTACTCTGCTGTAGGGTCTGGTTATTTATTGGTGTGTTGCAAAGGTAGCCTCTGTGAACAAGATTGACTCGCTTTCGGCCTGTCGAGGTCTACAAGCAAATGAGAACCAATGGAAATTTATGGTTCGATAGTTCAACATTGGACCTATTTACTGACAAAGTGATTCAATTAGGTAAGGCAGGCCCAAAAGTACCTTGTTTGAAGAAGGTGGGGCTCCTCTGCCACCTCTTCAGGCTTGTCTGCAACCTCCACCAACTTGGACACCTGTGTCATGGTGAACAATTTCAAATCATTAAACACATCCTTCCCAGTCATAATGGGTGTATTGAGTTCATTAAAATACCCTTGATAAGAATCAAATAAAAAAGGAACCAACCTCAGTTCCACACACAGTTGTCAGAATCTGTACAATGACCCCTTCCACTGCCTCTTCTTGTACGTGATCCCCTCTTTGGCGTTTTGATTTCCTTTAAATTTGAAAGTGGGTTGGTTCAATTTAATCAATGAATGAACATGACAAGAATAATTCAATCAATAATGTTACAGTGTTTGAGCCAAAAGCCTACAAAAGTCAGCCAAACCCATACGATGATACATACCACCCCAAACTCCTAGCGCGGACGTTTCAGTACACAGGGATTTGCATTGGCTGGCCGCTATCTTCTCTGTATTATGTATGCATAGAAGATAGCGACTGGCCAGCCAATTCAAATCCCTGTTTCAGTTCACTATAACCAGATAAGGTAGACGTCCTGAGGGAGACCCCAGTTTCTTGATTTATAATAAATACAATTTATGAGTTCATTCAGGAATATTCCAATAGTTTGCTATGAAAAAGCACCGATGATTGCATATGAAATAATCAAACTTCGAACAAGTGTCATGGCTTTACACTCAAAAACGTGAAAGACTAGTCAAGAATATCGTTTTTATTACGCTTGAACATGCGCAGCCTCAGTATAAATATAATATACTAAGTCTAAGGGCTACCTTAGCTCCGGTCATAACGGTAACATGGATTTATACCTCTACTGACGTCTTGTAGGGCTAGGGCTACCTCAGGGTTCGTTCGCAGGTGTAACGCTATCTGTTGTTAAATTTATGGTAATCTATTGTACCGATAGGGTTCACTTTATTGAGGCGGGTTCTTTTTTATATATAACATTCGAAAACTCCAATCAAAGAAGAACAAAGAAGAGAAATGTAGGAATCAAAACACTCACCATTTCGGCTGCATGCGTTTCCACCTTCTGTCGAAACTGCGCTGCGCGTGACGTCACGACTATGTGTTGTCAACAAATGACCCTTCAATACGCATGCGTCATTTTCCCATCGACATGTGCTCATGTTTGTAAACCTGGGTGTGGCCGACAGATTTCGATACGGTGTAATCGACGATATAGCGTTGAACTAGTCCGCAAAATGGTTTATATGGGTTCCAAAAGAGTTGTTCTATTAAATGGAGCAAAAAAACCGCATGTCAAGTCTTAAAACAGAGGTATATTGCTTGTCAGACGCTGGTTGCGTATCGCTCTTCGGGAAGTCACTGTATTATCCCATCTCCCCGGAATCATGCTGAGGCGCGAATTTCTAACACCTGTTGAACCGTGTCTACTGCGCTACAGTGTTGGTGCTGAACTGATCAGCACAAGAAGCCCCTCTAACGTTCCATTTGGTATCTAAAGATGGATTCAAGGGAGCAACAAATGCACCACCAGGAACACTAAAATCCGTCTCAAAATCACTGGCGTCGAAAAAAATAAATTCTCCACGATCTCCTAAAGTTGAAACCATCATCATGGGCAGCTGAGGCCGAGTGGGGGATTAAGGGAATGCCTCTCGTATAAACAGGTTCGAGCCATATACCTTACATACCATAGGTTCACGCTTATTATCATTATTAGGAAGCTATCGCATGTAGGTGCCATCGCGATATGCATGTTATCGCATGGTCACGCGGATGATATTGAAAAAGACACTCTTGTTCTTGCCCGATATTACCAACGTGACCATGCGATTACCAACACATCTCGGATTCGACAATTATACCGCCTTAAATAGTCATCGGCAATTTACCGCCTGCAAATATGCTGAACCTTGCTGTTTACCTCCTGTAATCATTTGCTACTCGTCATAGTTTAACTAGCGGCATTATTACACTGTCCAAAAGAGCTTTTACTGGATTTGTGAACGACTTCCCACTTATCAAAGCTGAATACAATGGCTAATTCCTTGCAGTTTATTAGTCCCCAGCGAGCCATTACATTAGTCTTGTGGCCGATGGTATACTGCAGTAGGTTCAAAGCATGATGTTATAACATGCTTTTCGACGCCATCGTGTTATATAGAAACGATTCTTCCAATTGTTATCATCAATCGATGTCAGCAGTTCTATATCAACAACACATTTTGCGCTTGTGCGCTGTGAACTATGTTTTCATTGGAATTTTGCCAAGGTTTGACAAATTTGTCATAGTGTTAAATTGATCTTCCCAACACAACGACGAGCTGTAGGCACCCGAATATATTAACATTCAACATACTTTATGGCTGCGAATCTTCTAGCAATGGGCAATATTAAAATTTTCCCAGTACTTGATCACCAGTATGCAAGAGCATTCTGTAGCTAAATAGATTCCGAAGTTTTCATTCTATGGTTTGCTTAATACTCGCTGAATGAGGTTCAGTGCTATGGCGTTTTATAATGCGCAGACATGATCTAACAGACAATTGCCGTCAATATGTATATCATTCAATCAGACTAGCCCAATGCCCCATATTATGTAGCTAGTTATCAGGGTCAATACCGTCACTCCATGGTAAATATTCATTGGCCTCCACCGATATTACAGTTCCTCGGTACACCGGGCGTTCTAGTGCGAACGCTAAATATCTGTAATCTGTTCTGTGTGTGTGTGTAGCTAAGGCAGCAATTAAATCTGAAGCAAGAATGATGAGTGGTGAGAAACGACAATCGATCTGATAATGTATTTAATTCGACAGACATTCTGAGCAAAGTGTTATCATCTTACTACAGGCAAAAACAATAATGTAACAAAATTTAATAAACCGATTTAATGGTAAACAGTTCAAATATGTAGCTTATTCGAATACGAAAAATACAAACGTTATACCAAAAACGTTCATTGTAACCCTGGCACGATAAAAGTTTTTGTTTCGACTCACAAAGGCTATTGTTATCGGGTGTACAAAATGCAGTTCAGCATGCTAACATTGGCGGTTTTGTTATCCGTACGCGTGGTTAATTGATCCAAGTGCTATGCGTGTTCCAAACAAACCGTTCAGTACCTTTTTCACTTTCGTGAAAACAAGCCTTACTGTACCATGGTACGTGCTGCATCGTATTTCTTACAACATCTACCGTTCCGAGGTTGTCAAATTGCCATGCTATCAGCACACAAGTCTGATATCATATTATATTTAAAGCTATAACTTTGTCATCATGACCGCTATTGTTGCAGCATGACATCTGTCTGCTCGTAAGACAATGCCTTTGTTGCAACATCTTCTGTTAATTTACCACCTACGCAAATCATTTTCCAATGACTACAATAAGTAAATAGCTACTTCCAGGGCTTGGTATATCAACATTTAATATGTCTACCTTTCGCTCACATTCTATATTTATCTTGCACAGGTTTAATAATTGCAAAACGGTATAGTTTCATGCCACGTCTCGATTACAAAATAGTATGGTTCACAATGACTTTCGATTACTTCAAGAAAAATTTGCTCTTTAAGGGGAAATCATTGATTATTTGGCAAATTTACACTATATATTATGATATGAAAGCATCAGGTAGCAATGTATACAATGAAGACATTTAAAAAAAATTTTAAATCTTACATTATACTTTTAATGCTTACCACTTAGTCTCATCAGACTTGTAAGCTGCCGATTCTTCGCCCAATGATCTACTTCTGGTGCGAAAACGTGTGGGTTAATATAACAAAGTAGAGGTGAGATCGATTTGAGAAGCAGAAGAGGAACACAAAGTATCTGCAATTATATAAGAAGTAATTATATATTTTTGTTTGTTGCTATCATCATTCGAAGCGCAGATGAAATAAGTTTAACGTAGAACTGGGCTATCTTACATTAACAATATTAATTATGGAGTGCAATATACTTACTTGTATGAGCATTTATAAACAAAAATCATTGCTCAAAGTGGTTGCTTGCCACCAGATCTAGAGAATGTAATCGCTCTGGATTTGATATCGCGTCGGCGAAGGCTTCCCATTTTTTGTTAATTCCGCGGTGTGATTTATCATATCAAATTGGTCTACGTTTTTCGCAAACAGCTGCACACCATATAGATGAGGTTAGTCGCGTGACCTCGCGGGAAGCTATCTATCAGTTTCTTTGTCCACTAAAGGATATACCACTATGTCTACATCAAGTCAATGCACTTTTCCTTTCAAAACGTTTGAAAAAATTTGGTTTGACAATTTTAATATACATATTGATGTTTTCATACCTATATATATATATATATCTATAGCTATGTAAATGAACGTACATTATTTTATATATACATAAATATACACATGTATATATATAGATATTTATATATATATATTTTTATATATATGTAAATAAATATCTATATATGCATTTATGTTATTGCATATATGCATATATATATATGTGTATATATATATATGCGAATATATATATATATCTAATTATATATTTATATATTTAAATATATATTTATACATATATATATATGCATATATACCTATATACATGCATATATATATATATAAATATATATATATTTTATATGCATGTATATACATATATACATGTAAATATATATATATGTATAAATTGACATATTGAGGTTTATATTCCTTCACATAAATATGTGAATATGTATCGACTTTGCTTTTTATGTAAGTGTATGTAAAAAATATATATATATGTAAAATTACCTATTGATGTTTATATACCTTTGTATATATCTATAGATATGAAAATACGTGAACATTTATATATGCATATATATATATATATATATATATATATATATATATATATATATATATATATATACATATATATATATAAAGATATATATATATATATATATATATATTATATATGTATAGATGTTATTATACATTTATATATATATGCATATATGTATATAAATATATATATATATATATATATATATATATATATATATATATATATATATATATATATATATTTTATACGAATGCGACCTTTTTGATACAATCGACCTACTATTTTGGCACACAGTCACATCTTGGCACACCATCGGAGTGCCAAAATAGTCAAGCACTTTTTGAGTGCTTCGTTCTGCAAATTTTTATGGAAAATATGTGTTACCTGGTAAATTATCTCCATTCACATTCATCCATTGCAAGACTTTAACCCCTGCATCGCGCAGGTGGTAGTCCGGGACGTTCGAAAAATTTATATATAGGACTGGCGACCACTTTGGTACTATTCATTTAGCATCTAGTTTCTGGTTATTCCGATATATCATAATCCCAACTTCCGATATGTTGCTTAGAATTACTTCCTTAATAAATATATTCCATCCACGTGACATTCGACAGAGGGAATTAAAAATATATATATTTGGTCTCGACGTTTTCCAATGATATATATTCGCCAGAAAACCGCTTCGGCTAGTCGGATAATTCGTAAGGCACCTCGTGCTTTGAGATGAAGATGCGTTGCAGGCCGAGAATATCTTACGATTTGGTAAGCAATAACCACAACTCTTGAATATATTATGGCGTTATTTAAGACACTTATACCCAAATCAACCAGATGATAGCGAGAAAATACAAAAATGTCGCTAAAGTGTATTCGATAACCTGGGTTATTAGCCTGGTTGTTCTAATATCGCTCACTGTGACATTTTGTGATTGATCTAAATCATGACAACACTGGATCGATAGATTGGATATATTGTGTACTATGCTCCATCTGACATATAAACGGAATCTGTTCAATGTTCAACTCCATTAACAATGGTCGGATTGTTACCTAATGTACATCATTGTGTAGCTCATTCTAATTGCAAACTAGAACAATAAATTGTTTAAGCAGAATGGATGGAACATAACAAGTATATGTAAACTGAGCTATTTAATATGCATTTTCATTTCAACATATTAATTTAACTTTGATGGCAGTCCTGATATAGATGTATATGGAATTATCACTATATATATTCTTATCAGTTACTGATTAGTCATGGATGCACCATATATGGCACCAAGGTTAGCTTAAGTCCCCCCCCCCCCCCCCCACCCACTGCAAGTCACCCAAAAGGGAAGTTGGGCCCTGTTTTCGTTGTGGGAAACAGGGGCACTTCAAAAGGGAATACCAAATTGCCCGGGGGGAGGGAGTCCCAGAACTCCCCAGGGAACCAAGTCGGGAAACGCCCATGGACATTACTTATCTATGTTTCAGCATTACTATTAGTATAATTAACACTGGTATATTTAATATTCCTTAGTATCTCTTAGTAACTTAAGCATATGTACACTAATATGCAAAGGAAAATTAGAGACAGTTAAGAGTTTCGAGAATATTTAAGAGTGAAATGTTCATCAATGAGGATCATTGTTTACAGAAATGTTGGCGGAACAGCATCCAGCACAAGTTTTGCAATTCCAGAAAACGAATCGGAATGGATTTGGAAGAGGTGCAGGCCCACAAGCGACATAAAAAGAAGCCATCCCTAGATTCCTGAATTGATGCTTCAAAACTACCTTCCCCAGCAGCCTGAAAGTGAAGACGATTCTACCATCGTGACCCACATGAAGTGGCTCCAGAAAGAATTTGCAAAGGAGAGGGGCTGTTGACAAAAACTAGGTAGCTGAGAAGATGCTCCTTACTATGTCTTTGTGACGTCGTCAGATTGTGCGAGACGGAATGCCAGTGCCTCAGTGCACTGAGCAACTCCCATGGTTGCAGGGGTGAGATATTATACATGGGCCAGATTTTGATACAACCATATGTGATTTTGAATAGTATCATAGTGTTTTGAGTCTATATTTTATTAACTGATTTCCTATCGTAGAATTGCACTGAATCATTGATTAATTAATGACTGTTAAGGCTTTGTTGGTCGCAGCTGTACGCAGAATTCACTAGATGTGGGCCTAAGGCAGAGAGTGACGACCTTCTGTCTGGCCTCCAATGCTATGAGACTCAGAAGGGGCATTATGGAACTTCTTGGGCGGAAAGAAAATCTGCCCTTCAGACTGAAGGAGATGATGTCGAGAATTAACCTGTTGAGGGACCAAGTAGAGAGAGCAGGTAAAGAATCCCAGTTTACCATATTCAACATCTACCAACCAAATAACTGCCGCATATTGTGCTTCAGGTTCCTGGTAGCTACAATAGTGTCGCTTTCTTACTATTTATTTAGTTATTTTTACATTGGTTCGATCTTATACTAAAGTTGATGTTGCTGTACAACATGGCTTCCAATATCTACACAATTTTGTCTGTGTCATTGCTATCCCCCAGCGGCCCATGCAACTAAAGTTATCACCGGTCTGCCTCTACTTTTCAAAGAAAAATCCTTTATTTTTGAAGGCACACTCGAGGTAATTGTCAGTTAAAATTTCATCATGTATTAATATCAAACTAATTAATGACCAGGTAAACAAGGATGCTGATTGTAACAATGTCTCTTCTGAATAATAACATTCGTTCATTCAGGCAGGATTTGTGGACCTTGTACTATTTCTAATGAGTGCTATTGCTCAACAATAAGTCTACTATGTGTTTTAGAATGTTGCAACACTGCACGATACCAGCATAAACAGCCTACCTCCTCTGCTGCTGTATGAGGGAGAATTGATGGATGCTGAAATCATGTGTACATAGAGAGAACGTCTGTTGGAGAAGCGGTGGACGTAACAGAAGCCATGGCCAAGCTGATGGCTGCGATTTATGTCTTGAAAGTTATGCTTGCCATTGATGATGAGGTTAAAGACCCTATTGATGCCAAACTACTTTCTATAACGGCTAGCACTAACACGGCTATGCATTCATGTGATTGAATGAAATAAAATGTTCTTGTTTTGCATACAATTTTGTCTGACTTGTTTATATAAGATGCAAACTTATAAGCAGTAGGACTTATTTGGTGTATGAGGTATTTTAAGCTCGACCTTCAAACACAGTCAAACTGACCTTCAAACATAGTCAAACTGACCTTCAATCATAGTCAAACTGACCAAATGTTCTAGTCGGTCTGACAAAGTACAATAATCATTACTACTTACCCTGTAGTCAATGTGACTAATAAGATAGTCATTGTGACTAATTGATTAGTCGTTTTGATTACTCTTAACTTGACTAGGTAGATTAGTCATGTTGACTTATCAATATTTGACTAACTGCTTTAGTGAAATTGACTAACACATTAGTCGTTTGGTGGACAGTCAATATGACTAGTTAAGTTAGTCAAGTTGACTAGATTGCATTAAAAGTGCAGGGGTCGGGCCAAGGGGCAGGTCGCCAATCCTCTCAACATTAGTGCCCCCGGTTTGGGTGGGTTGTGGGGCTGTAGGGGGTTGTTGTGGTGTTGTGAGAGGTAGTGCCTGGGGTAAGGTTCTGACGGGTAAGGGGCCTAGAATAGGGGTTCATGGCGACCTGTGTAGTGCTGCCGATGCACCAATGCTACCCCGAGTATCTCCCCAGAATGTCAGCACTGCAGGTGTAGGTAGTGCGGCACGAAAGGGACAAGGGCAAAGAGGTCGAGCAAACAGTTGGCTCATCTGGCGCCACAGAAATGTCCATCCCACCTCGTATACCCCCTCTTACCCAAGTTGAAGAAGCAGACTCGGCTCCTCAATCCATTAGGTCACCACAATCGAGACCTGGGTCAACTACAGGGGACCTCATGATGCACGGGTTGGGGGACCGGTGACAGAGTTGGTCAGTAGTACGGTGACTGATCAGGTGCCCAATGAAAGCGTATATGTGTGCCAACTCCTATCCGCGTCTCAGTTTACCCTGCCTGTGCAGATCGGTGGTATGACTGTAGATGCCGTAGTCGATACCGCTGCAGAAGCCACGATTATGTCTGACAGTGTTTTGTGCCAGCTTAGCCCACAGCCACGAGAGGTCAGAGATGTCAAGCTACTGACTGCTGGTAGAGACATGGCTATGGCCGGGTTCGTTGTGGGACCGGTGGAGTTGAATATGGGCGCTGTAAATCAAGTGTTACTCTGGTTTCAGGATGGCAACTCGTAATGAGAGTGGTATTGTGGCCAGGGCAATGAAGAAGGGTCTTATACCTGCAAAGTCCATGGTGGAGCAATTGATGATGTGCCCCAGAACAACAGGGGCACAGCGGGTTGAAGCATTAATCCACCAGGTGATTAAAGCGGAAGCGAGAAAAGACCAGCAGTGGTTGCGGTTGGCAGCTAAGAGAGCGCTGTCCCTGCAGCTCCAGGGCCGGGAGTGGATACACCACAATGTATTCCCTATCGGCCTGCCTAGCCTTCCAAGCTCCTTTCAATCTTCCTGGTTCCCAACTTAGTAACCCTACCCCTGTGACTGGTATGGGGCCTTCATGTCCTCCACGTTGACGGGTGGAATGTATCGAAGGCTCATGTGTCCCTGATGCTTTGGCTGGTTCTGATGTAAGGCCCCCTTCCAAAAATAAGGCCAGGTGGGCTGGTAGGAGAACCCGAAGTGCAAGGAAGGCAAAGGCACATGGTCGAAAACAGCCGGCTGCGCAGGCAACTGCAGTGCCAGTGCTGACAATCACGTTGCCTGTCAAAGCGGCAAACGGGGGTTGCAGGGTCATCCAAGCCGAGGGAGGCACATAAGCCCATGACCATCGGCAACGACCCCCATCCCCAATCAACAGCCAACTCACGACGCCTGGTGGTGCAGGGTGGGTCCCATGGGGCTGTAGGCGAGACGCCCCGAGGGGACATGGACGGCCACAAGGGGAAGTCCACACCTAGATGTCCCATTCCTGGGTGTGGGTATTCGTCCAAATCGGACATGTCGAAATTGGACTTGACCAATGTTTGGACTTGACCTAACATGGAATTGACCCAATTCGTGATGCAACAGCGATAAGTGTATGATATTGCAAATATGCAGAAGCTTTTATAATGATTACCCGTATAATACTTGTGACATAATTCCATAACCCCGGGTCCTTCCATGGAACTCACGTAGTGTACACATGCGCTTTTATTCTCAATGACCCCGCCTTGTTTACTTTCTGTATGGTCATGTGACCAAAATGACCAATTGCAACCGTAAAAGTCAAGTACCTTCTTGACAAACTACCAAATATACATTATTCACACATTATTCAACACTGTTGGATCATTGAATACCATATAATAACAAAACACTTGATACAAAAACCCATTCCTACGATCGAAGCTACCAAATTCACTCTTTGACCCTAGCCATGGTAATCTGGCTTCGAACTTTGACCCCAGATGAACGACAGATCGGCGAAATATATAGCAAAAAACTAGCTGACGATTACCAAAGTCAAGTCACATAAAATTGCCAATCCGTCAAATAATAAATGATTAAAATTCAATTAAACTTATTTTATCACAGCACTGGTTAAGAATGATGCGATTGTTACAGTATTTCGGCTAATAATGTCATTTCATAAATTACGAAACTCGTAAACAATAACTCTACATTAG
The DNA here is from genome assembly GCA_034190875.2 of Urechis unicinctus. NCBI lineage: Eukaryota > Metazoa > Annelida > Polychaeta > Xenopneusta > Urechidae > Urechis > Urechis unicinctus. The sequence goes on along the minus strand of CM067342.1, from coordinate 17,422,180 downwards.
AACGCCAACTTCTGACTTCGCTGAAAGCATAGAAATTTGTTGTTAAATACGGATTTCCCCAACAAATACATTCTGACATGGACGGAAAAGAAGCTGTGTCGGTAAAATAATATAATATATCTAATACTGCGTGTTCTGTATTACCTTATCCGCGTTTTACCCCTACCCAGGCCGAATTTATATCCATGACCTAATTCCCTCGACAGAGCGAACGCGATCAGCTGATCCACAATTTCAGGCGGTAGAAGCATTCGTTTCAATGCTGTTGGATGGTTCTGTTAAGTTGAAAGACAAATTGTTGTTTGACAAACTTGTTTGGCTATTATAGCTAAGACTATTCGGTGATATGTAAATGCAAAGAGAACTTGACTATGAAACATCAATCTAATAGTTTTAACAATTAATGGTTGCCCTTCGCTCCCTTCACTGGGGTTCAGCCATAAAGATAGATATGGTGTTATATAGACATTATGGTCAGACATAACCATAATGTGTATGGTACTGCGCTGTTTGGCAAGTTGTGATTGAAGAGACTAATGTTGCAGCACCATTGATGGTTTTATCTGCCCTGCATGATTTGCATGGTAGGTATTATAAATTATCAACACATATCAATGGCTGCTTATACACCGTCACTTGGTGTTTCATAACCTTAACTATTGCCAATTATCTTAATATGACAGACCTCAAAGGTCAACGGGTCCTCAGATTGCAATCATAAACTATACTTGGGGTAGTCATATTTCTGATGTTGGATCTAAATTGTAAAGAGGTTGTCTGATGTTATGACCAAATATCAATTTGAATTCATAACATCACATACATATTGGGCTGTACCTATCCAAGCAATGGCCAATGTAATGGTCTATCAAAAGAAGGAATAAGTTGATGGTGCAAATACAGACTTGAAAGTGTCAGATATCACCAGAGGGTCACCTAATACAAATAACACAAGTCATTAAATAAACAGCCTCTGAATTGCATAACTATTTAATTGCATAATAAATGAGCATCTGTGCTATAAACACCATGACTATGATTATTATGTAATTTGACAGTAGATAATATTGAATGTTCTCAGCTGAACAGCTGATGTGGCCTCACATAAGTTTCCTGGCATTGAATTATGTGATCTGACCTTTGAAGGTATCCTATAAGTTAGTGTGGAAACATTTTATGAGGTGTTATATTATGAAAATAAATAACCAGCATCTGTAAACTGGGTCTCTATTCTCTGACTGCGTTGCTCTCCAAGCTTCCATTCCTATTTAGTTCTCTAATAAAGATGCAGATTGAAATGCATTATCATTTATATAGAGCTCTGTTAAAGTTTGGGCCCATGTACTGTGAATATGGAAGAAATTTTATTCTGAACCAACCAGATATGTATATTTCCACAAATGGATTGCCTTGACACAGTCGGTTTGTTTGCTTGTATGATGAAGTATTGTTCAATTTTGTACCACAACCATATCAACAGTTTGGAACATGGTCCGATTTTCATCAAATGATCAATTAAATGGTTCTGAAAACTCACACAATATGCAGGTCACATACTTATGAACAAATGTGAAGCAATGGCAGAAATATGCAGTGATACAAACATTGTTTCTCCTTGTTTACATCTGAATTAATGCATAGTCTGTAATGTGTCAATTATATTAATTTTGCAATGCATATTGTAAAATGTATGTGCTTTTGTTTATTAGATACTGAACCAGCAGCCCAGGCAAGTATCAGTTATGCCACCAGTCTGACTAGAACAAAAAAGCCCTGCAGACCCTACACTTAAAGATGCCAACAAAAACAACATTATATATATACATATATTTATATATATATATATATATATATATATATATATATATATATATATATATATATATATATATATATATATATATATATATATATATATATATATATATATATATATATATATATATATTTATATATATATATAGGATGCTACCTTTATTGAACAATTTACTGACTTTTTTGACGCATTCACTTTATTGAAAGCTACGATTGTCAAGGCCTTTTTTTATAATTCTTCGCGACATTTTGTTACAGGGAGCGACTGGCATGCAAATACTCTCCTCTAGACATTTCATAGGTCTAGAGACGCGATTTTAATAGCCACCTTGTCATCTACGCTCATGAACATGCTGGACCTTTTTATTAACCTTTGCCAGAACTAATCATTACTAACGTTGGGATTGTTTTATCACCTATGGATTATCTAGAAACAAATGATGTGTTTGGTATATTATGTCATAATGATATGTTATGCAGGTTTTCTAGATCGGGATGAATGTATCAAACAATAACTACAATATATTACTGTGCAGGACAACCACATGCTGCCTGCTGAATCAGAGTCAACCAAGAAGCCATTATTAGTTTTAATTTAGTAAACAGTGACTCAATGTCAGATGAGGATATCAGCGCGTATATAATGCCTACGTATGCCCATAATTGTAACCATTTGTGAACATAAGCAATATTAACTACCTTGGTATTATAAGCCATAGATGAAGTCACATGGATCCTGTTAAGAAATGTAGAGTGAATATGTGAATGTAACTTTGTGTATTATATACTGAACCTCATGCCAATGAAAGTTCCAGCTGGAGTATAAGCATTTCAAGTAATTGTCCTCAGAAAAGAACACCTGTGAGTATTTGCACTCCCTGTTTGAAATCTGTCTGTGTAAAAACTTCGTTATGGATAAGCGACTGAACCTCGTGGTAAGGAAAGTTCCAGCCATATAAGAAACAATCTGAACTCAAGTGCAGCAGCAACACTGGTGCAAAATTTATGTTTAGATATGATCCATGAGTTACGACCATGAATGACTCTAAATGGAGACTACTATGACCTATACTAGTCAACTGAGCCTTTTGTAAAGTCACCTTATTGTATTGCAAATATAAGTCATTGGTATTCTGTTCATAATTGAAAAAACATAGTGCATCATAAAATTAATGATGTATGCACTGCAGAGAGGTTCATAATCAGGAAAGGAGGCAAACTAAAAATTTCCGGTGGCATTCAAGTGCTACATCTTGCCCCCTGACCCAAGAAGGCAGCCCACAGAAAAGTTAGAATCATCCGAATGACTGTCAGCAAACATTGAATAAAATGAAGAAAGAAACAGCAGCAATGCCTGATAGCTGAAAGGAGTTTCTTATTATTTCTTGGAGCCACTCATTCCCGTAAAATGTGTTGAAAGAAACATCTCCAGTGTAAAATGCTGTGATGTCCTTCCTCCCACTGCTGCTTTAAGAGACTATTGATGTGTATCACAGAATATATTTATGATGTTAAGTTTGTAGACATTAAAACAGGTGTAGGAGATCATGCAATTTATTGATTAGACTAAGAATAAATAACAATATGGGAGCATATACTGATTTCGAGATATTTCTCAGATGATTCGGCGAGCTGAATAGTCAGGTATCGGTCATGGTAATATATTATCAGGCTGCCGTTTGTCAATATAACAGGGGAAAATATAATAGGGAATCGGCCCCAGTATCTTATTATGCTAATGTATCATTTTACATTGTACTTCAACCCAATCTATTGCCGAAGAAGGTGGGCAACATCTTCATTGCAGGACTTGCCCTCCAGAGCAGTTTGCAAAATCAGCCAGTTCACACTCACACTTACCGATCACTAACACTAATCCAACGGCCAACAATACCCAGATACCACGTTAATGTTACAAGATGCCTGCAGCTTGGTTGGACAGATCCACCAATTACCATTGATTTGTTTTAAATGTATTTTCTAACGTTCATTTAACCGTATTAACTATTGGCCATTTTTAACGAATGGCTTTTGCGCCATCCGTCAGATGTAAACATTGACTGATCTTGACAGCGGACATCATAATATCCCCAACGCGCCAATTCTGTTGTTGAGGAAGGTAGGGGATCCTGATATCAGGATCATCGATCCCACTCGTCTTTAGACATCATGCCCTGTAACTCACAATGCTGTATGGTGGACTATGACACTAGCCCCTCTTTCAAATGTGATTTTTTTTCCAAAGGTTGAAGATTGATATTTTGCTTTCAACATCCTTGAATTATATACTTGCATTAGTAATGTTACCCTAAACCTACCCTTTAAAGAACTTTTATTGGACATGGAAATAGCATGATCTGCTTATATTATATGTCATTGCAATACACTAAAACAGGAGTTCTTTATTACATTCCTATAAGTTTGATTATGTGTTATATGATAGTTCAGTCATGGACAGAGTCAAACTTTTGCCATCAATTAGTCAGGAGAGTGATCCTTTAGATCTCAATAGTAGCTATCCAAAACAACTGTGCTGGTTTAAGTTGACTGCCAAGTTCAACAGCGGCTAGCTAATAATAAGACCCCAAGCAGGTTTTTGAAGTCAAGAGTCGCTTATGTCAGGGTATCTGCCACATCAATATTGGTAATAAAATTGTTGTAAAATGTTCAATGTTTGTAATCCAAACAATTGTTCAATAGTACAATCACAGCATTTGAATCTATCATGCATAAGCTATAAATACCATGGTCATCTCTCAGGTAGTCTTAACAGCTGTGCATCTGGTCTAGTGTTGATTGGGGTATTAAGCATATCTGAAACCCCAAATCACACATGAGGCCTTTTTGCAACAGTGCAGTTCCCAAGATGTAACAAAATGGCTGGTTACGCATGACTTGGTAGGTCACTTTGATTGGTTGCCATTCCAGACCTGTTGTATGCCACTTATAAGGTACAATTTATGGGACAATTAGGCAGTAACCATTAATAGTTATGCTCCTCAGCACAGTTGTGCCCTGTCCATCTTTCTGCTTGTAAACTTTTGGTGTCACATTTTTTTAATAATGCAAGTCACTCTTATATTGACTGTCACTTACAAACAAAATATCAGCCCTTTGTGACCTTATTATTGAAAAATATTCTCATTAGCTATGTTAACCAAATAGGGAATACCTGTTTCAAATTAAACATGAACTTCTCTTATATTGATGATCATTTACAAAAGTAAGTGGCCGACGCAAGTCATTTTATGACACGTTGAAATGATTTGCCTGTGGTAGGTGCTTGGCCACTCATTGAAACTAATCGAGGCTCTACACACGCACACACCCATACACACAAACACTCACACGCGCGCACACACACCCATATATACCCTCATATACACACACACACACACACACTCATATATATATGTATATACATTACATATATATATATATATATATATATATATATATATATATATATATATATATATATAAAATAGAGAGAGAAAAGGAGAGAGAGAGAGGGGAGAGAGAGAGAGGAGAGAGAGAGAGATAGATCGAGAGAGAGAAGAGAGAGAGAGAGAGAAGAGAGAAGAGAGAGAGAGAGAGAGAGAGAGAGAGAGAGAGAGAGAGAGAGAGAGAGAGAGAGAGAGAGAGAGAGAGAGATTATCAACGGGAGCTACCATTTTCGACATACAGTAGTAAACAACAACTGTTTTTTGGATACCATTTTATATGTCGACAGAAATGTTTTTATGTTTACAAACATTTTTGAGGGAAGTAATGTTTGCTTCGTACTTCAGTATCTTGGTTTTCATAAGATTATCAAACTTATACTTCTGATATTTAAAGAACCAACCATATTTATGTTTGAAGCAAAGAGATTTGAAGTATTTTATAATTTTCATATAAAAAATTATTTTTCTAATCCATGAGGAACGAAAATAATTTTTAAATATCAGCAAATATATACAAAAATGTACGGGTACAAATGGTTGTATATGTACGAATCAATTTCTATGATGACCATTTGTGAAAGATTTTTAATAAACAAAAAGGATAAAACAGGAATAAAAAGTAAAAAAAACGACTATTTGCATGAAGGGTTTTCATTTTATCAATCAATATATGCCGAATAAATTATTAATAAATAATGATAGACAAATGCACTCTAAACATTTGTTAACGTATGGTCGACTTCAATTAACAGTTGTAATCATCGCTATTTATATATATATATATATATATATATATATATATATATATATATATATATATATATATATATATATATATATATATATATATATATATATATATATATATATCTATGTATATATATATATATATATATATATATATATATATATGCATATAATAATTATATATCTCTTTTAAAATTATTTTTATAGAGATTTATTTGTATAATTATATTTGTGTATAGTTATTTGTATAATTATTTTATGTATATTATTATATATGTACATCTATATATATTTTATCTATAAATATATATATATACTGTATATGTATATTTTATTATATGTATATATGTACATATATATATATTTATGTGCATATATATGTATATATTTATGCACATATATATATATATATATATATATATCTGTGTGTGTGTGTGTGTGTATATATATATACATATATATATGTATATATATGTATATATATACATATATATTTAAATATATATATATATGTCTATATATTTATATATATAAACATATTATTAGATATCTATCTATCAATCTATATATATATATAAACATATAGAATATTTATATATATAAAATAGATATATATGTATTAATATTTATATATATATGTATATTTATGCATATATATACATATATATATATATGTGTGTATATATACATATATATATATGTATAGATATGTATATATATATACATATATATATATTATATATAAATATATATATATATATGTGTGTGTCTATATATTTATATATATAAACATATAATTAGATATATATCTATCAATCTATATATTTTATATATAAACATATAAAATATTTATACATATAAATAGATATTTATGTATAAATATTTATATATATACATTTGTATATATATATATATATATATATATATATATATATATATGTGTGTGTGTGTGTGTGTGTGTGTGTGTGTGTGTGTGTGTGTGTGTGTGTGTGTGTGTGTGTGTGTGTGTGTGTCGACATTTATATCGCTCTAGGTAGTATAACACATTCTTATGCCGGTATATTTGCAAAACCTTGTTGCTTACCATCTATACTCACTTATGACATGTCAGATTGTTGTTGGTCGTATTGTTGCATTGTCAAATAACTCCCATTAGTTGGCATTCAAAACAGCTTATAATGGATCAGGGAAATAGCTTCTAATAAATTTCCTTGTTATTGTAGCTAAATAAAATGACTTATTATTTGCAGTTAAAAAGTCCCAAGTGAGCCATTCCAGAAGTCTTGCAGTCTATGATATACTGCTGTAGGTTCACAGTCTGCTCCAACGATATTGTTTGTCTTGAAAACATGTTTTATGATATGCTTTTGAAGCCATTGTGTTATACAGACGCTATTCTTCCAACTGTTATCATCAATCGATATCAGCAGTACTATATCCACATCACATATAGCACGCTGCGATCCATGCTTTCATTTGAATTTTTGAAAGATTTGACAAAACTGTTATAGTAGTTGATCGATTTTGCAAACACCAATAGTGAGCTATATGCACCCGAATTTACCAACATTAGACATGCTTTAATTAGTGACCACCAGAGCCTCCCGAGAGTAATATCATCAATATGGTTATAGTTCGTTATGGTGCATGGCGTGCAACCGGGCTGATATTTGACATATATTAGGGAATAGTATCCTAGATTATGCAAACATCAGTTAATGTGCACTGTTAGAGAAGTTATTACCAACGGGTCATCGTTTATTTGTCTTATAGCAAAAATGGCGACCATTTTCGCAAATGGTTGCGTACGGTTGCAGTTTGTTCAACAGCGCAGATGCTAGACCACCTAGGATCTCGATTTTGGGGCTAATTCTATATTATAGTAGTACTGGTGACTACTATCTAACTGCCTTTTTTCTGAAATACAGCAATTGAATAGGCCCACGTCATATGTGTAGCTTTGAATATCTATTTAGTTGCCTAATCATGACACTGAACATCAGAATAGAATCACAATGAAAATCTATGGCGTATGTAAAGCTTTTAGGTATTGCTAACACATAGTTACAGCTTATTACCTGCATGTGCATGAGCATGCTTTTAGCGCACCTTTGCTGGCCAGCGTAGAGTTAGTACAGTTGTTCTCAAGTAGCTATGTGCACCGAGGGCAAATGACTAGACTATTTAATGTGGTAGACCCCAATCAGCCTAAAGCATCAGGAGTGCGACCACTACCATTTTCTGTATCGTGAAAGCACTGATGACATGTCGCAATGTCCATTTTGTTCAGCTCTCAACACAAATGGGGCAGAATATATGACCATAGCCGTGGATCTTGTTGCATTGATTTATATCAGTTCTTGTCGAACACTTATTTAACTCTCAGAAATGTGAAATTCAATAAACGTAGATGTAAAGGATACCAGTTTGCAAGAGAATTCTGAAGCAAAACAAACTCCTGGCGAGGCATCAAACTTTTCCCAGCCTTCCATAAACTAACAGGGACACGCTCCATTGTGTAGTAGCAGCCGGCGTTTCGTTTCCTGAGGCTCATACGTAGATGTTACTGCAAAGGCATCAAGGTTTTTTTGCAAAGATCAGCTTGTCTAGCGAGGTCAGGAGTAAATGTGCCCTGTCAATGTGGCGTAACTGTCTTATTAATAGGAATAGAGCCTGCATCAAGAGGTGGGAGTCATAATCCCGTACGTTGTGACAGACCACAGGCACGGCAATTGCCTTGTCACTCAGCCGCAGCTTCAAGTTCCTTTTTACACACATGACAGTGGGTTGTCGCCTTGGGCTCTTCTATCATCACGGGCCATGCGCATGGGAGCAGGCGTTTCGCTCTTCCGCTTGCAGGGCTCGCACGAATTTCTCCACATAGTTGGAAGCGCTTCTTCCTCCATTGCACAGCACAGAGGGTTTGGTCTGACCATCGCACCAGACATTGCAGATTAAACTTTCGTATTACAGCTGCTCTTGAATTAGAACGTTCATGCACTAGGATTGCAGAGATAACTATGTGGGTTTTGCCGTTTTCCATATGAAGTGTAATTATTCTAGATAAGACACCTAAAAGTATTGGTAAATATCTAGTCATGACATTGAATGGAAATTATGTTTACTGCCTAAATCACTTTGTACCCTAAAATAAACTAGTTATTGCTATTGTATTTTGCTTTAATGAGCTTATTTGATCAATCAGGCACCGGTTGCCATGTTTGAATTACTACTTTCGAGCTGACAACACCAATGGACTGGGCCGAATGCGTGAATAGATGCGCCACGATATTAAACTGTAATTACAATAGGAGCCGTATTCGAATAAAAACCATTAATACGCAATCACACAACCGTGTTTTTCTTATATTTTCGCAAGTTTGCGCGTAAACTGGCTCATTCATGCGACATTTTTGTACGAGTAGCCAAAGAATTGGTTTTGCTCTGCAAAAACTTTAAACTTGTCAGAAAAAAACAGAGCCAGATTGAGCTCAATATCTAGAACGACTTTTGTATTTTTAACTTCATGAAAGACGTTTGATCTATTCAACATTCATTGGTGCTTACCACGAGTCAAAGATGTAATGTATTTTGCTGGGTTGCGGGTCAGTTCGCCCCCGGGACGGTTCGCCCCCGGGCCATTTCGCCCTCGCCGGGCCGATACGCCCCCGGGTCAGCTCGCCCCCGGGACGATGTGCCCCCGCAATGATACGCCCTCGTTTCACAGAAAGTAATATACTGATTGCTACATATTTTAGTATTAATGAATTTATATCTGTGGATAAAAAATAAATTTAACGCATAATGTCTACCGTCGAGAGAAACCATACTTCGCGCCATCGTCCCCGGATAGAGTGTGTTTAGACTCGGTGGCCAGGGCATTTAGCCGGACCGTCGTTTCGGGACGATATGCATCTAGAACAAAATGCTTCGAGTGACATCTGCGCAAATTAAGGTCGATTTATGTATCAAACAATACGATGGCGCGTATTTGCTTGTGTCATTATCTAGGCTCTTTGTATAAAAAAATTGCTGACCAGTGAAGATGGACTTGAACTATGTGGCTATGCGTTACAAATGTTATTTGGTTATGCACGCCACCAATCATATGTATACAGGTTGACACTATAATCCTTGCGTTATAATATGAAGACTTGGGCCATCAACGTAAGTTTAGTCAGTGCAGCTAAAGGTTTATCTGCTACGATAGAATAATATGATGCAGTAAGTAATTGTTGGCAACAAGTACAATGTCACCTACATTAATCATAAGTTACTATGAAGTAAGTAGGGCGTAAATTATAGATCCATTGAGCTTTTTTGGCTCAAAATATACCGGTAACGACCTGCTGTCTATCGCGTTCTATCAATATCGACGTAAGTTACAAAGCCAGAACCGGACCAGAAAATTGATTAACCGGTAATTAATGCACCGTATCTTTGTGTAGACATGTCACATATGCTTTGCAATATATAGATAACTTAAACGCACATACAAGTCCTTTTGATATTTGCTTCTCGCAACAAATAGGTGGGTAGAACAAATTTGCTGTTGAGGACAGATCTGGATGCATGCATGTTTTTGTAATAGCTAGCGGTGTGCCCAAACGTCCTTTATATCGACAAGTATTAAATGCTGCAGTTGTATAGTTGTATTTATACAAGTTAACACCACTTTAAACGAATCCGATGCGGTAGAATATTGATGCAACTACCGCGACGCAAAGATTGACTGCAGCCTCAAGGAGTTAACCGTGTAGTTAACATTTTGCTGAATGTCAGTGCAAATTTGATCGAAAGCGCCAGATGGAGTTAGTGCGGGGATTAAGATGGAAGGTCTGATCGTGTTCTTGAGAGAAACGGCTGAGATAAAGGATTAAACAAAGTAATGATGAACAAATTACATCCGCATGAACGGCGCCGCATACACAGTAGCAACGAGTGGCTAAAACCTTATGCGACAAAGTGATCCCGTTATAATAAATGCCGCATATACAACCTACGAATGTCTCATCTACGTCCACAGCGTTAATGCACCAGAGATATCAATATCAACGCCCATCAAACACTCTTTATTGAATCAAATAAACGTTTGCAACTGCACGCAAGCAATCGAATATAAAACTTTCTTATGACCGGCTAATTTTATTCATTCACGGCCACGTATAATCACACACCAAGGCGTAAAAGAAGTGTTAGACATAATTGATGTGCTGTAGAAGATGCCAGCAACATTTATTCATACAACCCACATAAACGAAAATTAGAAGAAAATATTTAATAATGTTGGTGCAATACGCACACGGGTTCAGACTCATTTGCCTAGAAGATAAATATATACAACAGAACAAAAGCATGGAGCCACAAAATGATATCCCTCTCCTTAAATGCTGATCTCGTTTGCTTTGCACATAGCGGTAACACGCTGCAGATTGGTATTGTATGAGTATAACTATGTATTTTCAAAGAATATCCATTCTTCATGATGTGAATATTCAAGGGAGCCAATTATTGTTGCCAGATACATTCAAACAATTCACGCATATAGGCTGATCAGCAAGTGCGTATATCGGCGATTGCATAAAGGTCGAGTGTTATGTATTGCGCAAAATGTATCCATCGCTTTGGCATTAATTACGCGCTACATCGCCACCAACAATGAAGCAAGTGTTGTTACGCACTAATACAATACAAGTGTGATCAATGCCATTCTTTAGGTAAGTTAACTTAAGTCAGCTTTGTGGCGCATTACCGCAGCTGCTGCTGAAGGTAAATATTACTGGGTTTTTTCAATACGTTGGCTGGCATTCATTGGCCATTAACAGCAGGAAAATCTCCGGTGGCTGTAACTGCGTCTGTTTTTGCATTTTTTTTTAATGGAACTTATCTCAAAGCGTAAAACCCTTGTAGTTTTAGGAAGCATAATTTCAGCTTTCATGTGCAAGCACAATGTGCTACAATTCACTTGGGTGCAACAAATCTAAGGACGGTGCTTTGTTGAGGAAACCATTCTTTGTGTGTTCATTCATTCTTAATGTCAATGAGTTCTGTTGGAAGTCTATATATTTGGTTAGGCTCTCCGTTATGTTATGCATAGGCATACTATGTCGATACACGTAAACGGAACGTATTGCGTAATTCCTGCCATAAGTAGATTTACCAACAGAATATTTCACACTGTGTGAGTGAGACGTGCCATTGTTCTAGAGATAGGTTATGAGTTCCTGATATTATCGTTGTGCAATTTGTGGGAACTATTCATTTCTGTGCACGTCGTCTGTCCGTAGCAGAATGCCTTAACACTCATACTGGCTGATTTTATTAAAGCGAAAAAGGATATATTTAGCTGATGTGTGTTTTATTTCATATGCTTGCGTCAATATCTATACTAATCTTCATGCATGATTGTTCGAACTGAACCAATAGTTACAACTGTTGTTATGGCAAATACTTGGTTACACTATTATGTATAGCTACAGATATGCTTGATGTAAGCAAACTAATGTTTTCCGACATATACTTTATATATATCGTTGCAATGTTAGCGTTTCTAATGCCACGTTGCTCCATGTTTATGTTGTAACTTTGCACGTAATGGAACGTGATCTGAAGGAAATATTGCACTACTATCACGATATCTTTCTGCTTCTAGCATAATTGTGCGACATTATTTGAGATAAGACAACAACTTTTTGATGCTTTGCAGATACTTTAAACTTGTCTAACAGGTTAAGCCCAATGTCCTAAATGAAGTTTTTGTTTACATCTTCATGAAAAAGGTTTGATCAATTCAACCATTATTGGTGCCAACTGAGTCAAAGAAGAAATGTATTTTGCTGAATAACTAGGACAAGGTGCCTGTAGTTCGTCAACTGATTGGTGAAAGGGGCGATCGCTCATTTGCTTTGCAAATAGCAAGCATGCATCAACCGTGGAATAAAATTAAGATAATAATAACAAAACACTAAGGATGTGAAATAGCACTATTGCATATGCATATATTTATAATTTCGTATCTATGATCTACATAGATTAGAGCATGACAAAAATATAAAAACAATAAAGAGGAAGAAATAAGCCAAAAATCCCCTGGGAGATCTTCGTCGTGCATCTAAAAACTTAAACTTAAACTAAAGTCTTAAACTTCATAATATCAAAATTTGCAAAGCTATCTTTTATAGCCAATAACTTTTCAAAAAAATCTACTAAGCTTAACACTACTCAAATTTATTTATCTAATTGGATTTATGCATCAAGCGATACCAGCACGCGTATTTGCTTGTGTTATTCTCTATGCTCTTTTCATTAAAACGTCGATTACTGGCGCACATGCTTTCAGATAGACATGCAATTGTGTCTGTATGTTACTAATGTAATTTGATTATACGCGTCAACAGTCATATGTACACATGTTGACACTATAATCCTTTCGTTAGTATATCCATCAGCGTAAGTTTATTCAGGCCGGCAAAGGTTTGCCCGCTCCGATTTAATAATATGATGCGGTGAGTAATTGCTGGCAACATGTACGATCTCACAAAATCATGCCTATGCTAGGCATTAGTCATTATGCAATTTGTAGGGAGCAATTGCTGGATCAATAAGGTTGTTTTCGTTCAAAATATACGGTTAATAACCTGCCGACTACCGCAATGTCACATATGCTTTGCAATATAATAATACAGATAACTTAAACGTATGTACGAGACCGTTTTAGATTCGCTTTTAGCAGCAAATAGGTGGGTAGAGCCTATTCTCAGTTGGATTACAGATTTGTGTGCATACATGTTTTTGGCACAATAGCGGTGTGTCCAAAAATCATTTATATAGACAGGTGTGATTTAAAGCTGCAGTTGTGCAGAAATACTTATACAAGTTAACACACACACTGTAAGCGAATCCGAAAATATTGATAAAAATACAGCGAAGCAAACTAGGAGTTGACAACGCAGTGTAGTTACCATTTTACTGAATGTCAGTTTAAATTTCGTCAAACGCGCCAGGTAGTGTTATTGCGGGAATAAAGATGGGAGATCAGCTCGTGTTTGAGAGACACGGATGAAATAAACGATTAAACACAGCATTGATGAACAAACCATATCAGCATGAACGGCGCCGCACTAACATTAGCAACCAGTGGCTTAACTGTAATGCATCAAGTGATCACGTTATAATAAATGCCGCATGTCATCCGGTCATACAAATGCCTCGGCTACGTCCACAGCGTTAATATACCAAAGATATTACAATTAACGTCCATGAAACACTCTTTATGCCATTAAAAGAAACGATTACTACTGCACACAAGCAGCCGAGTTCATGTATTCAACACGACCATCGGATTATATTCACCCACGACCACTAGGGCGTGGAAGAAAAAGAAGGGTAACACATCATTGATGGGTTGTAGTAGTTACCACCAACAGTTATTCACACAACCTACATAAATGATAACTTAGAGGAAATTATTTGTTAATGTTGATGCAGCGCGCAAAAAGGTTTACACCACCTCAAATACTGATCTTTTTTGTTTTACTCACAGCGGTAACACTGTGCGGATTGGTGTTATAAGAGCATTACCATGTATTTTCAAAGAATATCTATTCTTCATCATGAGAATAAAAGTAATCATTGTAGCCAAATACATTCAAACATTTCACGCACAAGGCGGATCAACAAGTGCTTTTATCAGCGCTCGCTGAAAGGTTGTGCATAATAGAAGCGTAGTATGTGAGCTAACGAGACCCTTGTGGTTATTGGAATCCCTAACAAAAGCAGCAAGAGAGAGCATGAGATGTGTTCTTTTCCAGCCACTTTGGCTGCCGGTCTTTTACCAAACCATCTTCAACTGCCTAATGTACACTAGGGCAATCAATCTGGCAATGATATTTCAAATAAACATTCAGGCAACTGCCCTTTGTATTATATCACTTCGACGTTGTAGCATTTGATTTACAACCAAAAAAAACATAAGTCAACACATGCCAATGATCAATGTACACTATGGTGCTTATCAAGGACATATGAAATTGCACCACTTGTTTGTTTTTCCATGTATGTAAATACCAGCCGTAGCTGTACATGTACCCGGCGTCTCATTCTGAGAAGGCAATGGGAAATGGCAGCGTAGTTGTTTTAACCTGTAAAGAGAAATGATGTCTTTTGTAGACAAAAAGGCCACCATAATCCAAAGCAATCTACACCGTATATTTTCGTTGGCAGTATCACGAGAGACAGCAATAATTACTCACTCTGAAAAACCAGTAGTTTATAGCATGTGAGTTGTGTCTCTTACAATACGCGGCGATATTTGACACGAGACAGTACAGTTTGGGCAGCCTATTTGATGACTGTGTTATGACAACCAATGTCTGTTTTATCCCAACCTTGCGCCATAAACAACGGGGACGCCCTCGCACAACAAGGTTGGCTATTGCTTTCATATTTAGATATGACGTTATTGGTCAACATATTTACCGGAAGCAGCGGTTTCATAAGTGCATCTATTAAACATATGGGCAGAAATATTGCTACAAACAAATCAAAGCCATTTTTAAAAAACTGTTTTTAATGCATATATAAGCGATAAACATCCAAAAACCATGTGTTAAATTATACAAATGAGCTTTGTTTTGGGTCATTTAGGCATCCAAATGTACGCCATTTTTGGGAATGGACAGGCAGAAGTGACAAAGACTAGTGCATATCATAGAATTAATCATATTATATATATATATATATATATATATATATATATATATATATATATATATATATATAGATATATATATATATATATATATATATATATATATATATATATATATATATATATATATATATATATATATATATATATATATATATATATATATATATATATATATATACATATAATATATATAAGGATTTGCATGAACATATTGGATGCTATTACAATAAATATTATATATTAAAGATTGCACATCTTGAACATTGCAAAATTTTTTCCCCGCTTTTACGCGCGTAATTGTCACGGAAAATGAAGAAAGTTTTGTTACCTACTGTTACAATACTTGTGTAATCAATACCATGCTTAAGCTATGTAAACTTACTTAAACTCTGTGTGATGCTGAAGGTAGATATTACTGCTCCGCTGTCATAACGTTGGCTACAATTCATGGGCAATTCCAATGCAGCAGCGAAATCTACGGTGGCTGATTGGCAATTACTCTGTTTATTAATGGAACTAGCCTTGCAGCGTTAACCCCGTATTGTTTTATGAGGCATAATTTCAGTTTTCATGAACTGTATATTTTGGTGCACGTGGTCTGTGCGCATCATAATGCCTTTACACTCTAACTGGCTGATTGTATTAAAGCGAACATTCAGATATTTTGCTAAGGAATGAACTTTTGTTTTGTGACTTATTCCCTATGCTTACGTCAATATAGATACGAAATAACTCACGACGATCATAATTTTATTGAATGATTGCTCGAACAAAACCAATTATCACAAGTGAAAGATTACATACAGCGGCAATATTTCAAAGCTGATTGATATGCATGTAGAAATTACGAATGAAAACATCTCGAACAACATTGCATGCAACAATATTAGATTTTGATAATAAATTACCAGATCTCTCTGGTGTTTGCTACGAAGGGTGGATTTTTGGATTCATAAACATTGTTCAAATCAAGAAGAGGCATAACAGAAACATGTTATATTACTTTTGGGAAACATTTAGGGACGCATTGCAAACAACCTATTAGCGAACGACATTACTTTTATGCGTGAATAAACTCTGAGGTGTCGGCAACGGCATGAGCGCATCAGTGAAATATGAACCGCCTAATGTATTTATGTGGTTGAAAACTGTATTGAAACTTGTAACTGCATTCAGCCGCACGACACAGTGAAACTGAAACAGCCATGATATCTAATTAAGCATGAAAATTGCTGTTTGCATACGAAAAAGTGAATGATTGTCCGGATTCTTTGGACTAATTAACATGGCACGTATGTACAGATATTATCTGATAAAAAATAAAAGATCGAACATTGTGGCGAAACATCTATGGCTACAACACCAATAATATACATAGGCTGTATTTACATTCACAGCGTTAACCGTTCATATATGATGAATGGTACTGGTAGTATTTGGAATTACTAGTTCTGTGTGACAGAGGCACGACCTTTTGTAATGAACATAAGCAACATGTGATTTTCTACAGCATAATTAGTTTTGCCTGAAAAGTATTATTACAAATGGGATGTTTATGCATTACATAATATTATAGTTGTTATATCTAAAATAATTGTTAACATACTGTGACTCAGCGGCTCATTTATTGAAATGGATGATGCCACTGCAATAATTGATCGTAAAGTAAGTTAGTTATTCCCGAAACTTGTCTCAGAATCGGAATGTTCTCAATGCACGACGTTTGAAATCATTGAGCACTGACAAATGCGTCAGTTTCTGTTCCTGGAAATGTCAGAACGGATGGAAGTGCTTAATGTTGTGAGTGGTAATGGATTGAAGTATGTTTAAAAACCCGGAATTACATGTTCATATACAATCTGGTGATTTATTATGCAAGTGGGTTATTTCATGTCTGTAAACCGGGTAAAACCAAAAGTTATATCAAATCAACAGCAAATGTAGTGCAAGCACAATCAGCGTTTATTTCCACCAATTTTGTCATCTATGCTTACACTGTCAGCTTTTAGGTGAAGGCGAGGGCTTAAGCGTTCTGTCGACTATGGTATATTAACACTTACTATATAGAAACAGCGGAACTAACCGCAACCTGTGATGCAGTTCACAACCAGCACATCATTATTACTACGCAATTATTGATTACATAATAGTAAGTGCCATAAAAAGATCAGATTAATTTCGGGAATATGACTTACGGCTGACAAATATTATTTTTACTCGCGATGCGTCACGCTGTTATGCTGCGAGGAATCTTGAATGTCAAGTGTTTGCTCGATGCAAATAAGTTAGTGACAAATGGAATTGACATTACAAATGAACAATGACCGTTAACAATTTAACCCTATACTACACAGCAGAGACACCCAGTTGATTCCAAACAAAAACCATCGCACAAAGAATTACAAAGATGCGTTTTATATTAGACGAGTAATGTCATACCAAGTGTTAGCGCAATTGACACATTCATATTGCGATGACATGTTATGCCATCACTAATTACATGGTCACGGTTGAAGCAAGCTGCACCCATAAAGTAATGTTGATAGTCAAACGTGCTATTCATATTGGGACTTTCAAGGTAAAGCCCAGCGGTATTATATCTTGGGTTATACACGGCCAACATATCTCCGCGACGAACTGTCAGAGGTGGCTCAAATGTCTGTACAATGAGCAAAGCTTAAAACCATGAGAATGTCACATTTTAACGCTAATGACTTATCATTTAAACGTTGGGATCATTTCAATCATTCATGTGATGCTCTGAATTGGCTCTTTTATGGATATACGATATACCTCGCTCTTAACTCAGATTGTCATATATGATTGTATAGACCGAGCTGTACAAAAACTTCACCTTTGTTGTGGTACGAGGAAGGCCGTGAATAATCCAACAGTAATGCTTATTGTTACAACTCCTGGTTACAATAGCTGCCTGATATTGATCTTGTTATACATACCTGGTTAAACGATCCCGATTGCGCATAAACTTGTTTCCATTGGCGCAATGTAAAATGGTCGTTTGATTGACGTCTACAGAAGGCGACATAAAATGTCCCCTCTCTGTAAGAATATCCGTGAATTGCAGTGATGTTTCCCTGTGGTAGATGCTTGCCGGTAAATATAATCAACCCAGAGCTGTTATGCTTTTTGTTGAGAGGTTTGGACGGAGCGTAGGCTATATCAACTTGACCTGGAGCAGAGTTTGGCTGTTAAATTGTTTGAAAACCTTACTGACAATTGCGCTGAGCAACGTGCCGCACCGAAACATATTCTACATATAACCGTTACAGTCTGCATGTAATTGAAACAGATGGTTAACGTGGATTCTCTAGTTTAGTTAAAATACGAGGTCTTATATGTCAATAGCAAGCATGCGGGAGGAGAGAAGCCTTTCTTTTAAGATTGATTATTCACTCTATTATTGTCATATGATAAATTTTAAATGCGTTATTATTTCATGATAACCGTGATTTTACGTTTAACTGCCCAATATATCCCTTGCTCTGCTGTCGTGTTGTAGGAGATCTTGTTATACATCCTACACCGGAGCCGGGAGCATGATGTTTGTGATCGCTTGACTGTCACAGCGAGACAACCCCCGTTATACTCTTCACATCTTTGTGTGCATTCCTGCAACGTATTCGTTGTGAATTGGCGTATATACGTCTTCTGTGATGAGGAATATACGTGGGGGTACCATTGCCACTCTGAAGATACACCAGCGATTAGAAGAACTGGAAATCATACATTCCCAAGCGAATGATTAGGCTGTGGGTACAAACAAAATAATTGCAGTAATTTCGCTAGGGCTCTTAAAGATTTGCCAGGATAAGCGCGGGGGAGCGAACAACTTACACACATCGTCACTAACAGCGTTTATAGTTGAGATGTGGCTGCAATAAAACATATTAAGCTAAACATTTTGTTGAAGGCTGTTACCGAGATTGCAGACCACCGAGGATAATAAAATGTCTGTTTTACTTACCGAGCATCACAAAGTTCACTGTCGCCACACGCATGTTCAAGTGTTGATGTCTGAGGTGTATGTGGCACGCTGACATAACATACGCCAAGATAAACGATGATTGGGGTGCAATCGATAGGGTGGCGGGGACTTGTTGAAAATGTTCATTATTTATGCCAACCAGGCAGCAGCACTAGAACCATACTGGCTTTGTGTTACTATCATCCTAATAAATACATGTCATGACTTGATCCTATATGCTGGAACTTGTTTACCCTTCGTATCGGGATGGCTGTTTCGACGCGTTAGTGTCTGCTTTTTCTAACACAGCGCTTCAAATATTCAAGTCAGCGATTTTTATCATGCTAATGTTTTCTTTTGAACGACTGTCACCGTCGTCAACGAATGGGCCTATGCCACTGAATAAATTAACAAATCAGCTTTGAAAAATGATTTTTGCCTCTGATGCTGTTGCCAACTGCGAGATTAAAACGAGCCTCTAGCTACAATGGCTTCGCACAACTGGCTGGCTAGTTACTACCAAGGCGCACGCCGTCCTCAGAGGGGCATTTACAACATCGAAGGATCGATCCTTAAGTCCGCGGGTTTATAGTAAAGCCGTTAAACAAGCACTAGCATGGAGTGCAGAGGAACCATTCATGATCGTTATGAATGTTATATATTAAACTCTTCTGAGTATCCTATTTGTCACTTACACCCTACTACAATTGGAATCCAATGGAATAGGATGCTTACATAATCAAAGCATGATACAGCGCTTAAGAGGCAGCCAATATCACTACATCAAGATATACAAAAGGGAGTTTTATCTTCTATATATTTATTTCGGTAATTTTGTCTTTTCATTTCACTGCGCAATGACCATCCTCACACCATGGCATATTGCCATGTGTAGCATTACTTCAATGTAAGCGTTTTTTAGAAATGGACCCAAAATTATGCTAAGCAGTTTGCCAAGTAGTGACGAAAATAGTTGGTGCTAACGATATGTTCAACATTCGCTAATTGCAATCCATAAAATGCGTTAACGCACGTCACGCAAACATTTTGTATAATGCTAGCGTAAGCTCCAACGCAACAGTATACTGCTTGAATAATCAGCTGTAATGCCGCCATCGTCATGAACAGAATACTGGTGTAGTATATCCATCAGAACGGCTGATGCATTAGTTATCTATTCACTCCATCCAACTAACGATTCCGCACATTGCGATCATAATGAGCTTGTACGTGGCAATGTCTCCCACATGTGGAAATTTAAAGTGTCGATATGATGCTAAACTCAATGCTTTGATATGATTATGCTGCCAATGGATAAACACACGAAGGAATGATACGCTCGTTTCGGGTTGTACATTGCGCTAAAACCCCCAAAACCATCACATAATCTGAGACTGATTTATTTTAATGCTCCTCTGATATATCACTTTATAAACAGAACATCCTCAATATTATGCATACCTCTATTTATTTAATGGGGATCATACTTCTTGCAGGTTTGGTCGTTTCTATGTAGTCAAAATCAAGTTTGAAACATAACTATTATTACTACTTTGTGTCTGTTCAAACTGCCTTGGTGTGCAAAGCATAAGGCGTCGTTAATATCTATGTAGACTAATTAGGTAACATGTAACAGGACTCAATGGGTAAAAAGAACAGCAACATGTGTGGCATATATGATCCCGATGCGTTGAGACTCACTGTTTACGAGAGAGCGCCTGTGTAACAAATGTCCACGGTTGGTTTGACGTTATGCCTTATATTTACCTTACCTAATACAATAATACACATATACATAATTTAAACCACACTAACACTCGACACGTGGTGACATAAAGATAATGACAAAGTGATAAAATCACATAAAGAACTACATGCATGTTTGTGATATAAAAGTCATTAAATCCGACAGTGTCAAAAATAATCAATCAACTACAAGTTAGTTTTGACGACTGTGGTGCATAATGTAACAATGAGATACATTAAGTACCCTGAATTAAGTTAATTTAACCCTTATATTACGGTTTATCTGTCTATTTAAGTATATATGCTGACAAATGCTAAAAACCAAGTGTTATTACGCATGCCTGATACTCGCAGTGAGGTTGGTAACTCAACTCCATGAGAATGATTATTGAGAAAAACTTATGCATAACATGTGTATATCGATTGATAAATTGGTTGCATAGAATGCTAATGAACATACAGAAATCAAATCAATCCTGATATAGGTAAACGAAATATTCGTTTCTCAGCAATGTTATTTCTATACTTCTGACCAGCAATGTTCTGGTATACAATTTCCTGATAAAAAGGGAGATTAATGATAGCACTGACTGTTTATTTAACAATAGTGTACCGACAAAGGGCAGAAGGAGTAATATATCATATTTGGATGTCATTAACTGTATCAAACGTCCACAAGTTATCGAAAAAGTAACAATCTATGTTTTAAGAAGGCGTCGTGGTGGTATTTACCTGATAATTAAACTGGAGTTCATGCACTGGGTCCTGAAAATATTCCATATAAATGGATACGATTGGTATTTCAGTTGTTGAGTAGCAAATTATATTTGGCTGACTGACCGAATAGAGGGGCATAAGCCGTATAAATATATCTGTGATAGTGTATCGATAATAGGGAAGGATATCTCCACATAACAACACGACAACAACAATTAACGAGCTGTTTTGTTATTTTGCCAGGCGGTATAATAAGACCCATTCTTGTACACATACAACTAAATATGTATCTATATAGATATATATATATATATATATATATATATATATATATATATATATATATATATATATATATACACATATATTTACATATATATATATATATTTAAATATATATATATATACATATATATATATATATGATATATATATATATTTATATAAAAAAAAAAAATATATATATATATAGGTATATATATATCTAAATTTTTTATATACATATATACATATGTATATATATATATTATTTAAGTATATATATAAATTATATATCAACGTAGACCTACACTGAACAGTGTTTCAATGATATACCACCGATATATATGTCATTGTGCACCTTCTATTATATACTACATGTTTTACGACGCAAAATGTCGCGTATGTGGGCTTAAACATCAAAATATATAAAACGACAGTCGTTACGAAGTTTTACGATCGTTTTTGTCCTCTGATGCCATCGTTGATTCGTTTAATGATAATTTGTTGCAGTTGAATGGCAAAACAACGACTGATACCTATCGTGTACACGAAACTGGTTAAGGCTGGCTTGATGAGCGAAATATTTGCAGCTTGCATGTCAGGACTTGTCATTGTTCAACTGCAACGTGAACACGCCAATTATTTTACTTTCTAGACCCGTATTTTCTTTACTCTGATAACTAACTTTGCACTGAAAACTGAACTTATCTGGAGAACCAGTCAAATTTAGTTCGTTGATGCAAGTGGCTCAAGAACCACAATTTATTAGAGTTTGTGGGGGCATGACTAAGTAATTAATACTTCGAGCAAAATATCAATTATTTAATAGGAACGCCTGTCGAGTAGCATAAGACGCCACCATGAATGAGCTAGCCAATTTGTACTATTATCGAGAAATGTTACTAGTGTTTATTGAGTACAGTCCTGTTTACGTTCCCAGTAATGATTAACACTGCTAGGAGATGAGAACCTAAAATAGAATTTTTATTTGTCAGATGGAGTGTCCAGTATGCAGTATGTTTAAGAACAAGAATACATATTGGTCAATACGAGATCATATACCGCCCAGTCAGTTACCACTTAGCAACTTTACAACTCAGCCATTCACAGTGCAATTCGTGCTGCATAAGCTTAATTGAGGGCATGCCATGCTTATCGCTCAGGATTATATATTTCTAGCTCAGGTGGCTATAAAAAACACATGATATCTCGCTTGCACTGAAATTATTTTACTGCTTGAGGATATTTGCTTCAGCGGATATCACGCATAGTATATAAAATGATGGTTAAAGGGTTTTTGGTTTCAATCGGTATTTTGCAACAAATATAACATATGGGTAATGTATACAAATTCAATTCAGCTTGAGTACATTTTGCACAATAAGCACACAATGATAAAACACCCCTATTGAAAGCATACACCTATATGCACGACGAAAAACTCAGATTGCTACACTCATGCTGAGTAGCCACAGCATTTTGAAAGTCACATGGTAAAATGAATTTTGATTGAATTTGCTAAGACACGGCTGTTTGTCAAATGCTTTGGTACGTGCGATTTATGACAATCGTCTATATTAACACACGAGAGCGAGATGTCAACAAGCAGTTTGGAAAGCTCCCTAACGGGCTAGCACTTTATATAATATACCATTCTGCACAACAAATCACCAGTGTTTTTTTAAAGAAACATCCGTATAATAGGTCAGAGTAATTGAGCATCTCTGTAAAGCTATTTCACAGGCCAAACGTTTGAAGTTGGATACATGCGTTGAATGCATGCGTATTAGGACATGGATGTGCTTACATGACCATAATACAGTTTAGATATGTTGAGCTCTTTCTAACTTTTACTCGATATGAAATGCTTTACGGTCGATTAAATCAACCAAATTACAGCAGGGTATAATACAAATGTCGTACATATTGCACTGGGGATATATATATATATATTTATATATATATATATATATATATATATATATATATATATATATATATATATATATATATATATATATATATATATATATATATATATATATATATATATATATATATATATATATATATATATATATATATATATATTATATCTAAGCGGAAAAATGGTATGGATAGTTCAGAGGTCAACACTTTTGTGTAGAATGTTTCTCGTACAATCATGCTCAATGTCCTTTTATAACAGCGTTACAACAGAATGTTCTATACACGTGGCATAAGATAAATCATCTTGACTTAGTGGGTTGAGCAACAGAATATGCCAATATCAGCTCAGTTCTATAAACAGGCGCATGTATAACACATTTCGAAGTATGCATAGGGGATGTTTTCCCACTGTGTTTGATGATAATTGTTTATTCAAAGTTATAAAATCAGATATTAAATGTGGATGCCAGCTCATGTGGTCGAAATTTTTAACCCAATAATTGCCATATAACAATTAACACGCTACATAATTACTCTCGCGCCATACAATGCCACGCCTTGTCACGAACTTAATGCAAACAGATCCGCAGAGATTTGAAATAATGGTGTTGTTTGCGACATTCACGTTGATTATATTATCGACTGCACCCCCAAGATGCAGCTCAATTACAGCGGTAGAAACCTTGCTTCAAGATCCTTGCCCTTTTAATTGAGTTAGTGCAGCTGTCTTTCTTTACTCTAGCACAATAAATATTAATGGCAATGATAACGGTTGCTTTAAGACCCGACTCTATGACGTCGCCTATTTGGGCTCATATTTGTTGCCCTTTCAGAGAAGGTAAAACTGGTACTTTCATCGCACAAAAATTAGGCAGATCAAAGGGATAGTGTTGACCGACGCATTGACATCATATCTATTAATATAAGTTCCTATATATTGGCTGGAATTATTTACAGCCGTAGTAATAAAAAGTGATTACTTTTACAATATACAAAATCAATGAATGATGCTACCCGGCATCTGCAATAACTACTAATAGGCAATACTTATGAAAACCATTTCATACAAATGACATGAAGCGCTTTGTTGCTTAAGCAGCAAGCCACAAACTGACTCTAATCCAATCAACAAATGTGGGATATTCAGACGATATATAATAATAATAATGATGACCTCCCTAATTATCATTTATATAGGTCATTCTACCAATCGAAGTATATTTTAGGATGACTATCGTGCATATTTTACGGTATATATTTGTTTAAACTATTATGTATAGCTATAGATATACTCGACGTTAGCAAACTAATGTTTATCCGACATATGATTTTATATATATCGTTGCAATGTTAACGTTTCTAATGCCACGTTGCGCCATGTTTATGTTGTAACTTTGCACGTAATTGGACGTAACCTAAAACTAATATCGCACTACTATCCCGATATCTCCTCAAATCCACTACTAGCACAATTATGCAACATTATTTGAAATAAGACAAAAACTTTGTGATGCTTTTCAGATACTTTAAACTTGTCTAACAGGTTTAAAATGTCCTAAATGAAGGTTTTGTGGACATCTTCAAGAAAGAGGATTGATCAATTCAACCATTATTGGTGCTGAATAACTCAATTGTGTTTAAATCAAAAAGTGGGACGCGGTAACTGTAGTTTGACAACTGATCTGTGGAATTGGTGATTGCTCATTTGCTTTTTGCACATAGCAAACAGGCATCGACCGTTGAAGAAAAATAAGATGAATAATAACAAAACACTAAAAACGTAAAATGGCACGATGGCATATGCCTATATAATTTTTTGTGTATCTATGATCTTCATAGTTTGAAGCATGACAAAAATATAAAGATAATGAAGAGGAAAAATTAGCAAAAGTCCCTGGGAAGTCTTAGTTGTGCACCTAATAACTTCCCGTAGTCGATAATTGTGCATTCCATTAAGATTTCCAAAACTATCTTTTATAACCAATAACTTTCCAGTAAAATCTGCTATGTTTGTGACATCTACTCAAATTTATTTATCTATCAGGATTAATGCAGCAAACGATACCAGAGCACGTATTTGCTTGTGTTATTCTCTATGCTCTTTTCATTAAAAAGTCGATTGCTGACCCACTTGCTTTCAGATAGACATGCAGTTTGTGTCTGTACGTCACCAAAATCATTAGATTATACGCGTCAACAGCCATATGTACACTGGTTGACGCAATAATCCTTGCGTTAGTATATGAGGACTTGGGCCATCAGCATTTGTTTATTCAGTGCAGCAAAAGGTCTGCCTGCTCCGCTTGATTAATATGATGCGGTGATTAATTGCTGGCAACAAGTTCGATCTCATAAAATAATTCCTTTGCTAGACATCAGGGAATATGCAGTTTGTAAGGAGCAATTTCCGGATCAATTGGGTTGTTTTCGTTCCAAACATACGAGTAATTATATGTCGACTATCACAAACAAGCAAATACAAAAGCTGTTCGATCAGTACAGACGTAAGTAAAAAAGCAAGACCCACACCAGAAGATTAAGTAACTGGCAACAAGTTCGATCTCATAAAATAATTCCTTTGCTAGACATCAGGGAATATGCAGTTTGTAAGGAGCAATTTCCGGATCAATTGGGTTGTTTTCGTTCCAAACATACGAGTAATTATCTGTCGACTATCACAAACAAGCAAATACAAAAGCTGTTCGATCAGTACAGACGTAAGTAAAAAAGCAAGACCCACACCAGAAGATTAAGTAACTGACAATCTTTGATGCAGTCATCAAATGCGCCATGTGGTGTTATTGCGGGAATGAGGATGGGAGATCAGATCTTGTTTGAGAGAAACGGCTGAAATAAACGATTAAACACAACAATGATGAACAAACTACATCAGCATGCATGCATGCATGCTTGGCGAAAGTGTGTAGGGAGAGTTCTTAAACTTAATAGAAGAACGAGGTCGCGTTTTTTACCGCTGCTTGTAGGCAGACCAAATATACGCACTCCGCTATTGTTACGTTTTGTTAATTTTTGGGTTAAATGCATCGTTAGTAACAACACAAAAGTTCGACTTGCTACTACGCTCACTAATGTAAGCTCATCTGTCGTATCGAATAATGTAAGATCATGTCTGTCATTACTAAATTTAGACAACCAACAACTAAGGTAACCTGAATAATGTACGTGAATTGTTTTTAAATATTAATGAAGTATCAGCAGAAGACAGGGCGACAATATGCACTTTGCAAGAACTGTGTCAGCAGCGCGAAGGCAGTTTGTTAACTTCTCTAACACTGCAAGAGGCAGATGAGCTTCTTTAATTTCTATGTGCAAACTAAGTGGTACTCTTGTATTTTGTTATAGTGCTTTATTTATATATCTTTTTGTAAACTTCGATTTGCGAATAAATGATATATATACATATATATATATTTATTTATTTATGTAGATATATATATATATATATATATATATATATATATTTATATATATATATATATATATATATATATATATATATATATATATATATATATATATATATATATATATCCTATATATATATATATATATATATATATATATATATATATATATATATATATATATATATAAATATATATATATATATATATATAAACGCGCAGCCACAAAATGATATCCCCCACTGCAAATGCTAATCTCTTTTGCTTTGCACGGTAACTCTCTGCGAATCGGTGTTATGAGGGCATCACTAAGTATTTCAACTAATATCCATTCTTCATGATGTGAATAAAGCTAATCGTTGTAGCCATATGCATTCAAACATTTCAGACACAAGGCGGATCAACAAGGGCTTTCATCAGCGCTTGCTGAAGGTTGTGCATAATAGAAGCGTAGTATATGAGATAAGAAGACCCTTGTGGTTATTGAAATCCTTAACAAAAGCAAGAGAGAGCATGAGACGTGTTTTTTCCAGCCTCTTTGGCTTCCGGTCTTTTACCAAACCATCTTTAACTCCTAATTGTACACTAGGTCAATCAATCTGGCCATGCGATTAACATCCAAAAGACACAAGCAATCTGCACTGTAGATTTTCGTCGGCATTATTACGAGAGCAAACAATAATCACTCACTCTGAAAAACCAGTAGTTTATAGCATGCGAGTTTTGTCTCCTATAAGACAATACAATTGGGGCAGCTTATTTGATGACTGTGTTATAACAACCAAGCTCTGTTATATCTTTACCTTATGCCATGAAGAACAGAGACGCCCTCCAACAACAATGATGGCTATTACTACCATATTTAAATTCGACTTTATTGGTCAATATATTTTCCGGGAGCAGTGGTTTCATAAGTGCATCTGTTGAGCACATGGGAAGATATATTGCTAGAAACACGTGCATTCTTGCAGCTCAAATGAAAGCTTATTTAAAACAAACTGTTATTTTTTATTTTTTATAAGCGCTAACCTAAGTATCCGAAAACCATGTTATAAATTTTATTGGTCGTTTAGGCAACACAATATACGCCCCAATAAATAATCTTACTTTTCTAATCAGTTTGGAATGTACAGGCAGAAGTGACCTAGGATGGTGCCTATCATAGAATTAATCACATTATATATAACAGGGGTCGCATGAACAAATTGGTGGCTATTACATTAAAAACAAATATTCAAGATTGACCGCGTTGAATATCGCAATATTTATCCGTCGCTTTTAAGCACTGTGTTGCTGCCGAAAATGAAGCAACTGTTGTAACCCAGTGTTACAATACTTATGTAATCATTGCTATGCTTAAGCTATGTAAACTTATGTAAGCCCTCTGTACTGCTTAAGGTAAACATTACTGCTCCTCCGTCGTTACTTTGGTTACAATTCATAGGCCATTCCATTGCAGCATCGCAATCTACGGTGTCTGTTAATTGGTAATTGTAGCCTTCAAGCATTAGCCCCGTATTATTCTATGTGGTATCATTTCAGATTTTATGAACTATATATTTTGGTGCACGTGGTCTGTGCGCATCATAATGCCTTAAAACTTTAACTGCCTAGTTGTATTAAAACGAACATTCATATATTTTGCTAGCGAATGAACTATTGATTTGAGATATATTCCTTATGCTAACGTCAATATTGATACGAAATAACAATCGAGGACCAAAATTTCTCTGAATGATTGCTCAAACAAAACCAACTGTCACAAGTAAGAGATTACAGCGACAACAATCCAATGCTGATCGCTATGCATGTAGAAATTACGAATGAAAACATCGTCGTTAACAACTTACATGCAACTATATGGGACATTGAAAATAAATTTCCAGATTTCTCGCCAACTGTATTTGTGTGGTTGAACACTGCATTGATACATGTAACTGCATTCAGCCACACGGCAGAGTGAAACTAATACAGCCATGAAATCTTATTAACTGTCTTTAAAGCATGAAAGTTGCTGTTTGCATACGAAAAAGGGGATGACTGTCCGGATTAATAAGGTCTGGACCAATTCACTTGGGACGTATGTACCGATTTGGGCTGACAAAAACTCACATATAACACTTTGGAGAAATACCGATGGCGATAACACCATAATATACATAGGCTGTATTTACATTAACAGCGTTTACCATTCATATATGGCGAATACAACTAGTAATATATGGGATCGCTAGTTTATTGCGACTGAGGCTCGACCTTTTGTAATGAATAAACGCAGCATATGATATTATATGTACAGCCGAATTGGTTTTGCCTTAAAAGTATTATTACAAATGCAATGAATTGTTGCTTATTGCAATGTGTCAGGGTGTAAATTATCGGTGCGTTCTTCTCTGACCAGGTGCATACATTAGATCTTCGGTTGAGAAGGTGAACAGGTGTATACAAAACTCACAGAATCACACCTAACAAGTATGTAAGATTTAAAACGTCCATGCTACCATGCTTGTGTAGCTTGAAAACAATACAACAAGCTGTACAAACCGCTGTTAGAATGATTTATCTGTAGAGCATTACCATGAGTCATCACACACCGTAAAGTGGTACTGTAAACTCTTCATGACAAATAACAGTTATCCAAGCACGCACAAGTGAAACAGTCTGGCAACGCAACGTATTCGTACATCACTGTTTACAAACACAGAAAATGTAAGGTGATGTAAAGGATGCATTGGTTTTTACGGCACACAACCAGCTCTTTTTTTATGTTGGCAAGACCTTAATCGAATACGTTGTTTTTTAATTCAATTATTTGTTTTATAGGCAGCTATTCGAAGCAACTTTTCCACCTGAGCAAAGCATTATTAATTAATTCATTCATGTAATTGGATATGGTTAAATGTGTACGCATTTTGGTGAAAGAGCAACGTAATATTATATCAGATGTCGTTCACGAAGATAACCAACTACCCACAAAAAGTTTAAGCAGTTAGACAATTATAACATTAATACAATCACACCGTTATTTGGTTTAGACAAGAAGGGCTTACGATATCTGGCGTATTATGTCGCAGATCTTGCCACAGAAACCAAACTCGAAATACTAATAGTGAGTAGATCGATAAAGCGATTCGTCTCTTCTGGAAGACATGAATGACAATGGTAGGTGTGAAAATGAAGCACACAATTTTTGTGCAAAACGAGTTATGTCGCTATTGTGGCACATCACTTGGAGTATACAATGGTAAATATATGCAGCCGCATATTTAAATTAATGCCGCCGAGGATATGGCGGCGTGGATTGGAGCTTTTGCAACGCATTACATGGTGCATATTATACCTCTGATGTAACGGGACCGGCGCAAATACGTCACGAATATAGCCAAATTCTTTAAAGTATATTTCAAGATATATATTTTAAGTTTTGCTCATTAAAATGGTGATCTTAGGGCCAGGTAATCTATTTGGCATCTTGGAAATTGACAGCGAAATGTAATTATAACGGCTAACGGCATGCTTGGCTCTACCACTTTGGCAATGGAGACAAATTATTGTTTTAGGAGATAAATTAAATATATTAGTAAAATGGAGACATGTTCAAAGGAATCATTACATGACCGCAAAAACGCACATAGTCTGCACATAGTTCTTGAAATATCCTTTGCGTAATTGGGTAATAAATAGACGCAAAGACTGCAAAAGCAAGATCGCACTGACTCAAATGTCGTATTTTTGCTATTATAATAGTATCTGTTTAGTAAAGCCAAATAAATTCTACGATGCCAGACGTTCATATTTATAACACGGCAATTGTGAAAACGTTAGAGCCGAAGAGGTTGTCATTAGTTCTTGTGACAAACACCAATAGGGGACACGCCAAACAATATCTTTTTCAGACGATGCATGCTGCCTTCTTCAATAAAAATGGCTTACAGTGTGCACAGTGTAGGTACAATCGAATGTATCAGCTGTGCCAAACACATCTTGCTGTCGAATGTTTATAGTTGCCATATATTGCATATAACATAACTTCGGTGTTCTCTGCAGAGTTTCAGTTAACACTTGATTTTGCAAACGTGACACCGTTTAAAAGATAAATATATGTAAAGTACTCGAATATGTCCGTAAAGTTGCGGATTATATACTTGAATTTGAAACCTTTGAAAAATGCGGTGGTCTCAGCATAGTATTTCTTGCTGGTAACAGTGGCAGTACGATTGAAATAACTGCTCACGTATGCCGTATCACACCATGTTGATGAGCTGTGTCAAGACAATGGTTAAAAAGAAATACCGATAAAAATTATCGGTAGAATGATGAAACTACAACACTACACATCTTGCATTAAATCCAACAGTGCACAAGCGAGGCGTTTGACACTTTTGAGTCAATGTAAAATACAAATGTGTATTTTTGTAACGTTCGAATACACTTGCAGGCTTATCAATGAACAAATTCTTAGTATAGATGCCTTATTGATTAAACAATGCTAAAATTGTGCCATTGCATTGAAAGACAGATAACTAAAGCCAGCGTACAAATATCGTTTTCTATAACCACAAATCCTATAACAGCATGAATACCTGGCCCTTGCGTAGTTGATGACATAAATACGGAGAGCATTTTTACCCTTTCGCTAAATGTACGCAATACTACATAACTCCCAGCTACTTGAGACCTGACTTAGGCCGCTTAAACCCGAATATTCTTTAAGTGTTTGCTTAAAGCCGATTTGATATCCTACCACAACATGCAAACGAAGGACAATTGAAGTTTCTTAAACATCCTTTGATTCTAGACCACAGTCAACATTGCGATTAAATGTTTCGCATTAGTGTTAAGTGGCATTACAATGCAGTCTGCATATTTACTGCATTACATTTTATAGTTGCACGCGGTGAGAAACATGTCACAGATTTATCGGGGGAATAACCAATTGAAAAACGTTCATATCCATTTATGCATATGGAGAGCGACGGAGCTTTGTGATTTTCTAATGGCTTTTGTTATTGCACATTAGGCGCTGCTGATGCATGAGTTTGTAAACGGCAAATAGCGATGATATAGCGGTAATCACTTGATTGAGTGATAAATATACAATGTTCGTTCTTTTGGATTCAAAGCATGGCTATATGCGAAGTCCTTACTTGGAGCATGTGGCTTTGTCAACATGCTGAAAACTTATAGGTACAGATTTGTCCGGCATTATACGTTGATCGAAGACCTCAACTAAATGAGTCCGTGATTCATTGCTGACATGAAGCACATGAAATAGGCAGTAGCTAATGTGGAAATGCTTACAAGTTTTATCGCTTCTGATTAAAGGCAGCGAGAATTGGCCTGACTTATCAATCTCCTGAGTATTACCCGACTCACCCTCTGAACCACCCAGGTCAGCTTATGAGTGGAATAATGCGGGTTGCGTAGGGATTATTGCTAGTAGTACGAATGACTGCATGTATGATACCGCATGCTGTTATCACGAACGAATGTGACCGCAGCTTCTGAACGCTTATATGGAGAGACATATATTGCCTGCTTTGCTAAAGCAGTTAACATCGGAAGCATGTCATACTGTACCGTGCCTTAATGACGTGCTCTTATACAACAACGCATATCACTGCATAACTCGTAACATAATGTCAGAAAGTTTGGTCCAGCTGATAACAAATTATAGGCAGGGGTTGGAGCCATATGCGTAGAAATGCCTCTGTTTATTTTTCCATTTGCGGGGGGCCTGTTTTGTTGATACACCCTTAGATCGCGTATTTTATTTCGATCAGCCATTTGAGAGGCCACTGTAGTAAAGTTAATATCTAATGCTAACTAACGAGAGAGAGTGCTGAAAAACACTAACAAACACACACACACACACACACGCACACACACCCACACACATATAAGCATAGATATAAATATACACATATATATGTATCGATATATATTTATATTTGAATAAATATGTATATATATATATACGTACATTAATATATATATATCTACAGAGATATATATATATATAATTATATATATATATATTATTTATAAGAAAAAAACAATATAAATGTATGTGTATACATTAATATAAATGTGTATAATATAAATATACATATATATACATATATATGTAATTACATATATATAAACAAATGTAAATATATATTTATATATATTAATGTTTATATCTATGTATATATATATATGAATATACATATACATATATATATATATATATATATATATATATATATATATATATATATATATATATATATATATATATATATATATATATATATATATATATATATATATATATTTTGTGACACACATACGCACACAAACATACACACACCGTGAACAGATATTGCAGACGGATTGGAGCGTCACGGGCCAAATGCAATGATTTGAGTTTTATAAGAGATGAATTTAAAATCAAAGCCGACCGTCAAAGTTAAAGATGACGCTCTATGCGATGACGGTATATGCCATTGTAAACATGAAAAACCTTCCAAAACTATCTTTTATAGCAAGTCTGCAACTGATGCGATAAACTATGCGCCCTTTAACATGCCGATTGCATGCTGCTCATGTGGGTTTCATCTTCATTTCACAAGTTATATATATATATATATATATATATATATATATATATATATATATATATATATATATATATATATATATATATATATATATATATATATATATATATACATATATATATAAAAATATATAAATATATTCAGTTATATATATATAATATGTACTTATATATATATACATTTATATATATGTATATATATATACGTTTATATATAAATACATGTGGATAAAAATATATATAAATGAATATGTAAATGTAAACATCAAGTAAATAAACATTTATGTATATATTTATATATATATATTTATTTTTAATTATATATATATGCCTTAATATACATATAGGTATTCGATGATCAGGTAATTTGTCTCCCATCCCTCAACAATTCAAGTACTGCTTGAATTTCAATTTAAACAAGTACTACTGTGTGTCGAAACTAGACATTTCAATTTGCTATGAGCCGTTGCTCTTTTACCCTGAGCAAGGGTGACCCAGCGATTAGGAAACGGTAAAGAATGATGTTCGCATCGAATTTGCAGGATTGCATGGATGCAAGCAAAACATATTCACGCAATATTTTAGGGTTTACGAGGCAGAAGGATAAAAAACGATGATTTTGATGTTAAGGTTGACTTTGGTAAAATATCTGATCTGATGCAATTTCTTCCAAACCAGCGCCGTGAGTTCCGTAGGCATTAGGATATAAAATGCATTTTTGATCGGACCATATATAATAATTAAGTTATGAGCTTTGCTGCAAATATAGCCCATTCGTAGATTAAACAAAAGATACATTATTGAGTTGGCAGTGCATGATTTATGATTGCAGCTGAACAATTTAAAACATAACACACAAGCTAGGAACTGCAAAATCAATGTTTGCTTAACTGTGTTATCTGAAGTGCGTAAGCATTTGTCGGCCTTCAGTGGTTAAACATGGATGCCAGGCTGTCCAAACAGTTCACTGCATAGCGGTTAAGCGAGCTTTTGTCATTACCTCGTGGCTGAAATCAATGATGTTTTAGGTAATGAGGTTTTGAATACCAGTGGCGTTACACAAATCAAATACTGCCACTTGACATAACATCCTGGTATCCTCTAGGCATGTCTTGAATGCCATTTTGGTAACAGTGTCTGAGTTTGAGAAAGTTAGCTAACAAATGCCCCTCATGATTATATTTTAAGGTAATGACACAAATCCAGTCACCCTGCGGAGTGTGAAAATGTTACATGCAAAGTGTCCAGCTCCTGCATTATTTTGTTTTAACAGTTGCATAGAAAGATCTTACAAGGTTATAAAGCAGTCCGCAGATCAGGAAATTATTTAAGAAAATTGCTATAGATAATTCAGTATGCGTCTTATTAACGCATCAATTATTACCTGTTCTAGCCTCTGATATATCAAACATTTTCTCGGCTTCTACGGGTTATTGCCGCAAAGTATGTCTCCCAATTCTGTTTTTTTTCTGTGTTGATTTGTTTGCCAGTACCCCCAATGCTGCTGCGCTCAAATTCAAGTATCAATGCTCTTAAAGAACAATAAAATGCTTAAGTAAGTTTTGAATTGATAGTTATGATGAAACAAAAGGTTTCGTGTGCGTCCAAATACTAGCTTTATAGACCAGTATTTTTCAAGATCTGCAAGAAATGATTGTACACATCGTTCCATGCATTAATACGTCGAATGTTTTGACATATGAAGATCTAGATAGAGAAGGATACACGAGCCTAATTAATTTTGTGCGGAAAAAAAACCAGGAGGTCGAACGGAGAGCATCCAATGTTTGCATGTTGACGTCATTCAATGATTATAAAAGCATTGATGATGTTGTTTTAACTAAACTTTTTGCACATTGTTATATCCATACGCTCGATCTAAACAAAAAAGACTAAGTTATTTATCCTGCACTATATATATATATATATATATATATATATATATATATATATATATATATATATATAAATAGATATATATATATATATATATATATAATATATACATATATATATATATATATATATATATACTATATATATATAGATATATATATATTTATACATACGTTAGTATATATATATATACATATATATATAAATATATACATATATATATATATCATATATATATTTATATATATATTTATATATATATATATATATATAAATATATATATATATATATTTATATATATATATATATATATATATGCATATATATATTCGTTTATTAGTGTTTATTACTTAGTTGTATTTTTTAGATGAACATTTGCATTACATATGTTGACGTAACAGTTGTTCAAGTAGGCAAGCTGGAATAGGATATTGAATGTGAAGTCTGGTGCTCTTGTTGTCTAATTCATGCATTTGTCGCTCCTTTAAGTCATTTAGGTGATCTAGGATGCCTAACGTCTACGTAGTGCTATTTCACCATAAGAACTGTTGATTCATGGCTTTGTGTAAGGAAGTGGTTTGGCATTAAGGATATACACCTAACAGTCATTATTAGACTTTGCATAAAATTATTCATCAGAAAATAACTTACTCCCGATCTCAAGGTACCAACGATTGAAGGGTACATGCAGTTATTGAAAGGGTACATGCTTGCTATATATCACGAAACAATAGGCTACAAGAGTTTAGCCGTTCTCAACTTTGTAGACCCACATATAATTGATCGCACTAGCTGACAGCCCCTGTATCCGCACGAACAATAATGAAAAGACACCTCACATAGCACCGTGAACCAACGCAAATTAAACGTATCTAACTTGCAAAAAAATAGCTCATAAAGCATACGTGTTATGCGGAAAACTGACGAAGAAGTCGTTGGTCTCGTTGGCGCTGCAATCACATTAAGTTCACCATAGGCATGGTATGGATTAAATGAAATTTATATCTTATAATTGGAATTACTAAATGTTCCATTTAAATCCATGACATTTCAAAGAGAACCAAGTACCTTATAGCTAATCTATTCTAGCTGGGTATTTCATTGCACACATGTTATGCATTGTTTTATATTAGATATATACATATGAGCTGCTGCTAATGTAATTGAATGCTACGAGTGTGTTGGGGGTCTTTTGAAAACAAACATGAACATAACACTAGTATCACAAGCGTTTAGCGTGCTGTTTGATATATGTTATGCGAGTAATTGTCCATTCATTGTCCGTGCTGGCAACCAGGGGAAAATAAAATATATAAATGTAGTCGTATTTTTTTAGTGTGTGAATATTAATAGCATGCGTTCGGTTTTGGGTCTTTAAGGCGCGCAAATAAGTCGGGAAAAGTACAAATTACGTAATTGATCAAGGTAGCCACTGATATCCGTTTCCGGTAATACAAGGAATGCTAATTTGGCGCGTTTAAGATGTTGGTTGCTATAAAGCTGCGTCATCAATGGATTTTCAGTGTGATCATTCTTCTTACTGATAAAGACATCTGTTCCTACCATGCATATTGATATTGAATGTATTAGGTAGTGGAACAAAATGTGTTTTGTTAGGGTAAACCTCCATTGTTTATTTTAAAGAGACCACTGTAGTTTTAAGGATATGCTTTCTTAAACATCACACTGTAATGTTTAAAAATCTGGAGCTCAAGTTAGTACGCCAGTAGATTGGTCGACAAACTAAATGCAAATCAAGTCACGTCAATCATTCAGCCGGAATAGTTTTATGTGAACGCCAATTTCAGGCACTCTGTTCCTGACATAAAGTATGTAGCAATTCGTAGAGCAATGAATCATCTTTGATGGATCGTGGGACGTTATATTGTCTGCATCAAGTCTGTTTATTAATTAAAAACTGCGTCAGAGTTCATATTAATATGAGGAACAAATCAACCCAAATTCGGCCTTTTAATGTCGCGAAATAAATTGACGATACTTGGCTAAAGTCACAAGTTAAATCACAGAAAATCGAGTAGGACAGGCCAACTAATGAATACAAGCACGATTTGCTCGAGGCAATGATCTGTGTCATACGGTTGAAAACCGACGCTGGTCCGCGGCGTACGAACGTAAAATGAATTTTTGCAGATTTTAACCTGTGATTGCGCCATCGCAATCATGACAATAGACCTCATAAGGATTGACTGATCAGGCACCATCAATAAGTCACGTGATTTAGTTTAACATTATATATATATAAATGCTATATATGATAGACATATAGATATACAGATATATATATATAGATAGAGGGTATATCTGATAGAGATATATATATAGAGAGATATATATAGAGAGAGAGAGATATATCTAAGAAAGAGACATATATAATATAGAGAGGATATCTAATTTGCTCGAGGCAATGATTTGTGTATAATACGGTTGGAAATCGATATAAATAAAGATCTGCGCCATCTCATATATATCATATATTGATCTATATATATCTCTTATATAGAGATATAAGATATCTATATATATAGATATATAGAGATATCTATATATCTCTATATATATCTCTATAGGGATAAATGTTTAAATATGTATATGTACATCATATCTCATATAATATATATATTCATATATATAAATATATATTTGTATAATATATAAATATATATATATATATATATATATATAGATATATTTATATATATATCTGTATATTACATAATTATTTCCCAACAAATATATATATATAGATATATGTAATCGTATATATATATATATATATATATATATATTCGTATCTGTATATATATATAGCTGTATAAATATATATATACGTATATATACATATATATATATATTCATCCTAAAAATATATATACCCTGTATATAATATTTATATATGTATAAACATATATCTATATATACACATGTATATATATATATATATATATATATATATATATATATATATATATACATATATATATATATACATTTATATATAAATATATATATATATAAGGGCGACTTCACTCACTGAGCGTTTACAATGTATCCATCGACTTGCCCTACAAGATTCACAATACATGATGCTTAGTAACAAAGTAATTACTTGTAAAAAATGTTGCACACAACTGGTTTTTCGAGCATTCTTGTTGTTGCCGTGCATGTAATATCATGCATAGAGTCTAGTAATTGCTTCATGTGTTTCCCAAATCACACAGGAAATGGAAAGGAATTCTTGCCAAAGTGACATGGGGAATTAGGAGCGATATAGTCCATCATAATTTGCATAATTGTCATCATTACCATAATCATTAACATAATCATCATAACCGTTTACCACGCAATACCGTTACGTTGATATTGGTGTCGTCAACTGCGTCTACGCGTCTTAGTCTAGTGGTCGAGTGGGCTTGGAGTGCCAAGTTCGTCACACAATGAGAGCTGCATGTTTATGTCACGGTATTTATGGGGCGCCTTGCCAGACGTCGTATAAAATGGGACCTAATAAATGCTGATGTCCTCCAAATTGTTATAATTTCACCGCATTAATGCCAAATATCAATGTAGGGTTTATATTTTATTTAACGAGCGGTTCTTCGAACGTTGAGAGTGAAGATGTTTTCGAGCAGTACGTGTCACAATGAATCATTCCTAGCTGGTGGGCGTTTTGCTTCAGGGCCAATGTAATACCTATTGCAGGCTTAAAGCTTTTTGTATATATATATATTTATGTATATATATACATATAGATACAATGACGTCGGATATATATATAATATATATATATATATATATATATATATATATATATATATATATATATATATATATATATATATATATTTATATATATATATATATATATATATATATATATATATATATATATTTTAATTTTGAATATTATCGCAAAATTCAATTTTAACAACTAACCACTCATTGACATAACCGGATAACCTCAATATCTTCCTAAGTTCATAAAACGCTACCAATGGCTTATTATGATCATATCTACAACAAATATTATAACTCTTATCAATAATGACTAAAAAATGATTTCAAATTTCTATATTCTGAAAATATTCGCAAATCAATATGAGCACTAAAAGTCGGATTTATACGTATAAATTTGTATCTTGACCATTCGTGGACGACCTTTAGAGGATTATAAAGTGGCACAAAAAATCTATTTGCATCAAACTATGTCATTATATTATTCAAGGTATGTCGAATGAATAATTGAAAAATAGTACATAAAATGTACTTACACAAATTGTCCACGAAGAGTTTGAATCTACGAATGCTTGTAATCGTCAGTATATAAATATATATATATATATATATATATATATATATATATATATATTATATATATATATATATATATTTATATATATATATTATATATATATATTTATATATCACTTAATGAATTATATTTGGTGTCATCGATGGTGTGACATGTTCTTGCTAATGAAGATCCAATGTAATGCAAAATTGCTAAAACAATTAACTCAAAGAGGCAGGATTTCAATGAAGACCCTTTGAGTGAAAGATCTAAGGTCATGACTATTTAATCTTAAGGTCTTGTCATCAATTGTAGCTTTACAATATTGACAAAATTCTAACCCATTCGCTCACAAGCCGGCCGGATGCATCAATGTCTAGACATAGTTTTCTATTCAAACCATTCATCATCCATAAGACATGACGAAAGAGAAAGGTAAATTACTAATATTATGCATTACTCGAAACAACTCACACAGCATTTCAAACATAAATAAATGATGACGTAGGAAAATGTGCACTTAAAGTCTCACAAGTTCTGCTCTCTCACAAATATCCCGCTGATGTTGTCATCAAGTTTCCAGAATCGGGTTAACCAAAGAAGGTTGATCTATTGAGAATCTATCTAAAAGTATGCAAGAAATGACGGCATATATCTAACCCTGTTTGTTTAGACAAGACCTCTATATTCTCCTGCCCAATATCAATATCATTGCAAATATGTTAACTCCTCCTCTCATAGCAGTAGAATATCTTGGTAGATTATTTATGGAACACAAGCTGATTTGATTCTAGATGCAATGCCCTATTGCTTATAAGTATTGATCATGTGTGTGGTGACTATTTGTGTGTGTTATTAGTGCATAGGTATGGGGAGGCAATGCAATTATTGTACATTGAAGGCAGATGTGATGATTCATGTAAGTAAATTTTGTAACTAACTAGACTCCGTCAATTCATATAATTTTTCTATTTGTAACCTAACCAAGTCCATATGATTTGTATCCGCATATGTAATGTACTGGGTCAAGAAGGTTGCAAATAGCTGGCAAGGTCATACTATGCGTCAGTTGTCGACATTGTATGCCCCTGTCGAGATAAGCAGTCTGACTACTACAAACGGTGCTAATCTCTCACAAATATCCCGCTGATGTTGCCATCAAGTTTCCAGAATCGGGTTAACCAAAGAAGGTTGATCTATTGAGAATCTATCTAAAAGTATGCAAGAAATGACGGCATATATCTAACCCTGTTTGTTTAGACAAGACCTCTATATTATCCTGCCCAATATCAATATCATTGCAAATATGTTAACTCCTTCTCTCATAGCAGTAGAATATCTACCTGGATTATTTATGGAACACAAGCTGATTTAATTCTAGATGCCATGCCCTATTGCTTATAAGTATTGATCATGTGTGTGGTGACTATTTGTGGGTGTTATGAGTGCAGAGGTATAGGGAGGCAATCCCAGTGACTGTGAGCAGGTGCACTGTTAAGTCACGACGTTGGTACAGTGTACACACACCTCAATCATCTTAACCTCCCTCAGAATGTCTCGCAATGCATAAGGCATACATGCATCCTGTATTTGACGAATGTGTGTTCAGTTCCATCCGAAATAACTCTTCCATAACCTCGTGCGGAGCAAATTACTTTGCGACCAACTGACAGGCACCTTACAAATTATTAACATGCAATAACTTGGACAATCTGCCACACTAATGAAAACTGACTTATGCTATATATTTCTATTTAGATCAATCTACACTGATCGACGGTAAAATCGACAAATTTTATCATCTGCCACATC
Source organism: Urechis unicinctus (assembly GCA_034190875.2). Taxonomy (NCBI): domain Eukaryota; kingdom Metazoa; phylum Annelida; class Polychaeta; order Xenopneusta; family Urechidae; genus Urechis; species Urechis unicinctus. Next base: position 17,379,775 of record CM067342.1, on the reverse strand, counting down.
AAGTTTAATACAAACGACTGGATAAAAATTCAAATTTATTGCAATTTCATTCGTCATAATCTGATATTTGGTATCATCAAAAACCTCTACGCAGGTAACCGATGGTTATGATGCTTTTGCAATAAGGGCCCACGAATGTAGATGATTCAAGCAACTTTTGTTTTGCCATGCTGTGTTACAGTATTTCAATACCTTCGTCCGCGAAATCAATAGCTGATTGTTGCCAAAATACTGCAACTAATATAAATAATCTGCACGTATATGGTTTGGTTATAAAAAAGGGAAGTATATAACCCATTCTAATTTGAAAGGCATCGGCGGTCGCAAGAGAAACGTCGATGAAGCTCATACGCAGCATTGGTAATATTTGAACATGGAAGTGGGGTAGACTCTATCCTTTTTTGTTTTATAGTCGTGTTTTTAATAATCCTGATGAATGTTTGATAAATCTTCAAGCTGCAGGTAGTCACTTATAGTCAGCTTGGTTTTGCAATTAGACCTGCGGCTGTTTAAAGGGAACTTGCTCCACAACGCCCTAGCACACTGCACACATGGGTCACTCCGACACGCTTCCAATGCTGTAGTATTATGGTGCTTACACAACAGTCGTCTACAGTGTCCTATAAGTGCAGTACAGACACCTTTGGGAGTTCAATTAGGGATCAATTTTGACGACATGTATTGGTCGTTGATGTGCTGATATGCGTGAAGAGAGATATACGGGGATATATATCCATAGAGGCTATCATAGCGTGACATATCAATCTTAATACAGTTAACCATGGCACACGAAGAGCCCAACCTATGCAAATAGCTTTGTGGTGAATAAGGACTGAGAATGACACAAGTGCAATGCTACTGATTGCAACTTTACTCTAAATGACATCCGAGCATTTGTCATTTATTAATATCCATATTTACTTTACGGGGAGTGTCACGAAACTGGGCAAGGTGTGCAGGGTGCTTATACAAAAATACACATTCGTTACAATAATGTACAGTCGTAGTAAATAGTTTATGTTTAGGCGTTACATGCCATAATATCCAGCTATTATGCGTTAGTAATGGATTAAGTGTAATCAGACACTTGTTATACAGCTTATAAAAGTGGACCGATCTGTGAACTTCTAATACCGAAACGCGGTTGCAAACACATGCTCATTAGCAATTATAGTCGATTAAGGAATCGCTCTTGTGATGTATTTGTTGAGAATCATATGATATTATGTGTATGACAGTTGCTGATGGCAGCTATCTATTATTGCTGATCATGTGTTAAACTAACCCCCCGATATCGTAACTATGTAACGCATAAGCTAGTTACGTGGTTGTATTAATTAAGATAATAGGTGAACAAATGTGGAACCAACGGGCTTGTGGAATGATTTAGATCCGTCGATTAACAACTGGTGATCATATTAAAACCTCACAGTTAAAACAAGGAAGTAAAATAATAACCTAAATTATTATAGTTGGTTGCAATCTGGTGGATTTATTGTCGCAAACTGCTACAAAGTCTTCAGCTAAAATAACAAACAATGTGTTTGCAATTGCTTTTGGTAAATAAAAACGGAATAAAAACTATATAACAAACAGTGCACGTAATGTACATTCCAAACATTATTTATCGGCTACTTTGTGGGCTACTTAGAATGCACTGTAGATGGAAGAGATGTCGTATGCCGTACGATGGTGTTTTCGTTAAAATGACGTCAGTATCTGAAATAATATATACAAACATGGTAAACCAGGATTTATGCCTTCATAACACAGTGCGGCTGTACGCAGCAAGACGAGGTCTAGTATTTTTCAATCATTTTGGCTCATATTGTTATATTAAGATTTCATTAAACTTTACTGATCATCGGTTGATGTTTAGTTGATGCAGTTTACCCTGGTTTTCTTATATTTCTCTGTGTGCAATGTCCAACCACATGTTTACTATTATATCGAGCGGGCTCCTAAGCAATGTGTATAGATTTTGGCTGCTTAACCTTTGCTCTCAGAACTTGTCAATGCTAAACCGTCTTATGTGTGTTGTTTGAAACCATATACATTTTAGAGAAATAAAATACTGACATTCAGTTACTCCATATTAGCATGTAAGAAATGTCAGTAAAAATATTACGGCTCCCTTAAGCAAACGCCTGAAATAGTGAAACGTGCTCATAACCTGTAGGGGTCATATAGGTGAAAAAAAAACAATAATATTAACATAAGTCATATAAATTAGAAATTAAATGTAATTTAATTCCTTTTTAGGCTTGCACAGTGACACGGCAATTGCATTAACAAACATAAGCGCAAAATGATTTCCTTTCTATAGCATTACCTGAACATTGATATTGTTAAACATACAAAACTGTAATCATGGAGCGGCATGTCGCCAACTCGCAAGCAATTATAAATCCATGTTGTCTGAGATTAGCGATACATTCGGAATTGGATTTATCAATATACTTCTTGACCCATAGGTACTGTCAAGATCATTATTGGTTCGTTGTGACCATGTATTTATTTGGCTAATCATCCTATGAACTACCACAACTGCATCATTCTGATATTTTATTGATCTAAGCGGCAAGTCTACATGTGTAGGCAAAGGGTTCATGACTGTCGTTTAATAGAAAAGAAGTAGTACTGACGACGCCGATCACTTGCTGCAGAGATCAAGCAAATTGCTCACCATTTAAGTTTCATTATTTACAATTTTTTTGACATGTAGTATGCTGCAAATTCAGATGATACGACAGCTAGGATCCAAATAAAAATCAATCCCGTGATAAGTAACTATATCACGACGTGCAAAAAAGCGCTGTCAGTACAGTCACTACAAACCAACTGTACTATATCATTCAACATCGATTTGGCTGCCACTTTCATTATGTATAATCCGCCAAACGTTATATCTGATAAAAAGGCAATTACATATGACTGATTACTTAATACCCATTAGTTGAGCCATTGCATTGAGTTGGGTATACGAAAATGGACCACTAATAATACAATATGGATCATAAGGTAAGCTAACGACCCTATCAGATTGTTAAGAGAATCATATACAGAGGAGATCGCGGGCTCATGCAGTAGACAATTCATATTAGTTGTTAGTAGACAACGACATAAATGGCTGGTTATATGCATTGCGTTTCATTTGTATTTTATTTGCGGCATCAAGACTAGAAATAAAATCAGCATTACTTTGCGATGCATTCACCGAAAAAAAACAGTGCCAAAAGACAAATTGAACTTGTCACTTTCTTTTTACCCCCTAAATAAATACAGGTGTCCAATAAATTTATTTGTGATAGGTGCTTGGCGACACATAGAATCTAAGCGAACCCCCCCCCCCCCCACCTCCACAAACACACATTCACACACGCAAACACACTCTTTCACACACACATCTATATATATATATATATATCTATATATATATATATATATATATATATATACAAGATATATATATATATATAATATATACAGAGGGAGGAGAGTAGATAACTATATATATATATATATAGATATGGGAATATAGAGCAGGGTATATATATATCCATATTTACTCGAAGGGGAGTGTCACGAAACATATGTATGTATATAAGGTATGCAGGGTGCTTATATATGAATATTCGTTATAATAATGTACAGTAGTAGTATGTAGTTTATGTATAGGCGTTACATATATATATATATATATATATTAAGCTATATATATATATC
>CM067342.1:17318549-17371049 GCA_034190875.2 Urechis unicinctus | reverse complement strand
CGACAGAAGATCGAACGAATTGTCATAACTTGTCCGTGCTGAATAACTGTTTGGCAAGCAAGACAGTCAGATATAGAATAGGCCGTATTCGAATCTGAGAGGTTTAATAAAACAATATGCTGAATTTCAAAAGCAACACAATAAGAATGCTAAACATTGTATTAATCTATAAGGAATTGCGCACTTTTAATATAACATAGCGCAGAATGATCATGCTTATTGTTCGCATTTAAAAAAAAATTCTGGTTATGTGAGCTAAAGCTGTACTTGGTGGGAAGGTGTTATTGTGATTTATAACTCCATCTGATAAGACTTTCGATGAATCATTTTCACATTAGATGAAAAGATCATTAAGACCATTAATGACAAAAGCAATTTGTACCGCTGTTCATTATCTGGAATGTTGCTGCTCTTTCTATGGTGCAGTCATGATTAAGTTCATAGGTTCATAGTAATTTGAAACACAGCTAGAACATGAGGGCCGAAACAGAACCCTTATTTGTCTCATGGAGTGTCTCCACGTTTTATATTTTGGAACCAGAATACTACACGAGATTAAATACCGCCCAGCCAATTTCAACTTCGCAACTTTACAACTTAGCAATTGACTGCGCAACTCGTGCTACATAAGCTTATTTGAGGGCATGTTATGCTTGCCTCTCAAAAATATAATTCAAACTAACGCGGCCGTATAAAGCGCCATCATAGTATTTAACTAATGGTTTAAGGAATTGGGTATCGATCGGGATTTAAAAACACCTAACAGATGGGTTATGTATTATAAATCTCTCGAATACAGTTAACACAACGAGCACACAATCCAATAAATTCCCAATAGCAAGCACATGGAGATTAGCACGACAGCGTTGTTTAAGAAACATCGGTATTTCACTGATGGTAATCACACCTTATATGGAACTTTCGATTTGTGAATGCAAACATGTACAGACGTTTACCATTATGCATTTCTATAATTGCTCTGTTTACAGTCATCAACATTTATTAAACACCTTGCTTAGTGAACGTGTGACATTTAGGTTTTATATTGGATTATTCATTTGGAACTACGACTATAATAGGTCAGAAGAATTTAGCATCGTTGTAAAGTTATATCGCAATCCAAACGATGGGTTAAAATTGGGTACATGCGTTGATTACTTATTATGCCATGGAAGCGTCTACATGACCCTAATACAGTCTAAGTATATCGAGTTGCTTCTACCTTTTACTTGATACGATATGTTTCGCAAAAGCAGCACCAACAAATAATGGCGAAGTGGCAACATTGCTGGGTACATTGTCGGTTACCAGATACGTGCTCTTTACGGTTTATTAAATGCACTAGATTACAACAGGGACCAAAACATGTCTTACATATTGCATTATGTTATTTATGAAAAAATCGAACCGATAACTTTCCTTGTTACCATTTAATTTAGAAACCGTCGTGAGGAAAATAGCTACCATTAAGATTGATGTTGAATTATCAACTTAAACAACCGGTACAACTCAGGTATGGATAGCTCCAATGTGAACGCTGTTGGATAGAATGTTTCCTGTATAAGCATTTTGCTTTTGCCATGCATGAAGCAGGAAGTAACAGCGTTCCAATTGAATATGTTGTGCACGTAGCAAAGTGTATAACAGCTTGACTCAGTGGGTTAAGCAACAGAATAGCAATATTTAACATACGAGCCGTAATGGCAATATCAACTTGGCTTTTGTCAGCAGACACTCCATGGTAAACGTCTGTATATGCTTGCAAACACTATGTTCTACAAATGCTTCACTGCTACTGGTAAGTAACTGACGTTTAACTATAAGTTTGGAGGGTACATAACATGTTTTTGTTCAAATATAATATCTCTTACTCAAAGCACCTAGCGGCTTGTGTCTCATTTCAAACGCCATATCAAACAAAACAGGAGCTAGGAAAGGTTATTAGAAGGTTATGGAGAATATAATGCTTCTGCGGGTTTTCCTAATTGTCAGTTTCAAGTTAACATGCAGTTCGTTCGAAATGATCAAATTGTGTGCATTTATGCAATAACAGCCTTGGTTTGATTGCAGTGTGAAATTACTCTCATCGCAGTGTGTCATGATTCTCACCATCAGATTAACATTATTAGGTACTATTACACCTACTTAGCCGACCAACAGGTAAGTGCTTCAGCTATGACAGCATTATTTTATGAGTAGTGATTAGCCATTTAGATGATGGTCCTTGACGCTTTCATTTTCCCCACTTATTAGGTCAGGAGATAAGTGTGAGGCGTAAAACGGTTGCATTGGGATCCTTTACAGCGGTATTAATTTTCAAGGTTATTGCACATTTAACTGCGTTGACGCAGCTGTTTTATTCTTTATTCTAGCACATTAAGAATTAATGGCAATGATAACGGTCGCTTTGAAGATCCGACACTATGAGGTCGGTTGTTTGGCCTCATATTTGTTACCCTTTCAGAGAAGGTAAAACTGGTACTTTTATCACATAAAACATTAGTCACATCAAAGGGACAGTTTTGACCGACGCATTGACATAATATCTATTAATATAAGCTCAGTGGTATTTACATTTCTTTCTTTCGTTGCTTATCGTCGAAGATGTATTTAATGCCACCGGTCCCGAGCCGTACTGTGAGCTGTTTAATCGGGCTATATGACCACATAGCTTGACTGTTGCAATATATTGGCTTGACGTATATACAGCTGCAGTAACAAAAACTTATTACTTTTGCAATAAAAGAAATCAATTAATGATGCTACCCGGCATCTGGAATATCTCCACATAGGCAATGCTTATGGAGACCATCCGTACAAATAACACGAAGCGCTTTGTTGCTTTAGCAGCAAGCCGTTAAGTTTGAACTGACTCTTCTCTAGCCAACAAATTTGGGATATTAATACTGCGATGACCTTTTATAAACACCACTTTCTTACACGCTCACATAAATGAATCATTTAAAGCCCAGCAAATATCACTACTAATCAAGGCCTAGTTAAGCATTCGCGACATGGTATTATTCCTCAAATTCCAATATCAGTTTTGTTTTCTGCTCATGACATAAACGCATCTCGTATGCTTGAATTTGAATAACAGCCGGTTAACAATGGATATTCTGTGAAATTTATAATTTTAGGGATCTGATCAAAAGTTGCGCTCAGCCACACACATTCTACAAAGCGTATATCAGTTTCTATACGGATGCTTCACCTTGCATTCGGTCGAATTTATAAAGCATAGTGTGTGTGAATTCGTAAACAGTACGTAAACGTCAGTTTAATCAACGGGCATTTGCGTACGCATGTATTTGCGTAATATACTATACCTAGGCATACGATAGTTTCTATATATCAGATATGTAACAATAAGAGTTAACCTTTATTACGAAACTGTCGTTTGTTGACGACGAACAACTGATGAAGAAGGCTTCATGCGCTTTGATCCCTTACAGCCAACGAGGGAACAACGGTTTTGTGTTAAGCTCAGGCGCCCTTAAATTTATTGGTGAATGTTTTGTTGACTACTAAAACCCCTGTGGTCCATAACAAAAACTAGTAATTGCTACTGTCGTTTGTACAAAGTCATGATTATAAGTAGAATATTTATGCACGCAAAACGTGACCTGAAGCATATATCGCCCTGCTAACACGATATCTCCTCAAATCGTCTAGCACAATCATACAACATTATTTGCGAATAAAAAAAATTCGGTTATGCTTTGAAGATACTTACAAAACAGATCCAGATAAAGCTAAATCTCGTAAATGAAAGAGGTTTAATCTATTCAACTGAAGATGCTTATCACGAGTCAACCGAACACGAAATTAATTTTGCTGGATAAGTCGCCAATATTGTTCAATTAAGTAATAGGGCTAGTTCCATATAGTTCTTCAACTGATCTGTGGCTGGGACGAACGCACAATTGTTTTGCAAATAGCGACTGGGCCTTGACCGTAAAAGTACAATAATGTACTAATCTCAAATAACTGAAAAATTTAAAAGAGCACGATGGCAAATCGGAGAGTCACAATTTTAAAAAATGATGAAGAGGAAGAAATTATCAAGCCAAAAGCCCCTGGTAATTCTAATATGTCGACGTGCTATTAATAACGTATGTAAGTCCATTACAGTTCATAATATCAAAATAACTCTCAAACACAATCTGCTCTGTTTCTAACGATAAGATAGCGCGTATTTGCTTGTGCCATTATCAATGCTATTTGCATTTTAAAAAAGATGGCTGACCCAAATGCGTAATTTTGTTTGGTGTAGCTAAAGGTTTGTTTGCTCGAATTAAATAATTAAATGTCGTGAGTAGGCAACAAATGCGACCTCACAAAATGATTCCTACGCTAGTCATAAGTAATTACGAAGTTGATAGGGCTACAAATATAGTTGTTTTTCTTACAAATAGATGTGTAATGACCTGCTGTCTACCACAAACAAGATAATTGAACGGCTTTTCTATCATTAAGGCACTACAGAAAGCCCAATAACATCGTATAAACGCCTATACACGGTCTCCATTGAATTTTAAAAAACGTTTACAACAGCACGTAAGCTACCGAGTTAATGTATACCAAACTATAACGACAGTCGTATTTTATTCCCGATGAGCACGGGTTATCACACGCTAGAGCGTGGCAGAAAAAGAAGGGTTGCACATCATTGCTGGGATGGAGAAATTTCCACCGTCATTAATTCATTCAAGCCAAATTCATAAACATTAGAGGAAATTATATGTTAAGTTAGTGCAGTGCAAATACATGTTTCGACTACTTAGATTTATATGGAAAATAAAAATATCCCACCACAAAATGATATCACCCTCCGCAAGTGCTGATCTCTTTTGTTTTGTACACAGCGGATTAGTGCTAAAGAGGGTTACTAAATATTATCTTAGAATATCCATTCCAGGTGTGAATAGTCATCAAAGCATATAACCGGATACATTCAACAATTTCCGCAAAAGGCGTAACACCAAGTGCTTATATCAGCGTTTGCAGAAAGGTCGAGCATTATATAGGCTAAGTGTATGCGTTAAAGAGATTCCTATGTTAATTTGAATCTCTGACAATAGCAAGAGAAAGCATAAGATTTGTTCTTTTAAAGCTACTTTGGCTGTTCGACTCTACTCTATAGATCTTAGTCGCAGCATCACGAAAGCCAAACATAATTACACACTTTGAAGAACCCGTAGTTTATAGCATGCGAGTTATGTCTTCTACAATACACGGCGATATTTGACAAAAAGGCAGTACAGTATGGGCAGCTTGGAGTTATTTCATTGCTGTGTTATGGCAACAAATCTCTGTTTTATCCTAACCTCGTGCCATTAAGTACGGGGCGGCGCTCCAGCAGCAAGAATAGTTATTGCGTCTATAGCTAAATGTGGCTTTATTGTTCAATAAAGCCGGAAGCAGATGTGGTTTCATAGGTGCGACTGTTGAGTACATGGACAGAAATCGCGTTTGAATCACGTGCATCCTTGCAGCTCATATAAAAGCCCATATTCAGAGTGCTTGTAATACATAACAAAGCGTTAGGCTAGGTATCCGAACACCATGTTTCAAATGTTACAAATGAGCGTGCCATGTCATGCATACAACACTTTACACGCCGCGAGAAACAATCTGACTTTTTCTGATTATTTGGTACGTACTGATTATGTTCAGGCAGTAGTAACAAACACTGATGTCTATCATAGTTTTAATCACATTATATATAATTATATATTCAATATTGCACATCTTGTATTGCGTAACATCTATCCATCGCATTCTTTACGTGCTATATTGATAACGAAAATTAAGCAAATGTTGTAATCCACTTTAACAATACTTGTGCGATTAATGCCATGCTTAAGCTAACTAAACTTACGTCAGTTCTGTTGCGCCTCAACAAAGCTGCTGCTGACGGTAAATATAACTGCTTCTCTTTCATTACGTTGGCTGCCATTCATAGGCTATTCCAATACAGCAGGAAGATCGATGGTGGCTGTTACCAAGTCAGTTCTTGGTGTTTGTCAATGGAACTAACCTCAAAGCGTGAGCCCCTTTGTAGTTTTACGAGGCATAATTTCAGTTTTCATTTTCAAGCACAATGTACTACAATTCACTGGGGTACAACAAATCTAAGGAGAGTAATTGGATGAGGAAACATTTTTTTACGTGTTCATTCATGGAAGAGTCTTAATGTGTACGATCGCCATTAAACATGTTACTTGCCTATATATTCGGTAAGGTCCTCTGTTATGTTATGTTTAGGCATACTAGGTCATTACATGCACGAATCGGATTGCGCAATTCATGCAATACGTAGAGATAAACATTATAGTTAGCACTGTTTCAGTGATATAGCCATTTGTCTAGTGATAGGTTATGATTTCCTGAGATCTTCGTTGAGCAATTTGTGGGAACTATGTATTTTTGTGTACGTAGTCTGTCCGCATCAGAAAGCCTTTACACTCTCACTGGCTGATTGTATTAAAGCGTAAATGCATACTTTTATGCAACAACCTTAGACAGTGATAATAAGGAACTAGATTCTTCTGATGTTTTCTACAGAGCGTGTACACTGGATCCATAAACAATTATCAAGTTAAGAAGAGACTTATCAGATTAATATAATAAACTGGTGAGAGCAATTTAGAGGAGCATTGCAAAGAACAAACGAGCAATCTAGTCAAATTACCATATTGCGTGAATAACCTCTGAGGTGTTGACAACGGCGTGAGCGCATAAGCACAATGCAAGCCGCCAAATGTCTGTTTGTTGTGGGAAAACAGCCATAGCATTTCATTAACTGTTGTTAAGGATTGCAAATTGCTGCTGCTTACATACTAAAACTGGAATATTTATCCTGATTGATGAGGCTTGGACCAATTCACGAGACACGTGTGTGGAGATATTGGCTGACATTAACTGGTATATAACATTTCAGTGAAACATCTACAGCGATAACACCAATAATTTACATAGGCTGTACTGACATTAACAACTTAACCGTTTATATATGTCGAACACTACTGATAGTATATGGCATAACTAGTTCTTTGCGACAGAGGCACGACCTTTTGATCTGATATCAAAGGCAAAATAAGATTTTGAAGTGGAAATAGCGTATATTATTGACTACCAGACCGTAGTTTTATTAAGTGAATAAAAGCCTTTAAATCACTTTATTGGGGTATAATCAAAATTTTGGCCCCTTCTGACATATACCAAAACAACGACGGCCATTGGCTTGTGACCTTATTTGTCACCGCCCCGCCAGGTAATGTGATTATTTTCTTTGTTTGCATGGAAACTATTTTAAGTAGAAGACATATCGTATTTATACCGATATCACATACATGTCATGGAGTACTTGTTAAATTGATATGCATAATAACAATGAATAACTAGTTTTTCAGAGAAAATTCAAATTGATGACATCAAGCAAGACTTAAGGACAACTGTAAAATAACGAGCAAAACTTTGGAAATGGTATGAAATTATTTGGGTTGAGATACGCGCCAGTGACTTATGATGAAGAGCTGGCAGGCTTTATCGCTTCTGAATAAAGTCAACGATAATGGGCCGGATGGATTAATCTCCTGAGTTTTTGTCTCGCCCTCTAAATCACCCCACGCAGTTTGAACGTGAAATAATGTGTATTGCGTAAGGATTCCATGATGTTTATTGTTAGCAATACGGATGACTCCATATGTGGTACAACTTGCTGCTATCATGATTGATTGTTACCGCAACTTCCGAACGCTTGTTTAGAGGCATTGATGGATAAATGATATGGCAATGTATCTTGGCAACTGGTTGCAAATAACTATAACACGATTAACTCATTTTAATTTGCTGTTCACCATTTTGTAATGACAAACGTTGGTAACCATCAATTATAAATCAATAATATAAGGTGCTTTACAAGTATTTCTGTTAACGCAACCAATGCGTGGTACATGTGCGCGCTTAAGAGGTAAGCTATCACACTGCCGATTAGATAACATATAGGAACATAAAAGATAAGTCCGACTATGGTGATCTTGTGTCGATATCGATTACGTAAATGTCACTTTTTGTTAACTGATGTGCCTATGCTAGAAACACAAATTGTAAAAGTTTGTATGGTGTCCAATAACACATATATTATATCCATTTGTATGGTGTTCTAGGATCTAATACATTGAATAATACCTTTAAAATATTATTTTGAAAAGCGTGTGCTGCACAAGGCGCATATGTGTAACACATACCTCAAACCTGCACCATAGGACAAGGTCACTTGATATTTTTATTTACATAGTAGGTCTCCCCTCAGAGAGCAATTCACTTTACTTTTTATCCGAGCTTTTAATCGATTATCTTACTAGTGATCTTGTCCTGTCAGTCAGGCAATTATGTGACTTGAGCAATTCCAATGACACCAGTCTATCAACATGTGTAATAAGCAATGCCATTCATCATACTGGCATGATAAAAAACTCTTACTGTACGAAACTGATTACGAAGCAGTAAATAGCTCTCGAGGTAACAACGCAACAAAGGGGACATATCTTTGATATTGTATTGTCGGCCATGATTACCTCCTTTCAAAGGATTGTCTGCTTAAATCTTTCGCCAATTCGTTTTAAGGCGTTGTTGTCCAATTTACTGTACATGGGATATATCTATTTATTTTACACTTAGCTTCGATTAGGTCAACGTTCTCGACTAAATAAAAAAACGCGGGGCCTGTCACATAAAGCGTCGGCCTCAGACATGACATATATTACGCTATATACAGTGTTACGCAATTTTCCTCCTACGCAATCACAAAACCTACTTGCCTGCAATCTGTCTGCATTTGCGACTCTATGGGGTTCTATTATTGGTATAATTGCGGTGTCAAATAATTCTCAGTTGGGAGCTTATATTGGATTTGTGAGCGACTTCCCAGTTATCCACGTTGAGCACAATGGCTGGTTCAATTTATTCTTCCCACGCCGGGACAGAGAGGCTTTGGTGCCCGTGGTAACCTCCAGCAGATTTTAAGTAAACCGAAATGCGTAACTTGAACCATGAGGATGCCTAGTAATATTCAGCGACTATTTTTCTAATCTTTTTCGTCGATGTCGAATTCACAACGCATATTGCACTATCGAGCAATGTATTAAAGTAATCGATCGACCCTAGTCGCTTTCATGCAAAACATATGATAACGGACATATAATTTTCCTCTAAATTATTCCCCATAAGCGTTGAATATTTGACACCATGCATCATGCTGTTAACTGAGTAATTATAACGTCAAGTGTGCTGATTATTATCCTGCTTGTCCAAGTAAACAAAATGTGGTCCAGATATGTCAATTGTACTAACGTTCCGGTCAATCCTCTTCCGTTGGCTTAGCCAAAACATGCACTCAAAGCGGTTATTTACAAAAGTGCATATGTAACCTCTTACGGAAAAAGCAACAGATGATGAAAAATCAGTAAGTAGGAAAGCTTATACACATGCTAACGAAGCTGGGGACAATAAATTGCGGATACTTATTAATTACAAAAAAAAGTGACAGTAAGCTTAATCAACACCATTTTTAATCGAATGCTGAAAACATGTAGTAGTGTATGTTTGACCTCACACTAAACTGTTCCTCAAGAACACAAAATAGCGGCACAGGAATCACTACAGTGTCAATTGTATTGATTATTCAGCTAACATTGAAAAACAGTTACAGCGAATGTCTGGATGGCAGCACAGAGTATTGTTTCCTATGTGCAGAAGGGTAGCGGATTGGATAAAATAACGGTAGCACCAAGTACATGAACAATGCTTTAAGTAGCTTTATAGTGTTAGACGGTGGTCAAATAAATAACATGTAAGTGCGTTTATGTATAATGCGTGAGCTTAGTAATTTAGAGCAATCACGGTGTCTGGCCATGATATTTCACACATTTCTCTACAGCAGCAAAACATCCGTTACAACAATGCCGCCATGTAGACGGGTGAGCAGTCGTATGGCGGCCCGGTGGCGTTTTTATGTACATGACGTTAGTAATTGAAAGTAGCAAAGGCATCTATGGGGTGGCGTTTTCGTGGAGGCTTTATGTTATCTGTGAATAATTGGCCGTTTCGAGAACATGCAGCCACAGATTGGTCTGCGGTGAATGACAAATTGCTGCGCTGGGGTTTCACGGTACGCTGTAGCAAACAAGCTATGATAAAATAAGCACACAAAGATTGACTGCAGCTTATAATCAACGAGAGTGTGCGTTTCTGGATTACTGTGTGTACATTAACTAGCCCGCGTTAGACATAATGTTTACAGCCAGTGTTGTACATCATCCATAACATGACTGGCTGTGAAGTTAGGCTAAATTAAATGAGTCAGAAGTGGAGCGCTGCTTTTGTTACCCACAGGCGCCGAATTGTACATTGCATGTGAATACTACAAATCACTCTACGGAGGAGCATTGTTCTAGAATGTCAACGAGGATGAATTTTATCATCATACAGTGCAATAACAAAATAGTTGAGAGACATGAGACATATTTAGACAACGTGTGGTCCCATAAAAATGTCATAGATGCAGATATATACGTTGCCAGTTCAATGTGTGGTCATTTGCCTCCGAGCTATTTCATATATAAAACAAGAACATTGTGGGCGAGGCATAGCATCAGGAAGAATGACGCTGGCTTAATGATTGACCTGACGCGGGACGAGCTATTAGTAACGGCTCCATTCACAGTGCATTGACGACAAGTGGATAACATACTCTGTTACTTCCCGTCAATGTTTGCACGTATGTTTCTTGATATGACTTTTCAATAAGTTTTGCTCCTCGTTATATAAGCCGTTTCATGATAAAGGTGCATTTGAGTCGAGATATTAATGCACCGTTATCATTTGTACAATGAAAGAAGTAGTCCAATGTCTTTCAAACCATTCGGTTCGTGTTGTTACAATTAGTTTCTGATCAAAATTCAACTGATCGTTGGCTGAGGTTTATTTCATGTGATTTATTTGGTTTTTATGTGTGAAATGTCAAACACTTGTTTGCTGTTACATCAATTGGGCTCAGAGACAGCAGGAATCTATAAATTGACGGTACATTTCGGCAACCCAGCCCTTTGCCAAACCATCTCTTATGTGTGCATTAACAAACACATGCACAAATGCCCCAGTCATCTGGACATTGATTGTGTTTAACATACAAATCAGTAAGATAGCAATGTTTCTTTGGCTAATCAATCTAAGTAATACCAAAACTGCAACAATGTGACACAATATTGATCTATGCGACAGGGAATTGCGGTCATCGTTGTGAACAAAAATGATGGAAGGCTGTATTTGACTAGTAAAGAAGTATTACCGAAGATTC
Source organism: Urechis unicinctus (assembly GCA_034190875.2). Classification (NCBI taxonomy): domain Eukaryota; kingdom Metazoa; phylum Annelida; class Polychaeta; order Xenopneusta; family Urechidae; genus Urechis; species Urechis unicinctus. Next base: position 17,359,684 of record CM067342.1, on the reverse strand, counting down.
CGATCTCTCACTACAGATGTGAACTGCTTAATGTATTATTTAGATAACATACTACAATAAACATGCAAATCGCAAACAGCTTATCTCCAATTTCAAAAATGTTTCACTATTTGAGTTTGTTTATCTGGAATAACTGTTCACCAGAAAATTCCTCAAAATATACTTTCACTACCAGACTTGTAAACCAGAGGTTAAACATGTTCTGAAGTTTGTGTGTGTTCTAGTTGTATTCCGTTTAGGTTGTCGCGTCTTGTTCTTGATCATTATACAACTAAAACTGTTAATAGAAACAAACGGGTCAGCATTAGGAGTACGTATTTTTTGCAGCATAGTTTTTGACCGGAAATGATGTAGGAACCCTTCCAATTGGGTAAAGACCCTTTTAAGCCCTTTACATGGGGGCGGTGATTTTTTTCTGACTGATTTCTTTGTGTGATATTTTCAGTTGACGGATTTCACAATTTCTTCCGATATTACATAATCTTTTATTGACCTTTTCTGGAGATAGATTTCCCAATCAAGTTGTATATGACATAACGGGCGGCCCTTTGGATGGCGAAACGTGGTCAAAGCCAAAAAAAAGGAGGCAAGACTTGATGACGTAATTTTTCACGTGGTTCTATTGTAATTATATTGAGATATATCTTTGAATGGGTTAATGAGATAGAGAAATATCTATCCATTAAACATACGCATTGTCATTTGTCTAGTGAAAAGGTAGACAATGTGATTAAGATGTTATAATGAACTCTATTGTAATCTTAGGGTTTGCAAGTTGCTTTAACTTCTTCAATCCAAGGAAATGACGTGATGTATTCAAGCGTACATCCACTCTGTGTAATTTCCCCATATCCTCCCATATTACACCTTTATTTTGCTGACCTTTGAGAGACAACGCGACAGCTAAGTAATGCATTATGTCAATGACCTGTATATATGTAAGTAGAGACGACAGGATAGTCGCACTTGACCAATTATCTTGGCTGGAAAACGGCAACTGGAACCTTTCTCTGAGGCGAGCAAACGCGGTAGATTGCTCAATGATAGAGACTCATTACAAGCCGTGGATATGTAAAGCAATGAGAATTATTTTATTTATTTACCTGAATTATAGAACTTACAGGTGTACGTCGTACATGAATGACAGTTTTGTGTGTGTGTTTAAGTGTTGACGGAAGACGAGGCTTCCAGCACTCGACACACAAGGCTCAACACACAGCAACACAAACTGGAGCTAGCGCCGCAGTTGACAAAGCCAAGGGTAGGTGTATTACTTTGCTTTTAATCGACTTGTGTGGTAGAAGCTGTATTCTTCCTCACGCGCAATGGACTTCAGCCTCAAAGGTTTTTGTCTCCATTGCACACGAATGTCTGATTAGTGTTGTAAAGGATGTTAATGAACGACGCTATGTCGCTCCCGTCGTGCTAATCTGAGCCTTTTGTGTATTGTGCGTAGTTGCTTTGGCAACCCAACAGAGCTTAGTCGCTCTTTTGCACCCTGCTTGGAAACCGAAGTGGAGAGCCACATTTTAATATTGCATCAATCTCGACATACTTTGTGCACAATATCTACCTAACCAAGTTGATTACTGTATGTCCCATGCTACAACACAGTCTCGGCTATATGTACATATTCTCAAACATGATATCCCCTAAGCAATAAATGTGGCACCATGCGTAACTTTTAAGAGCGTATGAGACAACTAGTGTATCATGTGTAAGATTTTATGGGAAACTACTGTTCACATATTCGTTGGAGAACTTGCCTATCGGAGTTGATCAGCCTTATTAGTAAATCATTTGAATTTTTTAAAGTTTTGATCGAACTATCATAGTAATGTTCGATCGCTCCAACACAACAGCGAGCTAATATACCAGTATTAGACATAAATTATTTAGTAGCAACAGATTCTCCAGAGTGCTTTTATGAATATGGTTATTGTTTTTATGCAGCGTGGGGTTTAGCCCAGCTGATATTTGATACACTGTAGGGATTCGAATCCTTAATGATGCTATCTCACTTTTAGAGAACAGTTTTGACAACAGGGTCGACGTTAATGTCTCTTAAAGCAATACTGGCAGCCATTTTGCAGAATGGTTGCGATCGGTTGTTGTCTTGTCACAAGCACAAATGCTAGACTGACCCAAGTTTGCCAATTATGTAATTATCATTTAGGGTTATAAACACCACTCAATGGTAAATATTAATTGGCCTACACCAATATTACAGTTTCACAGTCCACTTATCCTCCTAGACTGAAAGCTTATTATCTGTAATCGGTTCAGCTCGTGTGAAGCTACAGCCGCAATTCAATCTGAAGCAAGAACGAAGAGTAATGAGAAACGTTAATCGATCCGGTAATGTAATATGTAGGACAGCTATTCTGAAAAAGGTGGGATCATCTGACTACCAGCAAGAATAACTGTCAACGTCTGCATGTCTATTGACGTCACTTTAATGATTATATATGCAAAATATTTGCTCCACTTTCGTGCCATTATCGTGCCATTTTCCATTGCATCCATGGCTTCAATGCTTCCTCTCATTTCCGTGCAAGATTGATGTGCACCACAATACAACCCTACAAGATTCCTCATAAAGTCATTGCTCAATCATCTACCACACAAAACTGTCGTTTTTGCTTTTGACATTTCGATTGACCCTTTATTGTGGGGCAGCCAACAAATAGTCAGCTTGCCAATTTCAATATCCTTAGCCCCCAAATAAGCCATGGTACATTACCGGTACACTAACGTTATCGGCAATATCCACTTATAAGTATAGGTCAGAATGTTTAGAGAAATACCACGTAAATAACCCCTTTTTGATGTAGTATGCTAACATTTCCGTATCGCAGTAGCAAAAAAGGCATCGACAATTATATAAGAAGTAATCAGATTCGTTAAATTAGCTTAACGTTCCTTGAGTTGCTATGCTTTGTACTTACCTTGCCTATGCACAGATTTAGATTTGTTTCTGATATGCCGTGTATTTTCACAGTAGGTAAAGGTGTGGCTGTCATAATATCTTAGTTATTCGGGTTGACTGAGCTAGTTAACATGAACAATTTTCATTTATTATGGGTGTGATAGACATGCTAGTAATTTGTGGTCAGAATTGCTGCCAAGAGGTGCCTCCAGAAATAGTTGTCAAGGCACCAGATATATCATCAAGTCAGCGTAAGCCTCTCACTTCGCTGTTGTTATCAATCATATCAAACAATCTATCAGGGTCTTTGTTTTCTTTCGAAATGGCAGACCAGTATGAAGCATACTGCTACGCAAGATTACTAATTGATGTTAGTCCCCTTAAAGACCTATGCTGAAATATGTAAACAGGTGCTTTAAAATAAACTGACACAATTTCGTGGACGATTATAATTATTTATTAATAATATGATGTATTAATGATATGATATATGGAAGAAATAAAGTGGATAGAGGGAGGATCTATATCGATTTGATATGACCTGATACCATTGTAAGTATTCGTGGATTGGGAGTTTACATGACCAGGTTTGCTTATCTTGTATAACTGATTCTAGCACTAGAATTTACTTATAAGGCTTGCTACTGTTGGTGTATTTCAATCTACGCCTCCCCGTATGCATCCTTTTTGACCATATCACCCAAACTAGCAAATACTAATTATGACCGTTGTGGCTGCAGATGAATTCATACGACTGATTTGTTCCATTAAAAGTCGAGTCGAGTATATGTATCAACAAATGTTTCAAAACTGTAAACCCTGCAGCCTTTGTCTGGGATATGGTAAAAGATGCATATTTATACATAACCGATATTACTGGCTTGATAACTTAATTTGTAACCTCAGTGATAATTATGCGACACAGCGTTATATCATAAAATGATATATCCCATAAATGACCTTTTTAGCTGGTCATCAACAAAAAATCTTAAACATTTAAAGTCTCTTTACAAAGCTGCACTTTATTTCAATGTCCTCCATGCTAGGGGTGAATCTGTCCGAATCCGTAAATGCAACATTATAAGCAGATGCTATATGTCAGGCACATTTGCGCTTATTTTACACCTTTTATTCTTATTTTATTTCAACAGACACGGCACATTGGTCTGATCAAATCATTTCCGGCAGTTCATTAAAATGTAGTTTCCAAACAAATAGCATATATTTAACTAATGCATTAGATGGCTGTTGACACGCATATATTATCTACTGTTCAATGTAATGTAAACCTCGCAAAATTCATGTGAATGGGAAGTGTCCTCTCTTATCTTGTAAGGAAAGGATAATTTGCTTGAAAGGTATGATGATCAAAATAAATGAAAGTATCGCAAAGGGTCGTTTTTCGATCAGTATCATTTTATGAGATAACTAACTCAATTTCTAGATATTATTATTAATTCTTTATCACACAAAAATGAGCGCTAATAAGGCTTGTTATTAACAAACCGCTTTCTTCCCATTATATAGGATATACGTGGGTTAGTTTTTTGACTAAAGATGCTTATTCGAATCCATTTCGCCAAAACTCAACAATAGTAAATGACTGCCCATGTATTAAATATATGTATTTGTATATGTATATTTATATATGTATATATGTGCATATATATGTATATCTATATCTATGCATAGGTGAATGTATATATATATATATGTATATATATATATGTATATATATATATATATATACATATATATATATATATATGCGTGTACATATTTCTATATATATGTGTAAATATTTCATGCGTACATATGTGTATATATTTCGATATAAATATTTAAATAGACATATATATATCACGCTATATACATATTTGTATGAGCACTAATGCATATATATATATATATATATATATATATATATATATATATATATATATATATATATATATATCGTATGCATAAATATCTGCGAATATATGTACGTGCAAATATGTATAAAAAGTTATATGTTTGAAAATATTAAAACAGACATATAAATAAATTTATAAATATATATATATATATACACTTATATATATATATATATACATATATATATATATATATATATATATATATATATACGTATTCTAATATGTATACCTCTTTCTGTATATATATATGTATATAAATATATATATATATATATATATATATATATAATATATATATATAGATATATATATATAATATATATATATACATATATATTGACATATATATATGTATATATACAAATATATTTTATATATGTATATTTATATAAATGCATTAATATATTTTATATATGTATACATATATGTATATGTATATATATATATATATGTATATATATATATATATATATATATATGTATTTATATATATATGTATTTAAATATTTATACATATATATATGTACTTAAGTGTATATATTTATACACATGTATGTATACATATATATATAATATCTGTGCGGGACAAAACATAGGTAAAATTATCGCTCTGTTCTCGGTTCCTTAGCTTATCAAACCCAGTGGACATGCCTATCAATATATAAAATACATTAATAATATATATGTATATAAATATATATATACATTTATATATATATATATAAATATATATATATATATATATATATATATCTATATATATATATATACGTATTTTAATATGTATACCTCTTTCTGTATATATGTCTATATATTAAATATATATATATATATATATATATATATATATATATATATGTATATAAATATATATATATATATATATATATATATATATATATATATATATATATATATATATATGTACTTAAGTGTATATATTTATACACATGTATGTATACATATATGCATAATCTCTGTGCGGGACAAAACATAGGTAAAATTATTGCTCTGTTCTCGGTTCCTTAGCTTATCAATTCCAGTGGACATGCCTATCAATAAAACAATCAAAAATCATCTTCCCATTTCGAGACAAGTCTGTATTTATCTCATAAATGTCATATGTGGCTGGTCATGCACAGAAAATGATTAGAAGGCGGTCTGAGTTGATTACCTGACAATACGTCGAAACAGTCGCCAACTTTGATCCCTATGCAAGCTCTTAGAAATGCATCAACATCATTCTAACTTTTGGGCGCAGCTTTTCGTTCAGCAAAGCACATGATAGTATAGGACACGCATAGCTAGATTGACGACAGTACTAATTTTGATCAACATGTTCAACGGTAGAGTATATTTAAGTACCCACATGTGAGGCATAATGCGGCGCATGTTAAACCAGACCTCACTTCCGACACGCTAAGTCCAACGTCACTTTAAAACCCTTGATGTCTTGAATAATTCATACCATTGACTCTATGCAATACACATGATGGTAGAGATAGTCTTGTTCATACAAAAATGCTTACATATCCACACAGTGACCTGGCAACATATTGCATGTTACAACAGCTTTTGAAAATATGCAGACGCGTAATGGTATCAGTATTGAATAATCTGTGAGCAAAGACCGTGTTTTGCTGATCAAAAAATTGTTACCCGAAGCAGATTTGTAAGTCTTCCCGCAGGTTTGAATGATAACAAACTTCAATAATAATGCTTCAATATTTCCAGAACCAAGTACATTACGGTAACTTGTGCATAATGTAATTGTCAAGACCTCAAGCAAACAATCGATCTACAGAGTGCGTGATAAATCGGCTGCGTAGGTGGTAAATGAATGCACGATCTAAGAGAAAAGGCAAGGTCTTACGGACCTTAAATGTAATACTGTTGCAATCATGGTCGCAAAGGTCAAGTGATAGCTCGTAACATTATATAAAATCAGATTTGTATGCTGACCAAAATAAAACATAACTACATAAGCCAGTATATCCATGGGATGACTTCGTCCGTAAAGGTTAAAGGTAGTTTGTTATAAACTGAATTGTTTGACAAACTACATCTTCAGAGTAGGCGGACGTGGATGACAAATTGTCGGGTTGACGTTTGCACACTAGCTGCGATTTATTAAGCCTTGATTTACTAACCAGCACAACATGCCACATTATGCTCACGCTATTAATATAAAAGCTGGGATGACGCATTATTCAACTGGTAAAAGAATCATTTATATATATATATATATATATATATATATATATATATATATATATATATATATATATATATATATATATATATATATATATATATATGTGTGTATATGTACATAACAACAAATATAGATAAAAACAAAACTTATATATATATGCATTTGTATATATATATATATATATATATATATAGAGAGAGAGAGAGAGAGAGAGAGAGAGAGAGATATATATAAATGTGTATCCTTATATATATAAGTATATATATATAAGTATATATATATATATATAATATATATATAAATATATATATATATATAAATATATATATTTATATATATATATATAAGTATATATATATATATATATATATATGCATGTGTGTATATATATATGTATACATGTATATAAATGCATATATATATAAATATATATATATATATCAATACTATATGCATATGTATATATATATTTATATATATATATATATATATATATATGTTTATATATATAGACTAATATATATATATATATATATATATATGTATATATATATTTATATATATATATATATATATCTAAATCAAATCAACGTATTGCTACCCATGTATCTAATCGAATCGCACGATACATGGCAATATGAATGGTGAATATAATAATAACTGATAACCGACCCAATTTATCTACGCTTAGCGACCTCAATCTCGGGATTGGTGGCACTTTCTGCTTTACAGGAGTACGGTTAATGAAATGATTGACATGCATAGCACATGTCGCAATTGACAGTCTGACGGCCATTGCTATTTTGGAGTATCAATTACACAATCCACCAAATCTACCATCAACATGGGGCCGGGTTGGTTATATCATCAACTTAACCTACAAAGCAAGATAAGGCAACATAGCCTTTTGTTCTGTGATGAACGTCCAATATATACTCTTCAGAGAGAGTTTGTTTTAGAAACAATACTTTGTTGCCTGATTCCCCGAGAAATTACTTTCTTTGCCATAGTCTCATAGATTCACAACGCATATTGGTAATTGTTTTAACACGCTGTTGTAAATCCGAAGCGGTCAACATGCGGATTTCTATCAGTAATATTTTGCTTGAGAATGATAGAATTGTGCACTCGTATTCTTTAAACTCCCTGCCTAAATAAGTCCTTAAGCTAAATAAAGCTTCAATACCGTTGGTAATATAGGCTCAGTACTTTTGAAGGGTTACATTTTTAGTTGCTAGACAAATTGAAAATTTGCTCTCTAGACAAGAAAATCTCTGTATTCGTGTGAGTAATGTTATTTTACGTCAACTTTTCAACTTGTCTGTCATTTTACTTCCAAACAAATTATCCTTGCCTTAAAAGAAAAACAATGGGTACTTACAACCCAAATAAATTTTGGAAGGTATTCGATATATTTAACAGTATATACCATCAGCATGTCGACAACAATCTAGCGCATTAGTTAAATAAATGTTATGTGCTTAGGACGCACTCTTTACTGCCGAAAATTATATGAACAAAGCAATATGTCGGTTGAAACAAATATGATAAGATCGGAGTAAAAAAATGTGTAAAATATGCGCAATGAGTATTGTGCCTTTCAAATAGTATCTGCTTTTAATGTAGTGCTGAATAGATTCACGCCTTGCACTAACGTGGTGGCTAAGGAAATGAAGTACAAGTTTGGAAAGAGACTTTAATCAGATTGTTGTGTTGATGAGCAGTGAATATAGTGCTAACTGATGCTTTCATATCACACTTATGGCTACGTAACCAATTACCCTTGTAGGTATTTGCAAGGTCGATCAATCACCCTGAAAGATTTTAGTTAAAGTTTTGCAAAATTCGAATGAAAGCATAGTTTGTAGAGCAGAAGTACAATATGTGTTGTTTATATAGTATCGCTGGCATCGATGGATGACAACAATTGGAAGTGCATAACACGATAGCGTCAAAAAGCATGCTGTACAATAAATTTGTTAGGTGTAGCATCATCATTGGAACTTACTTTGAATCTATTGCAGTAAATTATGGGCCGCAAGCCGTATGGAATGACTCAGCTTGACACTATTAAATTCCAAATAACTAGCCATCAAATTGCAAATATCTGTCCAGTAGTTCCTAAATAAACTACAAGCTATTTTGAATGACAACTGTAGGGGGTTATTTTCAATGCAATGATACCGCTAGTAAGTATAGGTCAAGCGCAAATCCACCTATAGCGGTTGTTATGTCGAGTACAAGGTAAACATTTAATATACACACCACCAAGGATTTGATATGTGAAGATGTTGTATCAAGTCGAATGTGGATATATTTGGTTAACATAGAACTATCACACTTGTCCCAAGCTTAACACAAAAGTAGGCATAAAATCAAGCCAAGATATCAAATGTTCTACCATTCATAGCAGAAATACGAAAATTTACATTATAAACACAAGCGCACACACGCACACACACACACACACACACACACATATATATATATATATATATATATATATATATATATATATATATATCTATATATATATATATATATATTTATATATATTGATACATATAAAAAGATATATATATAAATATATATACGCATATATATATATACACATCTATATATATCAATATATATGCATATATTTTCACAAATATATGCATATATACATATATAGAAATACACATATATAAACATAGATATGCATACATACATATCTAGATACATATATAAAAATACATATCTTTATATTTTATGTATATATATATACATATAAACATTTATATATATATATATAAATATATATATATATATAGATATATATATTTATATATGTAAATGTTTTATATATTTATTTATACATATGTATGTATAAGTATATATATATACATTTATATAGGGGAGATATATATATTTCTAAACATATATATACTTCTACATATATTTTCTCTCTATACATACACACACATATATACAAGTTTATATATATATGTATATATATATAAATGTATATATATAGATTCATCTATCTATCTATATATATATATACAAATATATATATATATATTTATATGTACATATATATATATGTATATATTTATATTATATAATTTTATATATATATATATATATATAGCATATAGTTACATACATTTATATACATATGTTTATATTATATATATATATATATATATATAAATGTATATATATATACATATACATTTATAAACATATAAATATATACATATACATTTATATATATATATGTGTATATATATATATATTTTTATGTATATATACACGCAATCTATATACATATATTAATATATATGTATACATTTTCATAAATATATGCATATATACATTTGAATTTGCTTAGTGCAAATGACCAGTCAAGCACATATCGCAAATACATTTAATGGCAAACTGTGCATAACAGACAGAACAAAAGGAAGTGGTATATCCAATTTTACAATTGTCAGTTTTGTCACATTGAATTTGTCACTAAATAATGCTGATTTTTTTTCTAATCTTAATGCTGCCCTCACCCTTTCCCAACCCTTTTCATCAACGACACTGTCAAACTATTTCAATGTATCATAGAGGCCTGGCTTGTGGATAGATCCGCCACTGAAGTAAATATAGAACACAATGCATAGAACCAGCCATAAATGTCGTGGTCTACTACCAATAGAGAACAAGTATTTACTGTTTGCATTCGTACTGTAATTTTTAGAATGGCTCTCCTTACAATCTAGTAGTGTCGTTTGTTTACCTCATGAACCATATTGTATTATCATTGGTCGATTTTTCTATCGCCTCTGTTCATATACACTTAATGCAACAGCTAATCTATGAGTATGAACCATAAGATGACGCACTTTGCTACGAGAATCCACTCCTGACCATTGTGTGAGCATGAACTGTTGAATGCTAGCATTATTATCTCTGTAAGAATCATTATTTACGGCAATATTTGGCAATCATCCGTTCGAAATTAAAGACCAAGGTTATCAATTCTATGTAATTGCTTCTTCCATCAGATATAACCTGTGATGCAATTATAATGACATAATGAAGCTGTCAGTCACACAAAAATTGAACGATATAGTTGAGTTGGTTTATAGTGAAAGTATTAACACTGCTTTTTTGCACGCATTTAGTGATATCGTTACTTATTACCGCTTGTTTAGCGACTAAGCGTAAGAATTCTTACAGATCCTTCACCTCGATATCTGCGACAACAACAGGTGTAAGCACCCTTTTATTGTATTTTGACCATATTAGCAATTAGCATCATTAGTCTAGGTCTAAGCGCACGCCATGGAAAAGGCGTCTATTGCTAGGTAGACTAGTCCATATATGTGTGCAAACTCAGAGGTTTCTCATAACGGTTTCATGATATGTCTGGAGGAATGATCAAGACACTCTACAATAAGTCAATCTTGAAGACACACACACAAAAACGACGATGATCGTTTAAAATAAAAACGAATTAGGTGTGATATCATAACGGATGTATATTTGTAGATTTGCTGCACAAACATTCTAACACATTATTCAAAACGTGCAGTTGCAACAATTTAAGTTTGATTTCAGTTTGGATCCTGGTTGTCGAATTATCTGAATTTGTAGCATTATATGAGTAACAAAAATGGTCAATTGAACGGCGACCTCCGCTGAACAAACTTGCAGAATGAAACAGATTTGAAATTAAAGATGATATATATAATGTTATGTTACACTAATGCACTTTACTGAATACAATTAGCAGTTTGTTTAAGTTCTGCAGTAAAAGATTGTCGTAGTACGCAAAACATTCTTGCTATTAAAAGAGAGCCATGCGCAGTTTGCATATGCAACTAATATCAAAAGTATTTGCGTCGACGTTATGGTATTACATTGATTGCTTTGCCAAAGAAGTACATGGTCACAACAAACCAATATTGATAATATCTGCTTCTTAGATTTCGTGAGATATGTCGGCATCGACCAGGCACTATTGCGGACATTTCTCATGAAAAATCTCGAAAAGGTATTGTTTATCTCAGAAAATATGGATTTGTAATTGCTAAAAAGTTGGCAACATGCGGCTCCATGATGGAATTCTAGGGATGCAGTGCTATCTTACTGATTCGCTTTTAACAAATTCAATCAATGTTCAGATAATGCTGCTATTAAGTGATCCATTGAGGCCTTTATGCTTTGTTGTTTATGTAACTGCAGTTTCACTGTGTACGCCTAAGAAGGGAATCATATAACATTCAATTTCCAATTTATATGACTCACACTACTATTGTGTTTAGTCCGTACTATATTTACCATACTTAAATGTTAATATGAAGTAACTGAATTTCAGGATTTTTTTTCTCTTTAATGGTTATTATTTTGAACCACACATATGAGGCGGTATGGCATAAGCACGTTAACATAGCACGGGCTTAGATGCCGAAACGTACCATTGATTAATCAATACACGTTGCCTCTGGGCCCACTTAATCTAATAGCAAGATGTGTTCTGACCAAAAAAGCACAATTAACTACATCAACTAAACATCAGCTGGTGATCAGTAACATTTAAAGCAAAACCCTAATATAAAACAATAAACCAACCGGTTTGAAAGATTAGATTGCGTGTGGCAGAGTGCAAACGCACTGTATGACGAAATAAAAATACTGGTTGAAATTCTAGGCAATTATTCCTAAGTACAGTATTGTTTTGTATTCACATGTGATATACATTACGGCGCCTGTGAGTAGCACAACAAGAGCTCCACTTTCGACTCGCTAGATTAAGCACAGACTATGCAGCAATGCATGTTATCAATGATATAAACCACTGGCTGTTAATATTTTGCCTGATGGATATAGATTGTTAAGACGATGAGTTATTTCTAGCGCCGGTAAGTCAATTTAAGCAAAGTTATCCCAAAACGCCAATACTCTTTGAACAGGTTGCAATCAATCTTCTTGTGAATAATTTATCGTAGCTTCTTTGCAACCATGTGGACACACCAGCGCAGCAATTTGTCATGTACTGTAGACCAATCTGAGGCTGTTTACTCTAAAAACGGTCCATCATTCATATTTAACCTGAAGCCTCTAAGGATACGCCACCCTATGAATGCATTTATTATTTAAGAAAACTACCGTCATTATCATGCAAACATCATCGGACGTCATGCGACCGCTCATCCGTCTACAGAGCATTCTAAGCTGCCCACAAGGTTGCTGATATGAACAGTTTGCAATAAGTCTATTATTATTAGTTTAAGAACATGTGTCTTATTGCAGTTCATGACGCCCCAATATTTAACATTTAAACCTTTTGTATGCTTGAAACAGTCACATTACAATAGTTATGTGCTATCTTGCGAATCACATGGTGTGTTGATTAAAAACGATGTGGGTGCTCTTACGTTATGTTACCCTTTGGGTGATCATACAAATAGAATGGTTTTTTTTTTTCAATTATGAGCTTGCCTAATTTGGAAAATATCATTTTAATTATGTCTAATATGCATGCTTGCACAAGTTAGAATGTAACCTATATTGTTTTATTTTGGCGGCTTTATGGTGACCGAAGGGGCATAAATTTGTAGATGTTAACTTTTATCTACTGTGATGACGTTAATCATCAAATCAATTCATTAGCGTTTTATTGGCAACTGTCAATGCCTTTCTAATTATAATGGGTGATGTGATTCCCTTTTTATTGCCATACAAAAATAAATGTAGATTGTGTATGTGATATGTAGTATTTTGCTTCAATCTGCTGCAGATATCGCGGAAGATGGTACTGAAGTAACATAAAACACCGTGCCGATGAGAAATGGTTTGAAACATCTACATCCTTGCCCCTTTATTGTACAAACATCACAACTATCAGCTACCTGTGAAGATGTTAAAAATTATATTCTTTAATAATACAAAATGCGAGATCTGGTAGGTGCGATAATTATAAGATTATGACTAATAGAACTAAACTTCATGTGGCAGTGGATGAAATGTCTCCGTTGAACTACTCGATCAGTGTAGGATAATATAAATCAATATAATAGAGCAAAAGTCAATTTTCCAAGATGTGGAGGATTGTCAAAGATTTTGTTTAAGTCAGATGTACCGGTGGCCTCGCATGTTATTAGTTGTGTGAGGTTCATGTCAGTTGGTCGCAAAGTAATTTGCTATAAACGAGGTTCTGGTAGAGTTATTTCTCATGGAACTGAACACGCATTCGTCAAATACAGGATGTATATATGCCCTATTCATTGCGATACATTGTGAGAGAGGTTAAGATGATTGAGGTGTGTGTTCACTGCAACAACGTCGTGAAATAAGAGTGCATCTGTCCACAGTCACTTGATGGTGCTCCCTGTACCTCTGCACTAATAACACCTGCAAGTAGTCATCACACACGTTATCAATACTTATGAGCCATAGGGTTGTTATGCACAATTTTGCATATAGATTTGTATATTTTCTACTGGCTCGCTATTTATTATATTGCAGTTACCATGCCAGAGCCTGAAACAAAGGTTCTCGTTTATCAATAATCAGTGGAACGTTGGTCCGTGATTCCGCTTGATCGATCGAGATTGGCTCGCTGTTTGGCCTTCAAATCAATTACCCAATTTCCTAAGTACAGTATTGTTTTGTATTCACATGTGATATACATTACGGCGCCTGTGAGTAGCACAACAAGAGCTCCACTTTCGACTCGCTAGATTAAGCACAGACTATGCAGCAATGCATGTTATCAATGATATAAACCACTGGCTGTTAATATTTTGCCTGATGGATATAGATTGTTAAGACGATGAGTTATTTCTAGCGCCGGTAAGTCAATTTAAGCAAAGTTATCCCAAAACGCCAATACTCTTTGAACAGGTTGCAATCAATCTTCTTGTGAATAATTTATCGTAGCTTCTTTGCAACCATGTGGACACACCAGCGCAGCAATTTGTCATGTACTGTAGACCAATCTGAGGCTGTTTACTCTAAAAACGGTCCATCATTCATATTTAACCTGAAGCCTCTAAGGATACGCCACCCTATGAATGCATTTATTATTTAAGAAAACTACCGTCATTATCATGCAAACATCATCGGACGTCATGCGACCGCTCATCCGTCTACAGAGCATTCTAAGCTGCCCACAAGGTTGCTGATATGAACAGTTTGCAATAAGTCTATTATTATTAGTTTAAGAACATGTGTCTTATTGCAGTTCATGACGCCCCAATATTTAACATTTAAACCTTTTGTATGCTTGAAACAGTCACATTACAATAGTTATGTGCTATCTTGCGAATCACATGGTGTGTTGATTAAAAACGATGTGGGTGCTCTTACGTTATGTTACCCTTTGGGTGATCATACAAATAGAATGGTTTTTTTTTCAATTATGAGCTTGCCTAATTTGGAAAATATCATTTTAATTATGTCTAATATGCATGCTTGCACAAGTTAGAATGTAACCTATATTGTTTTATTTTGGCGGCTTTATGGTGACCGAAGGGGCATAAATTTGTAGATGTTAACTTTTATCTACTGTGATGACGTTAATCATCAAATCAATTCATTAGCGTTTTATTGGCAACTGTCAATGCCTTTCTAATTATAATGGGTGATGTGATTCCCTTTTTATTGCCATACAAAATAAATGTAGATTGTGTATGTGATATGTAGTATTTTGCTTCAATCTGCTGCAGATATCGCGGAAGATGGTACTGAAGTAACATAAAACACCGTGCCGATGAGAAATGGTTTGAAACATCTACATCCTTGCCCCTTTATTGTACAAACATCACAACTATCAGCTACCTGTGAAGATGTTAAAAATTATATTCTTTAATAATACAAAATGCGAGATCTGGTAGGTGCGATAATTATAAGATTATGACTAATAGAACTAAACTTCATGTGGCAGTGGATGAAATGTCTCCGTTGAACTACTCGATCAGTGTAGGATAATATAAATCAATATAATAGAGCAAAAGTCAATTTTCCAAGATGTGGAGGATTGTCAAAGATTTTGTTTAAGTCAGATGTACCGGTGGCCTCGCATGTTATTAGTTGTGTGAGGTTCATGTCAGTTGGTCGCAAAAGTAATTTGCTATAAACGAGGTTCTGGTAGAGTTATTTCTCATGGAACTGAACACGCATTCGTCAAATACAGGATGTATATATGCCCTATTCATTGCGATACATTGTGAGAGAGGTTAAGATGATTGAGGTGTGTGTTCACTGCAACAACGTCGTGAAATAAGAGTGCATCTGTCCACAGTCACTTGATGGTGCTCCCTGTACCTCTGCACTAATAACACCTGCAAGTAGTCATCACACACGTTATCAATACTTATGAGCCATAGGGTTGTTATGCACAATTTTGCATATAGATTTGTATATTTTCTACTGGCTCGCTATTTATTATATTGCAGTTACCATGCCAGAGCCTGAAACAAAGGTTCTCGTTTATCAATAATCAGTGGAACGTTGGTCCGTGATTCCGCTTGATCGATCGAGATTGGCTCGCTGTTTGGCCTTCAAATCAATTACCCATGTAAGCGGGTTTTCAACAGATGTTTTAAATGTCATCATACGGTATCTAAGCTATGTTAAGATACTTGTATCATTTGATATAATAACGTAGTATTTAGCATGAATTCTGATGAAGAACGTGGTAGAAGTATAATTGGGATACAGAATCGGACATTGTAGAGCTTTGACGTTGAGTACTTAACCGTAAGAGGCCTAAATAACTAGCATGGTCCTTCTACAACTACTCGGTTTATGCTAATCAAATCAAGCTTAGTATCAAAGACATCGTCATTCACATGGATTGATGGCATATATTTGCTCAGTTGTACAATTGAGACGGATAATTGTAACCGTTATTTACCGATACAAACGCCAAACATGTATTTGTTTTGTATTCCGATAATTGTCATAGCAATTGGCAGTTTAAGTCGCTAAATCACCCTGAGAGTTGCACTGAATGACAATAGGTGCTGATTAGGATGTTAACTGAACTTATACAGAGCGACTCTGCTCTTTACTTGTTCAACAAAAAATAAACAGTCAATGTTATTGGCAATCTTGTAATACGACCCATATATTTTTGCAAACCGTTGCGCGACATTAAGGTTAATGCATTGATTTTATAATCCTGGTTTCAGCAAATTAGCTTGTATTCTAAAAAGAACCTCGGTGTTGGCTAGATCTTCTACTGCTATGAGAGGTAGAGTAAACACGTTTCCTAAGATATTGATACTTGACAGATGAATATAGGTTTTCAAAAACAAACAGGGTTAGACAACATCATGCCACTCATTCCTACCTTTATGCGGATACTCGTTCCTCGGGGGATTAATCCATCCAATTTGCTTGACTCGAACAATAAATGCACCACACCACACAGGAAGAAGGAAGTTTTTAACGGCAGTCTTCTATTTTAATTAAACCCCAAAAGGCGATCGATTCTATACATTAGGCCTCGGTAACGCTGACATGCCATAAAGACGCATGTAGGCTACACCTGCCGGACGTCTATAAATCTGTTTACACGGCGGCTGAAAAGGTCTAACCAAAGGCTTCCGCATGATGATCCATTAATAATTACTGTCAAAACGTACATATCGGACGGAAAACAAATTCTGACACTGATTAAATGTTAGGCTCGAAAGGAGTAAATGGAGAATGTTAAGATTCATAATCCGGCAAAAACGGGCGTTGCTTTAAATATATATGTAAGCACTCTTAATTGTTGATGGCCATTATGAAATAGAAATCATATAACGCCTACATTCGATGAATACATAAATATGAACATAGAGTTATGTTTAAATATCCATATGTGACGCAATTTGATTATTAAAGGAGGTTAAACACACAAATGCCAGCATTTTGCAAACTGTAGACGACATCGAATAACACAAGGCTATATTGACTTTTGTAATTATGACAACTGCACACAATTTGCTTTAATAAATATTCGCTTGCAAATGCACGAGTAGAGCAGCCCATGCAAGCCGATCAATATTGACTGATTAAAATGACAAACCTGTTTATATCACATTGGATATTGTCCAAGCATAAGGGCTTGTCACAGGCCACCTGCTAAATAGGTAAATTTGGTTGAAGGACAAAATCTCTGCTTCTATACTTGAACCTACACAAGGGCATCAAGGGAAGGACTAAAGTCTGACAGATACTAGCATTTCCAATTACCAGAACTCACGAATTTGTCTGTCAAGAAACCTTTGAATCTCGTGCATAATTGCTGTATCTGTGTTGTTTGCTGGGGGTATCACAGCTCGGCATTGCAATGCATAATCCTGTCTGGGCTGCAGATAATGTATTTCCGACGAAGTATTTAGTTTAATATAATAGCAGCCGTTTTCTTAGAATTAGCGTGAAATTGACTGACATCCAAAGACATAAATGCCGGGATAGATGATCGCGCTCAATTTCAAACAAGATGCCTGATTTTGTCATTAATGCCTTATGGCGTGGATAATAGCAGATGCAACTAGTTAATGTTTATCAACAGGAAATTAGAGCAGCACAAGGCGGAGGCTGCGTATCTGTCTACATAGTTTAACTACAGGTAACGCATATATATATACAGTGTGGGTTGATACTGATTGGTCGAATCATGTCTGTCTACCTTTGTTGCATTGATTCCCTCTGTTTTTGTCTGCTCATGATTAAGATTTTCCTGTGACCACACAAGCCGAAAATGGTAATGTAAGTGATAAATACTGATTCATATTGCTTAGACAATTTTTTATCGTAAATACCATATAGCTATAGATTGAATGTACCAGCTGCTGAGCATCAAGACAAATGCATTTTGTGATATGCAGAAAATAAGGACTTAACGGATGAAGTTCTTATTGCCAAATCGACACTCTAAGATGTTATATTGATTATGACATTGCTTTACAAATAATTGCAGCAACAAAACTATGCTATCAACAATAACGGTGCTTGACTGGAGTATTAAAAAACCGTTGGCAAATTACCTAGTCCTCGAAGCGAGATTTGGCATCTTACTTCACATCACATTGCAATATGTTTTCACCACGAATATAAGACAAAAGCTTTTGAACAAACGAGAATGTGACTAAAAAAGCTGGCAAAAGCTATTCGCGTACATTCGCGTCGAATGCCATTGCATTATTGAACAACCAAAACCACGGAAGTCAGTAACACATACATTTCCGCAAGGCAATCCTTGATAATTGCTTGTATTTGATCTTTTATCAATATAATACCAGTTACTTCATTTTCACTGGGTAATATTGCCTTTGGTGGGGGTAAAAATGTTGCATATGAGCCGTCATACTGTCATGCTGCTAGCTGTATCATGTAAGAGTCATTCCGTAACAGTGTAGTCTCCAGCACAAGGCGAACATTCATTTTAGTAGAATGAAAATTTTATATTCCATGTCATTTCTGCAACTAAATCTCTAAACCTTGCTGACTTGTTCTCAGCTCTTGATGTGATAGATACACATTACAAAATTGCATATTTAATTGTACATCAGTCAGGCGTTCAATTTGCCTAAATATTAAAACGATAAAATCAATTGTTGACCATTATATGTTATTGTCGAATTGGTTTCTCCAAGGGAATAAAAGTTTACGGACATTATCATATCGTATCTCCGAACTTGATAACGTTTGATTACATGACATTATTACACCCTACCGGTAAAGACATATGATATTGAAGGAACACAAATAAGGTAAGCATAATAATGTGCTTAAATTTCCCCTCTATAATAATTATTATCGGAGGCAATATCTACGAATGGATAAATTGCCAATAACAAGTGATTTTACTTCGGAAATTTCTCACAAAATCTATAATATGCAAAGCATATAAAGCATATTGGAAGGACGCTCTTTAGCAAACGTACATCAAGAGTGACTCATGATGCACTTAAACCAGTTGACCTGCGGAACGGATGCTCAAATCAACACATCACTCACGATAGATCCATCGATTTCTGCTGGTTCGCTTGTCATGTATGTTCTTGCTCCATTTTAATCCGACGATTGTCTGCTTAACTACAAATCTCGAAAATACCATTTAGGTAACAATGATGTGTAAATATGATTTGAACATATGTATCGCGATATCAGTTTTTTGTAGTTGCATTATCCGAACACGTTCTTCCTCGAGCTATATGCTTAACTCGATGTCGCAGCTTGCTGTTGCGTGATATAATGGACGACCTTTGATGGCTACCTCAGTTAGCTAGCGCTGATGCTGGACCGTCGCACAAATCTAATTCGTGAATGAAAAATTTCGTTCCACCGTGCTAATGATAATGATGAATACCCCACGACAGAGCCAGTTGTTCATTCATTAGTGAGAGATAAATGTGCGACATAAGCCATTTCTATCCCCACATGTTAATTTGCTCCACATTCTCATCTCATATCAATACTGTGTCCATTTGACATTTTGCATAGATGACGAGAAGATAAAACATGTCTTATGTAGGACATCGACATTGATTTGCTACCACTGGGTATTATGTCTGGCAATAGAACAGCCGTTACTTGTGATGTATGGAGAAAATATTGGACGATAATTTCAAAGCACCCCATACATACCAATGCAAAAGCCCGCAGCTGTCATTACCATACGAACCATCCCATATCTTTTCGGCTGCCATCAACAAGCTTATACGTGAGTCGCATGCTCAGAGAACTGATTTCGGTGTCAGTGCCATAATCCCTTTGTTGAAATACGTCGATTTGCTTCCTGTGTGTTGTTAATCAACACTGAATGCTGCCTGTATGTACTACCTTAGCCATGAATGAGCTTTCAAATGTTTCTAGTTATCGAAATATGTGTTGTGTTCAGTGTGTTTGCACCAATGCTAAATGACTTTGAAATCATTATTGAACGCCATCTTAAAGCATCAAACTGTGTACGCATTCTTTAAAATGGAGGCTAAACGGAAAGGATGCTTTAATTCGCATGTCAAATTCTTATAATAGACGGTAACATTGTCAGACAGAAACTTTAAAGAGGTTGATCAAACGCAATACGCTAGAAAATTTTTATTCATCGCTCTGGAATTATAATAGACCTGCAAATCTTTATTGAACCCCATGATTCTCGCTATATATGGAGACAAAATCCAAAATCTACCGCTACTCTGCCATCTACATTTGATGCGATGTAATGTATATGCAACGAAATATTCCAACTGTTATTCCACTGCTCAATAACGTTCGTGGAATTTTATGCCTAAAGTATAGGGTATTTGTCCGTTTGTCAATCAAGATGACATAGCCCCATCAATATACGATAAAAACAGAAACAACTATAACACAATTACATTTGCTTTAGGCTGTAAGGCATACATGACATTCCAGAAGTGACAGCATTGCTTTATTGGTGTGTAAAGGTTTACGTGCGTATGTGTGTGTAATGCATAATTCGTAATTTACCCCTCTATATCAATGTCTTTAGGAGGATGGATGGTTAGAATGTTCGATGATCAGCCGACTTGCGAGCTAATGGGTTAGATTTTTGTCAATATTGTCAAGCTGCAATTGATGACGGAACTTAAGATTAAAAAGCCAAGACCTAACAACTTTCACTAACAGTGTCTTCGGTAAAACCCTTCCCCGTTTGGTTCAATTGCTTTGGCAATTTTGCATTACATTGCATTTTTTGTTTGAGGTCTTGTCGCACCATCGATAACACCAAATATGATACATCAAGATTGTGTAAATGTTTAGAATGTTTTCACCAAATCAAATAGTCACTGAACAATTAGTTTGTCGGTACAATTGCTAAATAGTTATTCAGCTAATTCAAATATGTTATGAACGACATTAACTGAGGTCGTTATTCAGAAATCAGACGTCATGATTTCTGTCATGCATGGCACTTGTGGCTCTATCAACGAAGATCAGCTGCAAGCCTGCAATAATAAGTACATTAGCCTTGACGAACAACGCCATGGAACGAGGAATGATTCATTGTGACACGTACTGCTCGAGAACCACTTTACCCTAAATGTTTCAGGAATCGCTCGTTATGTATAAACAAAAACCTACAATGGCATCGATGATGATAAGACCGAGTTAGCGTTGTAGTCCTCAGACCCGGACGCATATTTTACTTCCATATTTTTGCAAATGAGGATTGTACAATTATGGTACGCTGACAGCTACCGTAATTTACATATCGTAGTCTCAGCAAAAGAGAGTGAAATGAGGTCGATCCATTATTTCCCTATGCCAGTGGCTTGTTTAGCAGATGCGGACCTTTGAGTGCATTAACTCATCCGATGATATCTGCTGATTCACGGGACAAGAGGACTTTGTTTCCAGTACCAGTACTTCTCATTTTACACATGACGGTATTATTCCATGAATAACCAACTAGGCATATACTACACAAAATATTCGAACAAGAATTGGACGGGTATAAATGCATGATCGCCCGGGAATGTGTTAATAAAGTGAATTTACATTTACGAATTGACGTTTGAACATCACAAAGCAGTGTTTCAACACACGTGATCACAGGATTGATCGGGTCACCTGGGTGCATTGTTAATGACTGTTAGCGATTAAGTAGAAAACAAGAGAAAGCTTGCATAAGGTAGGGATAATGCCGGCATCAGCCCGACTATACATTTAAGGGATTCTGCATTGTTATGCAGCAGAGGAGGGAGCGACCAAATTAACGTATGAGAGTTAGTGTACTGTTGCTCCCACAAACGTTTTGACGCATGCTACATCTGTGCCTTGTTTAGAGCTGTACTAAGGGCAACTACAACACAGCTAGCTAAAATTTCTCATGCGACGGAAGGCGAGAAATTGCTCAACACACAACGCCAACAACTGGCGTAGGTCACAGCAAAACAGTGCATCCCATGCCAAACCATGTGAGTCAGCATCTCGGATCTCCCATGGAGTTATACCTAGTCCGCAATTGGCATCCAACACATTGTTTTAATTGATTTACCATGTATGGAACTTGCACGATAACTCGGATAATCTAGCGTCTAAAGTATAATTTTATGATCCAACTAGACATCTCTAGATCAACCTTCTGTGTTGAACCCGATTGTGGGTATCACTTGATGGCAGCAGCAGCTGGATAATTGTAATCTATGTGAGAGAGATGCATAATTAGTTGTAATCACACTGCTAACATTGCCAGCGGCATACAAATGTTGACATCTGATGTAAAGTATGGCTTTGCAGGCTATTAACAACCCTTTGGACAGAATACATATACGGATGCAAATCCCAGGGACGCAGAACACTTAACTTGTCGAGGTTACAAAAAAGTTATATACGTCATTGGCTACCATGAGTCATCATATATGTCTAGACCTTACAGTAATTACTTTCACGCTATATTGTATTCATGCCATTTCCTAGACAATGATAAACCAGCTGTTGGCTATAACTATGACTGGGAGCTGAAGGGTAGCGGTTCGCTGGTTAGTGTGATTTTCTTATTGTTTTCGCATACTCAATTATTGGAAGGGGGGCGGGGAGCTCGAGGATGTAAGTAAGTTTGTTTTGTGTTCAGAGGATGTCCTGGCGAAGTTTTCATACCACCACCTGCGCTTTTGGCGAAGTAAATCTTCATCACTTTTGTTTACCCCACAGAGGTACTCCCAACTCTTATTTCATATAAATACTGCGTGCACTTGACATTTTGCATCAATGAGGTGAAAGTATAACCCTAGGTAGGACATCAATTTTTATTCGGTCCCAATTTATTAGATGTCTTGCAAAACGCCCCATAAAAAAACGTGACATAAACCTGCAGCTGTCATTGCGCGACAAACTTGGCATTCTCAGCCAACCTCACCACCACACAAAGACGCGTGGACGCAGTGGACGCCGCCATTATCAACGTAAATGTAGTGTGTGGTAAACGTTTATGGTGATGATAATGACGATGAAGACGATGATGATGATGATGATAATGATGATGATGATGATGATGATGATGATGATGATGATGATGATGATGATGATGATGATGATGATGATGATGATGATGCAGTTACCATACTGAATGTATGATACGGTATGTACAACGACGAAACAATGCTAGAATAACGAATTGTGTTTAACACTTTCTACCGGTAATAACTTTGTTACAAAATAGTGTATTGGTTAACTTTCTGTTGGTGAATTAACGCTTCGCGATGCTTTTATGTACTGGTATATCCATGACCATGATCAAATGTTTATAGGTAATTAAATGCAAATCAATGGCGTAACGTTTCTCCAGAAATAACTCGATGTGTCCAACTTTGAAAGTATTGTTTATCTCAGACAATATGGATTTGTCATTGCTGGCAAGTTGGCAACATGATTGAATTTTGGGGTAACATTGCTATCTTACCGATTCGTTTCAAAATCAATGTTCAGATAATACTATTGTTAAGCTATCAATAGGAGCATTTGTGGTCATGTTTGTTAATGCAATTGCAGTTTCATTGTGTACACCTAAATACATTGAGTTTCCAATTTATATAACTCACTTTACTAGTGTGTGTTGTCCTTACTATATTCACCGTACTTTAATGTTGATTTGAAATAAGTGAATGTCAGGATTATATTTCTCAAAAGTGTATATTATTTCAAACCACGCATATAAGACGCTCTGACATAGGCACGTTAACAGAGCAAGGTCTAAGCTGCCGGGACGTACCATGGATTTATCACTACACGTTGACTCTCGATGTAATAGCAAACGGGTTTAGACATTTCACACAGGGAAAATCAGAATAAACTGCATCAACAAAAAATCTGCTGATGATCGGTAAAATTTTAATCTACACCTTAACAACAAAATGAACCAAACGGTTTGAGAGATATTGTGTGAAGAAAAATGTCCTCTGTAGAGTATTGTTTTGTTTTCACTTGTGACGTACAATACGGAGCCTATAAGTAACAAATCCAGAGCTCTACTTCTGTGTATATAGGTTGTAGTCAATCTTCTTATGTTTAATTTATCATAGTGTTTTATAGCCTCTGCAGAAACCCCACCCAATGCATGTATTTATTATTTAAGTAAACTTACGTGATTTTCATGAAAGTACCATCGGACGTCGTTCGACTGCTCATTCGTCTACAGGTCATTGCCCATAAAGTAGACGTTACTTACTGTTTGTCGTAGGCTGTATTTACACATGATCAACAATAAATATTAGCTTGCATTGGCTACTGTCATACAGCATATTATTCTCGTCAACTACATTACCAAAGCGATGCCTTAATCGACCATGATTGTTAATGGGCACGTGGTTGCAGCCGTATTTCTGTAATAAAAGTCCACAAATCAGTTCACTGTTATCAGTTTCATATCAAATGAACGATTGCAGTTATATCGTTACTTACGCATGGTAGCCTGGATATTTAAGCATATGACGCAAAACAATACTAATTAAGACGATTGCACATTATTGTAATAGATGTGTATTCTTGTATTAGTACACTTTGTTCAATTTTGTTACAGTCCCCGGCACCTCGATAGGGGCATTAAGCAAAGTCCTCTTCCACCACGAAGCTACTTGAAAAGGTTGGGCTCTTCGTGTGTGCCATGGTTAACTGTATTAAGATTGATACCAACTTGGCTTGTATATGCCAGGCTATTATAGCCTCCATGAGTATATATACACTTGTATATCTCTCTTTGAACATAGCAGCACATTAACGACCAATGCTTTGGTCGAATTCTATCTATTGTAGAGAACAGAACCGAGGACATTGGCGAGAACTGCTGTGTAAGCACCCAAGTGCTGTAGCATTAGCAGCGCGTCGGAGCGAGCAATGTGAATCAGGTTTACGTAAACATGACAAGAGAAGTCTTGAAAAACTAATTTGGTTGTTTCATTGATTGACTGAATGTAGTACTTAAGAACATGTTTGTTTCATTAATCTGTTATTAAAACATTTATGCAGAATTATCGATCCCAAGAATAGTGCCTGCTAAGTATTATAGGGAACTAGTCAACTCTCTCATTTAATCATTTTTAAGCTGGCTGTCATGTTGAATATATTACCCTAATGAACTAACGAAATGCATATTGAACAGAAACACAGTATAGATATTTGTACGTATGCCTTGAAAGATATTTTAACTATTTTAACCCAGGCTCCACTGTATTTGTAAGTTTTCTAGATGGTTCAAAAGCTTTTGATAGAATCAATCACAAGAAATTATTTCTTAACATGTCTCAACATGGAGTACCAAATTATCTCATTAGGTTATTAGTATAATGGTATGCTCACCAGAATATCGTGGCTAAACTGGGCAGTACTTTCTCACAACCTTTGCATGTTAACAATGGTATTAGACAAGGAGGCATACTGTCACCCTTTCGATTCAACTTGTATATGGATGATCTGTTTGTTAAATTAAATGCATGTAAAACAGGTTGTATGTTTGGTTCTAAGCTTATCAACCACCCTACGTATGCTAGGTACATATCAGACATGTGTAAACACTAGTATAGGAGTATATTCTCTGTATATGGCCAACTTAGGAGATCTTAAACTGTCATCTGTGAATATTCTGGGCTTAGGGTCTCCCCAACCAAAGTGTGTCGAGTTGTGTTGTGTTGTGCAATCCTCCATAACATTGCTTCTGATGATGACAATTTTGTCCAATTTCATGAGAAATTAAGTGATGTTAATGATATGATTAATGTAGATATTAACCACCCACCAGCCAACCAAGCACCAAGATTTGCCAGGGATCGTATTGCATAAACAAATTTATAATTTTGCAAGCATTGTTTTAATTTTCAACATTTGTGTACAAAAGAAAATGACAAACAGTCTGTTGTCAGAAGAGTTAATTAAAGAATTGAATTCAAAACACGACACCACAGTTCATCCTTTTTCATTTGTAGTTCAAGGGCTTAAGTTGCCATCTTATCTTTTGTTATCTGCACCTCAAAGGATATTTTTTCTAGGCGGAGAATGTCAGTCCTAAGATTTGTTTTTATTCGTTTCAATCTAGGTTGATAATGCCGATGGCTGTTACACATCAATATGCCAAACTGCTGTTATTGGTTTTGGTAATAGTTTATGAGTATTCTACATATATGGCTTACACATTGCAGCTTGGGTGTTTTCTTAGTAAGTTCACAATTACCTGGGACAGAACATTTGATGATATAATGTATTTACATGTTACTTCACTGTTGTATAATGAAAGCACCATTGCTAATGAATAGTTCGCTATCAATGATTTTTTTTCACACAGGGAATAGTCGGGTCTAGCATTAATTTCTTATTAAATGCTCACCTATTAACGACATCGACAACTGCCAACTAAACCTCATTTTTGGACTGTTTTGCTACGGCTCCCTCAAATCCCTGCTTCAACATTTCCCCTCAATAACCCCGATTCTATTTTCAACCTATTCCATCAACCTTGTTTCTTCCAACCCCGCCCAGTTCACCGTTCTTTTCCTAATTTCACGAGAATTCATTATTGATTACAATACTATGATACTCTGAATAAACTGGACTACCCAGTAGCAGACGACTAATAATTAAAACTAAGCCTGAAAGGGGCGGGGCAGTAGACATGTAGAAAATGAGTCAGATTCCGAAAGAAGAGTCAGATTCCGAAAGAAGAGCTTGAGTACTCAAAATCTCGAAAGAGCGATCTGAATATTAATACAACAAACAGATAAAGATAATCTTAAACGTTTAACAATAAAATTATTTTCGCAAGTTAACTTATCTTTGATGATTTTGTAAGTATCGGTTTGTTTTCCGTTGATCATCGTCCATCGCAAAGCTGAACTGTTGAACAACAACGAACAACGTCAAACTCGAATTCTCCTCGCCTTGACAAGTAATTATCCTTTATAACCACCCATGCACACAAACGGGCTGAGGTAAATCTCCTTATCCAAACTTTCAAGTTGTATTACACATCCACAACCATCATATGTTTACAAACCCGGGCAAAACGTTTGCACCACTGCACACTGAGAGAGGCGAGGTTTAGATTCTGGCGGACAGCCAAAACGTTGCTCGCGCGTCTCAACTAATTCCAGACTCAAATGGCGTTGGTGAATACCAACTTAACGACGGCTCAGCTAAGTCATCATAACGGCGACTCAGCGTTGAGTCGTGACTTAAGCTCAGCGTGGTTGGTGAATACGAGCCCTGGAGACTGAGTAAGCCGTTCTATTTTCCAGTGAGATTGTGAGAAACACATAATGCAGTTACCACACAAAATGTATGATACGTTATGTACAGCGTAAAAAGAATGCTAGAAAAACGAGTTGCGTTAACACTTTCTTCGAGTAATCACTTTTTTACAAAATAGTGTAATGGTTCACTGTCTGCTTGTGAATTAATGGTAAACCTGCTTAAATTTGCTGGTATATCCATGACATATCGAACGCGTATAGTTATTTAAATGTAAATAATGCGTGTAATGTATTATCAATAAAAATGCAAAATGGCTTCTTAACGATTCTTGAACGCCATTTAATGCCATTCCGTCTGTTTGGACACCTGCAAGCCCCAACTGCACGCATACATCAACATGACCGAGGCTAAAGCAGCTGGACAGTTTTTACTTCGCATGTCAAATTCTTAATGTAAACAGTATCATCTTCATGCATAAACTCTAATGGGCAGCACATGGCGCATTGCATCCCACTCCCGGATAGCGCATTTTGCCACGTAAAATAAAGCATAACATCAAACACATGAATCGCTCGAGACACTACATCAACGAGTAACGCAATACACCAGTAGAATTTCATTACTCGCTGTGGAAGTAATATAGTATATATCTGCTATTGGATACTCCTATTATGTTTAAATTGGCAATCGCCAGGTAGCATAATTGATAGAGTGCTGCTTGCCCAGCTCAACAATTGCATTTTCAATTTCCCCTCATATGATTAAAATGAATACTAGGCTACGCAAGCCGCCTGCAAGACGGGAAAGTCGACACGAACATAACAAGGTTGTCTTATTGCATCTTGTTAAGGAGAAACAAACGATGTAGCTTACCTATATCTTAACAAAAGAACAGTATGCGAAACTACAAATTGTGTATTATGCGGGGATTTATTACACCACAACAAAGCAGGGAACCGTCTCAGCATAATGTGTAATGTTTGTTACTGCCCATTGCCACTTCTATTACGTAACTTATTGTACATAGCGAGGACGAAATCACAAGTATAGAGATTGTAGCATTTATTGTAATGATAACAACTGATAATGTGTGACAAAAATTATCAGTGTCTTTCATAATTTTTCCTACTTGGCAGACATATACCACTTTTAACTATTTCCAATAAGTAATGGAAACGGCTGTTCATAACTTTATTTTGCTTAGCTGATTGGTGGTAACGGTTCCATTATTGCGTAATTGTTTCTGGCATCCTAGGTATGCAAAGTACCGAATTACAAGCGGAGGCGTAGTATTGTAGGATAGTGATTGCTTTCCAATTGTCATGCTTATGCTTATCGTAGTGTCATCGTAGACATTTACAGTAAAAGTTATGTCAGCATCATCTGCCAATAATTGCTGCTTGACATTTGTGTACGCCGTATTTATAATTCCACAGGATCGGAGTGCTCAAGTCGGTTGACGATACTACTCAAACGCTAAAATAAAGAGTGATTTACAGTTTAATGCGGCCATATTTGATCATAGACTCCAATTCAAGCGCAGTCTCCAAACACCTGTTGCTTTGCAACTTGGTTGAAGATATATTGAGCGTGATGGAATGGAATAGATTATATCGCACGTTCACAGCACATACCTTAGCCATGTAACAGGCGTAAGATTATATCATGTTATGATCTTAGACAAAATCGATCGATCAAACAATGTGAGAGCGTCACATAAAATGACCGCCATGACATGAGAAGCAACTTTGTTCCGTAATCTTTGTTCTTCCATTCCGTTATCTTTCTATGATATGTGCCATTTTCATCATATATAAATATTGGCAGTGCCAACAGAATCTATATGTGTTAATCCATTTGACATATGTTTTGACTGCAAGTTTTGACTATTTCGCATATATGGCTTGGTGCGGATAATTGTTATAACAGCGAGCTGAGTGTTATTATGTTCAATCGTACAATGTTAACGTGGAGCAATAACGTAACATAAATCCGTGCATCACTCGTCGCTGCTAATTAACTTCGATGGGACCTTTAAGGATTTGGATCCATTTGCGTAGTCATTTTACCGAGTTGGGGCACATTGGGAACTATGGTAACTCATTATGATTGTTGTTGCATATTACGTATGCATAACAACTAGGATATTACGTCCACATATCACTTAAAAGACCGAATGCATTGTTATAAAAGCCCTCGATTGGTATATTGTGCCCAGATTTAGCTATGAATACGAGCAAAGCTTCCTATTATTTTAAATATGTTTGGGATATCTACCATCACTATTACGCTTAAATGGAATTCTACAAACTGTTCAAATAGACCATAAAAGAAATGCAATATTTAATGTAGTATTTGATGACAAATAGCGACGTCGATATGGGTATGGAAAAAAATGTTTTGGAAGCATATTATCCGTACACATTGTCTTATTTGAATTAATCCTGACTTCAGAACGCGACGAATTTTATCCATTGTGCGTTTAATTGATGCCATTTTATTGGGCATTTAAACCCTATGAGTAGTATTAATGAGTAATTAATTCTAGGTAATTATCCCTTTGTTCTCTTTGTCCCCACGACGCTCTCTCTGTTTGTCTGTCTCATGCACATTGTACTTGTTCGCTAAGTCTGGTCTCGAATCTCCTCTTCGCCATTAACTTCAATTAATAGCAACGTGACTCGGCAGCCCTTGTTTGTTACAGATTAAAGGGCAAGTATACAATAGCGTCAGTTTCAGCTTCCTCGTCAACATGAATCACATTAACGACACCATCTTCATGTCCCGTGGTCACCCCGCTCGTTGACGATAGTCATCATCATCATTTGTTACTGCGAGGCTAATCGAAGCATCAAGAACACACACAAAAAACAACAGCAATTACAGACGCGTGCCCTTTGAATAGATGCTGAGCTTTGTTGAGTAATAGTGGCTGGTTTTGGGTTCATTTATGCTACCATTATATTATCCTGCACAATTGCGGTGTGGCATAGCAAAAGCACAGGTATTTTTGCATGCATATTCTGATCCAGATAAAGCCGAATCTCCAAAATGACGGTAACATGAAAGAGGTTTAATCTATTCAACTGGTTATGCTTATCACATGTCAACCAAATACGAAATGTATTTTGCTAGATAAGTCGTCAATGTTGTTCAATTGAGAACTAGGGATAGTTCCATATAGTTCTTCAACTGATCTATTAAAGTTAGTGCATTGCGCATACATGTTGGGACTGCTTATATACAGATATATAGATATATATAGAACATAATTACCTATCGCAAAACAAAAATATCCCACCACAAAATGATATCACCCTCTTCAAGTGCTGATCTCTTTTGTTTAGTTTACTACATTCAAACAATTTTCGCAAACGGCGTAACAACAAGTGCATATATCAGCGTTTTCAGAAAAAGCGTGCATAATATAGGCTAAGTATATAAGCTAAAAAGATCCTTGTGGTATTGGAATCCCTGACAATAGCAAGAGAAAGCATAAGATTTGTTCTTTTGAAGCTTCTTTGGCTTGTCTATTCTGGTGTTCGTCGGTAGTATCACAAAAGCCAAAAACAATTACATTCTATGACGAACCTGTAGTTTATAGCGTGCGAGTTATGTCTCCTACAATACACGGCATTATTTGACACAGAGGCAGTACAGTATGGGCAGCTTGGAGTTATTTGAATGCTGTGTTATGGCAACAAATCTCTGTTTTATCCTAACCTAGTGCCGTTAAGTACGGGGATGCGCTCCAGCAGCAAGGATAGTTATTGCGTCTATATTGAAATGCGGCTTTATTGTTTAATACGGCCGGGAGCAGATGTGGTTTCATAGGTGCGACTGTTGAGCACATGGAAAGAAATAGCGCTAGAATCACGTGCATCCTTGCATCTCACATGAATGCCCATCTTTAAGTGCTTGTAATACATAACAAAGCGGTAGGCTAGGTATCCGAACACTATGTTTCAAATGTTACAAATGAGCTTGCCATGTCATGCAGGCAAAACTTTACACGCCACAAAAACTAATCTTACTTTTTCTGATTATTTGGAACGTACTGATTATGTTCAGACAGTAGTAACAAACACTGATGCCTATCATAGTTTTAATCACATTATTTATTAATATATATTCAACATTGCACATCTTGTATTGCGTAACTTCTACCCATCGCATTCTTCACGCGCTATATTGATACCGAAAGTTAAGCAAATGTTGTCAACCACTTTTACAATACTCGTGCGATGAATGCCATGCTTAAGCTAACTAAACTTACGTCAGCTCTGTTGCGCCTCGCCACAGTTGCTGTTAATGGTAAATATAAGTGCTTCTCTTTCATTACGTTGGCTGCTATTCATAGGCCATTCCAATACAGCAGGAAGATCTACAGTGGCTGTAACTATGTCAGTTCTTGCAGTTTGTTAATGAGGCTAACCTCAAAGCGTTAGCC
Source organism: Urechis unicinctus (assembly GCA_034190875.2). Lineage (NCBI taxonomy): Eukaryota > Metazoa > Annelida > Polychaeta > Xenopneusta > Urechidae > Urechis > Urechis unicinctus. Next base: position 17,326,988 of record CM067342.1, on the reverse strand, counting down.
CCTTTGTAGTTTTTTGATGCATAATTTCAGTCTTCATTTTCCAGCACAATGTACTACAATTCACTGGGGTACAACAAATCTAAGGAGAGTAATTTGTCGAGGAAACAATACTTTATGTGTTCATTCATGGAAGAGTCATTACACGCACGAATCGTACTGCGCAATTTATGCAATACGTAGAGATAAACATGATAGTTAGCACTGTTTCAGTGAGATGGCCTTTTTTCTTGTGATAGGTTATGATTTCCTGAGATTATCGTTGAACAATTTGGGAGAACTGTGTATTTCTGTGTACGTAGTCTGTCCGCATCAGAAAGCCGTTACACTCTCGCTGGCTGATTGTACATAAGCTAAAATGCATACTTTTATGTAACAATATTAGACAGTGATAATTAACGAACAGATTCTTCTGATGGTTTCTACAGAGCATGTACACTGGATCCATAAACAATTATCAAATTAAGAAGAGGCATATCAGATTCATGTAATACAACTGGTGAGTGAAGTCAGGGGAGCATTGCAAAGTACATACAAGCCATCTAGCCACAATACTATATTGCGTGAATAACCTCTGAGGTGTTTACAACGGCGTGAGCGCATAAGCGCAATGCAAACCGCCAAATGTATTTTTGTTGTGGGAAAACAGCAATATCATTTTATTAACTGTTGTTAAGGAATGCAAATGGCTGTTTACATTCTAAAACGAGAATATTTTTCCTGATTGACGAGGCTTTGACCAATTCACGAGACATGTGTAGATATATTGGCTGACATTAACTGTATATAACATTTCAGTTCAACGGCGATAACACCAATAATAAACATAGTTAATCGTTCATATATGTCGAATACTACAGAATATGGCATAACTAGGTCTTTGAGACAGAGGCACGACCTTTTGTAATGAATATAGGCAATGTATGATGTTATATCTAAGGCAAAATTAGCGGAAAAGTGGAAATAGCGTCTATTTTCGATTACCAGATCGTAGTTTTATTAGGTGAATAACAGCCTTTAAATCACTTTATTGGAGTTAAAATCCAAATTTTGCCCCTTATGACATACGCCTAGCGACTCCATGGAGTTCAATTATCGGTCTAATTGCGGAGTAAAATAACTCCCAGTTGTTTTCATCCAAGGGAGCTTATAATGCCACGTTGAGCACAATGGCTGACTCTGCAATTTATTCTTACCACGCCAGGACAGAGAGGCTTTGCTGTCCGCGATAACCTCCAGCAGATTTAAAGTAAACTTAAAGGCGTAACTTGAAAACATGAGCATGCCTTGTAATATCCAGCGAATATTTTTCTAATGTTTTCGTCAATGTCGAAATTCACAGCGCATATTGCACTATCGAGCAATGTAATAAAGTAATCGATCGACCCTAGTCGCTTTCATGCAAAACATATGATAGCAGACATTATTTGCCTCTAAACTATTCTCCATAAACGTTGAATATTTGACACCATTCATCATGCTGTTAACTGAGTACTCCATGCGGGCTGAATATTATTCTGCTTGTCCAAGTAGAAAGAGGGTGGTCCAGGTGTGTCAAGTGCACTGGCGTTCGGGTCAATCCTCTCCCGTTGGCTTAGCCAAAACATGCATTCAAATGTGTTCTTTACAGAAGTAAATGTGTAGCCTGTTACGGAAAAAGCAACAGATGATGAAAAATCAGTAAGTAGGAAAGCTGGGGAAAATAAGTTCCGGATACTTATTAATTACAAAAACAAGTGACAGTAAGCTTAATCAACAGCATTTTCAATCGATTGCACGTAGCAGTGTATGTTTGACCTCACACGATTTGCGCTAGTGTTGATGCTCTGGCTGACGCTTGGTTTGTTACAAGTCCAAAGTGAGACAAGCTGCATTGAATTCACTGCTTTATACAAACATTAACATTTTGCTATCAATTAGTAAAGGCATCTATTTATGTCTGTGAATAATTGACTGTATTGAGGATAACCAGCCTCAGATTGGTCTGCAGTGGATGACAAATTGCTGCGCTGGGGTTTCACGGTACACGGTAGCAAACAATCTATGATAAAATAAACACAAGAAGATTGTCTGCAGCTTATATTCAACGTGAGAGGGCCCGCGTTAAACAACTCTTTTCATGGTTTCAACAATACGAACTTCATCAGGCAAAATGTTTACAGCCAGTGTTTATCATTCATTACATGACTGGTTGTGAAATTTGGCTAAATTAAATGAGTGAGAAATGTAGCTTTGCTTTTGTTGCCCACAAGCGCCGTATTGTACATTGCATGTAAACACAACAAATTATTCTACAGAGGAACATTTTTCTTGAATGTCAACGAGGATAAATGTTATCATCATACAGTGCAATAACAAAATAGTTGAGAGACTTGAGACATATTTAGATAACGTGTGGTCCCATAAAAATGTCATAGATGCATACATATACGTTGCCTGTTCAATGTGTGGTCATTTGCGTCCGAGCTATTTCATATCTAACACAGGAGCCTTGTGGGAGGTAGTTTATTGATTGATCTGACGCAGGACGAGCTATTTATAACGGTTCCATTCACAGTGCATTGACAGCAAGTGGATAACATAGCTCCCGTCAATGTTTGCACGTATGTTTCCTTATTTGTCTTTTCAATAAGTGTTGCTTCTCGTTATATAATATGTTGCATGATAAAGGTGCATTTGAGTCGATATATTAATGTACATTAAGCATTTGTGCAAGGCAAGACGTAGTCTAGTATCTATCAAGCCATTCGGTTCATGCTGTTACATTTAATTTCTTATCAAAATTCTACTGGTCTTTGGCTGAGGTTTATTTCATGTGGTTTATTTGGTTTTTATGTGTGAAATGTCAAACACGTGTTTGCTGTTACATCAATTGGGCTTAGAGACAGTAAGAATCGATAAATTAACGTTAAGTTTCGGCAACCCAGCCCTTTGCCAAATGTGTGCATTAACAAACACATGCACAAATGCCCCAGTCATCTGGAAATTGATTGTGTTTAACGTACAAATCAGCAAGATAGCAATGTAAAGGTGCAACCCTAAAATTCAATAATGGAGCCCTATTTTGCCAACTTGCTATCAATTACAAATCAATAATGTCTGAGTTAGGCGCAATTTGTTTGGATAGGACCTTCTTGAAAATATCCATTATAGTGCCTAGTCTATGTAGACCAGGTACAGACTTAATTAATTTTGGTCGTGTTGACCATATGTTTCTTCGGCTGTTCAATCAAAGTAATACCAAAACTGCAACAATTTGACACAATATGGATCTATGCGACAGGTAATTGCGATCATCGTTGTGAACGAAAGTGATTGAAGGCTGTATTTTACTAGTAAAGAGGTAATACTGAAGATGCCCATCTCTTACTACAGAAGTTAACTGCTCAATGTATTATTTAGATAACATACTACAATAAACATGCACAATCGCAAACAGCTTATCTCTAATTCAAATATGTTTCACTATTTGAGTTTGCTTATCTGGAATAGCTGTTCACCAGCAAATTTCAAAATATACAGCACATTTTGTTACCACGCCTATTTGGTTATAATTCACAAAATATACTTTCACTACCTGACTTGTAAACCAGAGGTAAAACATGTTTTGAAGTTTTTGGGTGTTCTATTTTAATTTCGTCTAGGATGTCGCGTATGGTTCTTGATCGTTCAAAAACTAAAACTGTTAAAAGAAATCTTCGAGTTTGAACACATTTATTGACAAGTCAGCATTTGAAGGCCTTTACATAGGGGGTGGTGATTTTTTTCTGACTGATTTCTTTGTGAGATATTTTCAGTTGACGGATTTCACAATTTCGTCCAATATAACACAATCTTTTCTTTTTACTTTGTCTGGAGATAGATTTCCCAATCAAGTTGGATATGACTTAACGGATGGCCCTTTCGATAGTGATATGTGGTCAACAAAAAGAAATGAGGCAAGACTTGATGACGTAATTTTTCACGTGGTTCTATTGTAATTATATTGAGATATATCTTTGAATGGGTTGATGAGATGGAGAAGTACCTTTTCATTAAACATACGTATTGTTATCTAGTGAAAAGGTCGACAATGTGATGAAGAAGTTATAATGAACTCTGTTGTAATTATAGGAGGGCTCTTTGAACGGGATTTGTAAGTAGCTTTAACTTCTTCTATCCATGGAAATGACGTGATGTATTCAAGCGTTTATCCACTCAGCGTAACTTCCCCATCTTTTCCGATATTACATCATCATATTGTTGACTTTTGAGAGACAACTCGGCAGTTAAGTAATGCGTCATGTCAATGACCTGTGCACATATTAGGATGTAAGTAAAGGCGACAGGTTAGTCGCAGTTGATCATTTACCTTGGCCGGGAGACGGCAACTTTAACCTTTCTATGAGGCGAGCATCATAGATTGACGAATGATACAAACTTAATACAAGCCGTGGAACAATTGATATGGAATGCAGTAAGTATGATTTTATTTCGGTACCTGAATTATAGAATTTACAGGTATACGTCATACGTGAATGACAGCTATTTGTACCGCGTGTGTGTTTCAGTGATGACGGGAGATTTAGATATTTACACGCTGCCAGCGCTAGACACATAAAGCTCACCGCGCAGCGACACAAACTGGAGCTAGGACCGCAGTCGGCATTGCCAAGGATAGGTGTATTACAAGGTACAATTGTGGACTGATATAACAAACAGCTTTATGACATTGGGTGATATTTATATATGATAATGTTGACGAAGCTGTGTTAGCTGCTAATGAAGGATGCGAGCTGTTTACAACTATGATTTATCTGAAGATGTTTACAACCTCAACAAGAATATATATTAAATGAATGCTATTCAGCCTTATTACGCCTCAACAAATCAGATGAATTGTGCTGTTATACGAAATGACGACAATTGTGACAGAGCTATACGTGACATAACGCAATGAGACATAGAGACCGACGCATAGAATCAACGAAATATAAACCGTATTTATGTGGTGGGAAAAACAGCTATAGCATTTAATTAACTGTTGTTAAGGCATGAAAAATGCTGTTTACATACTAACCCGAGAATGATTTTCCTGATTAATGAGGAATGAACCAACTCACAAGGCACGTGTGTAGAGATATTGGCTGGCATAAACTCATGTATAACATTTCAGAGAAGCATCAACGTCGTTAACACCATAATATACATAGGCTGCATTTACATTGTCAGAGTTTACCACTCATGCATATCGAACACTACTGGCAGTTTATGGCATTCCGAGGTGTATGCGACAGAGGCACCCCCTATTGTAATGCAAACAGGCAGCATGTGATCTTATATCTATAGCGAAATTGGTTTTGGCTTGAAGTGGAAGTAGCGTCTATTTTCGACTGCTTAATCGGAATGATTCAAGGTCTTATGTATATAACATCTCACACCAGTACACTTCCTTCAAGTTGAATAAATGCCCATGTATAAACCTTGCACAATTCAGGCGGAATGATATTTGACGGTACATCAAACAAAACGTCATCGTCATTAAAATAATAACTTTCAAAGCCCATTAAGTAACTGAACTGACAACGGACGATATCTTAGCAAACCACGGGACCATTGATTTCCTGCAGTCAGCCTCGCAATCGGCGTGTGAAAGTGAATATTAAAGCCAGACCTATTTGGAGCTACTATAAAAATTCTTCAAAACAGCAAATGATCAACAGCAGTGTGTGAACAAATGTCTGCAAAGTGGGAAATGAATACAGGCTCAACTTAAAAAACAAAGACGTACTAACCTTAACACTCATTCTGCTCATACATAAAGGTCGAGTAAAAGCTTGAAATAGTATGTGATGTCAGACGTGTATGCTGATGCCATGTCAATTTGGCAAACATTGAATGCGTTGACCGTACGAATCAAATGCTTTGCTAAGCAAGATTTTCGATGATTTGTGCCCTACAAAATACCTTGCTTCATACATTTGATAACGGATTCGATTATGTATATATAGGTGCGATTTTATTCTTCTTACTGTTACTTGAAGCATTATTATTATCTAAGTTTATTGTCATTCAAACCTGCGGGAAGACTTACATATCTGCTTCGGGTAACAATTTTTAGATCAGCAAAGCACGGTCTTTACTCTCTGTTCTGCAATGCAGATACCATTCTGCGTCTGCGTATTTTCAAAAGCCCTATTGTAACGTGCAATACGTTGCCAGGTCAATGTGTAGATATGTAAGCATTATGCTATGAACAAGACTATCTCTACTATCAAGTGAATTGCATACAGTCAATGGTATGTAATATTCAAGACATCGAGGGTTTTAAAGTGAAGTTGAACTTAGCGAGTCGGAAGTGAGGTCTGGTTAAACATGCGCCGCATTATGCCTCATGTGGGTACTTAAATCTACTCTACTGTGGAACATGTTGATCAGGATTAGTACTGTCGTCAAATTGACTATGCATGTCCCATACTATCATGTGCTTCGATAAACGAAAAGCTGCGCCCGAAAGTTCTAATGATGTCCTAGAACTTGCATAGGGAACAAAGTCGGCGACTGTTTCGTCGTATTGTCAGGTATTCAATTTTGTCCGCCTTGTTAATCATTTTTCACGCATTTCCAGCCATGTATGACATTTACGGGATAAATAAAGATTTGTCTCGAAATTAGAAGTGAAGTGTCGAATATTTTATCGATAGGCATGTCCAAAACCGAGTAATGAGCGATACCTTTACTTATGTGTTGTTACGCACAAAAATTATAGAGACATATAGAAGCTAAAATCAATATATTTTCTCCATTACCAGCTAGCATTCGCATCGGCGAGGAAGAATGGACGATAACTGCGAAGTAAGTAAATGCCAATGAACAAACGTATGAAATTATATAGATATATGTATTGATATATATATATGTTTATATATATATATATATATATATATATATATATATATATATAAATACATATATATGTATGTATATGTAAATATATACACATACACACGCATACACACACAAATATATATATATGTATATCTATATAAATTTATATATATATAAGTATATATAAATAAATGTATAAATATAAATATATATATTTAAATATATATAGAAAATACGTTCATAAATATCTATATATACATATATACATACATATATATGTATAAGTAGATATGTATACATGTATATGAATGTACATATATAAATAAAATATAATATATATACATATATATATATATATATATACATAAATATATATATATATATATATATATATATAATAGATTTATCTATATATATACAAACAGAGGTATACATATTTAAATACACAAACTTTAAATACACATATATATATATTTATATATATTTATATATATATATATATATAAATATATATTCATATATATATATATATACATATATATATATGTATATATATATTTATACATGTATTTATATCTATAGTTATATTTTGATATATGTAATTTTTATGCATATATGCTTATATGAATATTTATATATAGAGTTTAATATATATGTTCATTTAAATATAAATGTCGAAATAAGTACATATATGTACACATATGACATAAGTACAATTAATACATACATACATGTATTTAAATATATATATTTATATATATATATATTTATATACATATATATACATAATTATATATATATATATATATTTATATATTAATATATAAATACATATGCATAAATATATGTATACATATATATACACATATATTATGCATATATATATATATATATACACAAAACAAATATATATATTTGATATATGTATATATACATATATCGCGCTCAAAGATATTTCATGTAATACAGCCCTCTACGTACAAGATTATTTTTATTGTTCTTCGAATCATGAAAACAACAAACTGCAATTGCTATGTAAATGGCTATCTGCCACGTACAACATCTGCCGCTTTCGCTCGTTATACCCCCCAAATAGTGACCGAGTGTGCGCACCATCTTTGGCACTACACGTATAACTATTCGTGACATATTTATTTATAAATATGATATTAACGAAACTTGAATCGGCTATATGTTTTCCCCCAATATTGATTTGTTAAACAATGCCTTCTTCAACATGCATTACGTATTGAATATGTACATGGAGATACATAAGTGTTATTTATTAAACAATCTTTCATGAAACGATATCAGTGGACAAACGAAATTGCATAAATCTGTAAGAAGTTAGGGGGTAGTTGCAGCAGTCTCGATGGTGGCGATTGCTTGCGCATAACTGTTGCTAATATTGTGCACATATTACAATTCTGAACCCTAGTTAATGTTATGGTGTCGCTCTCTGCTGCTTTGCGATTTAAACTATTAGCAATATCGTGACATGTCAGATGACCAGAAGCGTGACCGCATCACCAAAGTTATACACTAAACGGCACGAAAGTGGAGCTAATATTTTGC
>CM067342.1:17286049-17316049 GCA_034190875.2 Urechis unicinctus | reverse complement strand
ATAAAAAATAATACTCATTAAAGAACGACCTTTTGCGATACTTTTATTCATTTTTATCATCGTACCTTTCACAAGAATTATCCTTTTCCTTACAAGATGAGAGAGAACACTTCCCTCCTCATGAATTTGGCGAGATTTAGCTTACATTTAACAGTAGTTAATTTGTGCTTGTCAACAGCCATCTAGTGCATTAGTCAAATATATGCTAGTTGTTTGTAACCTTCTCGTTAATGAACTGCCGCAAATAATTTGATCAGACCAATGTGCTGTGTCAAATAAGCGCAATGAGTATTGTGAATTACAAATAGCATCTGCTTATAATCTTGCATTTACGGACTTGGACAGATTCACCCCTAGCACTAACATGGAGGCTTTCAATGTTTAAGATTTGTTTTGATGAGCAGCTAAAAAGTGCATTTGTGACATATACATTTCATAATATACCGCATTGACGTTTACGTGTCACTGAGGTTACATATTAAGTTATCAAGCCAGTAATATCGGTTATGTTTTATATTGCCTCTTTTACCATATCCCAGACAAAGACTACTGGGTTTACAGTGTGGAAACGGATGTTGATACATATACTCGACTCGACTTTTAATGGAACAAATCAGTTGTATGAATCCATCTGGACTATTTAAGCAGACACAACGGGCATAATTACTATTTGCTAGTTTGGGTAACATGGGCAAGATGGATGCATACGGTGATGCGTAGGTTGATATGCACCAACAGTAGCAAGCTGTTTAAGTAAATTCTAATGCTAGAACCAGTTATACAACATAAGCAATACTGGTCATGTGAACTCCCAATTAAAGAATACTTACAATTATCTCGGGTCATATCAAATCAATAAAGATCCTCCCTCTATCCACTAAATTTCTGTTATATATTAAATCATTAATGAAAAAAATGGTGTCAGTTTTGTTTACAACACCTGTTTGCAGATTTCAGAATAGGTCTTCAAGGGGACCAACATCATTTAGCAATCTTGTGTAGTAGTATGCTACATACAGGACTACAACTTGGAAAAAAACAGAGACCATGATAGATCGGTCCCTGCGAGGTTACACAACCAACCTCATCTATATGGTGCGCAGGTGTTGATGAAAAACCGGACTTATTTGATATGATTGATAACAACAGCGAAATGAAAGGCTAACGCTGACAGAATGATATATCTGGTGCTCTGTCAACTATTACTGGTTGCACTTCTTGGCAGTGACTCTGACTAAAATATATAAGTATGTGTATCACACCCAGAAAAAAATAACAATTGTTCATGATAGCCAACCCTGTCAATTTTCAAGTTTGTTTGATCAGCTCTTTAAATGGTAATAAAAACATTATACTTATTGCATATCAATATGAATAGCAGGCTGCATGGTAAGACACATTAATCATTCTCCTGGTATTTCTCTAAACATTCCCACTTATACTTATAATTGGAGATTATCGATAACGTTAGTGTACCGGTAATTTTCCATGGTTTAATTTGGGAGCTTGGGGAATTGAAAGTTGCAAGTTGACTATTTGTAATCTACTCCCAATAATGGTAGTGGGGAAAATTTATTAACCGAATATTTTTGACTAACATAGTCGAGCGCTTTAATTGTATGTTAAAAACTAAAATGTGGCTTTATTTTACCAAACACAACACCATTGTATATCTTCCAGTTCTGGCTTAGCGGATGGAAGAATACAACCTCAGCTATCATCGCAGCATTTAGTTCACTCTGATGTTGGTCTTGCTGCTTAATCAAGAAGACACGTGGATGGTAATATATGGGGAACGATCTTATGGGGTCAAACCACCTAGGTATAATATCAAGGATCGTGTTCACATCAGTCAAGCACTCAGTAAATTTAATAAAAAACGTTGCCCTTCCATCTGAAGCAATGAGTTGTTCTTGGTGGAGAGCATTCACTAAGGCTCCTCTTATGTGTATACGATAAAGGATCATAATAAAGAGGTATTAGAGGGAACATTTTACGCAGAAGAATTACAGAAAGTGAACGACAAAAGTAAACAGGATGAACAAAAAACAATATTTTGTTGAATGGTTTTGATAACCTGCAAGTTTTAATAGTTGGGTCAGTGGCGTGGACCTGTAAAAAAATGACATCTGGAACAAAAGCGTTATTAGGATGGAAGATCAAAGTAGTGATAGGGTGTGGACCATGTTTGGTCGGGATATTCCGAATGCTAAAAACATTTTTTCACGCAAATCCTCAATTATCTACCGTCAGCATTTGCAACCTATCCACGGTTAAAGGAATGGATTTAGCAGTTGCTTAGGGTACATTCATCCCAACCCCACTTTGAAACATAAAGAGTTTCTTTCTAAACCTTCCTTCTAGCAGTTCAACTACACGCTGGCAGTTAGTTTACTCAATTACCGAAACCCACACTATTAAAGGTAGTTGGGAAGTGGAATTAGTATGAACTTCAATGCCCTTTTACCAGGTGCAACATTTGGGAGAACGTGCTTTAGTCATAGTTGATCATCAAGCTGAATACTATACGATAGACAGACCTGTAGAAAGGAATCCTTAGATCGAGTCGTTGGTTGTTCACCTGACCTCCGGTTGCTACAGCGCTGATCAATTGATAGATACGTTCAATATGCACATCCGCAAATCGCGGCGTTGTCCTATTTAAATTCTATTCCTTCTCACAGACAGTGAGTGTAAAAATAATTGACCACAAACTTCGTGTTGTCATGACTGAATGTCTGTGTCAAATATTAGGATGTGAGGAATGTCTTTAGGTTTACTATTCTGAAATCTTATATATGCGACTATTACTCTAGACAATGAGTCAGCTGTAGTTTATATGGACGAGGGGTTGTGTCAAAGACGCGGTTTTGAGATGGTAGGAGACACTTTAGATCCACTTCTGCGTTTTATTCCAGTCGATTACGGTCGTCGGGGGCAGTTGATCAACCTCACATATGAAAAGATACTTTATCACGTGATACTCATTTTCCACTATTGAAAATGATATAAGAAATGACACGGGTCGACCCATTCCATTCGAATGCAGTAAAGGGACAGTGACGTTATATTTCTGGAAACCAAGAAAGATATATTTTGAAAGCCTTCGCTAATATATGAGGCTCCACGTGTTTTCTCGGTGCATGGAGGCAGCAAGGACATGGTTTGGGAAACGAATGTTACAAACTAGAGAGGTAGTGTTCGATCTAAATAGTCAAACTCAAACAACCACGTCTCCATCCAGTGGCTTGCACGAGGTAGGCTTGGTAGTTCACACTGTAATTTTGGAACAACTCGGAGGTTTTCAAAGGATATTTTCGGTCAAATCATGGCAATGGTACACCCCAAATATTTCCCTTTGTCAAAAGTGAACAAGACCTGTTTTTGAACCCCCAAATCAAAGTAGAGTCGATCACGGATCGTGGATCGAGGTTTGGGTCCAGTCGAATTCCACATCGGCGGTTCGAGTGATGATTATATCGATCTGAAGACACATATTTACAAGTGAATGCAAAAGTGGTGAACAAGGATCGGGAGGTCATAGAGGTTGATGGCGCTGTAGCATCCGTCAACCATGGTCAGACTCACTCTATTCCCAAGAATATGCATTATAACTGATATTTTCAAGACAGTTATATGTAAAAATATTCGTTTATCTCAGAAAATATTGATTCATAATTCGTAGCATGTTGGCAACATGGGGCTCCATTATAGAATTGTAGGGTTGCACCTTTACATTGCTATCTCACTTTTTGCTTGTTTAACACAATCGATATCCAGATAACTGAGGCATTTATGAGACGGTATGGCAATGAGCTGGGTTGCCGAAACGGACCGTTAATTTATTGATTCGTGCTGTCTCTGAGCCCAATCGATGTAACAGCATACATGTGTTTGACATTTCACAATGGAAACCAAAGAAAACAATATATACCACATAAACTAAACCTAAGCCGACGAACAGATAAATTTTAATTTGAAACTTAATGTAACAACATGAATCGATTATCTTAAAAGATATTGGACTACATCTTGCACTGTACACATACTAACGGTACATTAATATCTCCACTCAAATGCATCTTTATCTTGAAACGTGTTATATAACGAGATGGGAACCCTGTTGAAAAGACAAATCAAGAGACATAGGTGCAAACATTGACGAGAAGTAACAGATAATGTTATCCACTAGACGTCAAGTGTGAATGGAGCCGTTACTAATAGCTCGTCCCTCGTCAGGTCAATCAATAAGCCAGCGTCATTCTTCTTGATGCCATGACTACCTCGCCCACAAGGTTCCTGTGTTATATACCGAATAGGTCAGACGCAAATGACCAAACATTGAACAGGCAACGTATATATCTGCATCTATGACCTTTTTTATGGGACCACACGTTATCAAAATATGTCCCACGTCTCTGTATTATCTTGTTATTGCACTGTATGATGAAAATATAAATCCTCGTTGACATTCTAGAAATATGTTCCTCCGTAGAATAATTTGTAGTATATATATGCAATGAATAATATGGCGCCTGTGGGCAACAAAAGCAAAGCTCCACTTCTGACTCATTGCAATTAGCCTAACCTCACAGCCAGTCTTGTTAACTGGCTTTAAACATTTTGCCTGATAATAATCTTATTGTTGAAGCCATGAAAAGAGTTATGTCTAACGCTGGCAAGTTAATGAAAACACAATAATCCCGAAACGCACACTATCGTTGAATATAAGCTGAAGTCAATCTTCTTGTGTTTATTTTATCATAGCTTGGTTGCTACCATGTACCGTGAAACCCCAGCACAGCTATCTGTCATCCACTGCACACCAATCTCAAACTGGTTATTCTCGAAACGGTCAATTATTCACAGATTACCTGAAGCCTCCACGGAAACGCCACCCCATAGATGCATTTGCTAATTTACATAACAAACTTCATTTACATAAAAACACCACCGGGACTTCATATGATTGCTCTTCTATCTATAGTGATTCTAGGTTGACCACAAAGTGGGTGATATGTACTGTGTTCAGTGAGACTTACATTATTGTTTCTGTATTGTCTTAAGGAGATTGCAAGTGCACGTTTATTTTTAGCTGTAATAAATTAGAGGAAAATGATATATCCGCTATCATATGTTTTACATGAAAACGACTAGGGTCAATCGATTACTTTATTACATTGCTCGATATTGCAATATGCGTCTTGAATTTGACATTGATGAAAACAATTAGAAAAATATTCCCTGGATATTACAAGGCATGATCATGTTTTCAAATTACGCTTTTAGGTTTACCTTAAATCTGGTAGAGGTTGTCGTGGGCAGCAAAGCGTCTCTGTCCCGACTTTGGAAGAATAAGAACCAGAGTCAGCCATTGTGCTCAACGTGGATAACTGGTAAGTCGTTCACAAATCCAATATAAGCTCCCTTGGATGACAACAACTGGGAGTTATTTGACACCACAATTAGACCGATAAGATAACTCCATAGTGTCGCAAATACAGAAAGAATGCAAGCAAGTAGGTTTTGTGAATGCGTAGGAGGAAAATGGCGTAAGTTTGTATAGCGTAATATATGTCATGTCTGAGGCAGACACTTTATTTGACAATCGCTGCGGGGTTTTTTTAGTCGAGAACTTTGATCGGGTCGAAGCTAAGTGTAAAATAAATGTACAGTACATTGGACCCCAATACCTTAAAAACAAATTGACCTTGTCCCATGGTGCGGGTTCCATGTATGCGTTTCGCATATGCGCCTTGTCCAGTACACGCTATTCAACAAAACATTTAAATGTATTTTCGAATGCATTAGATAATATAACACCATACAATCAGATACAATATATGTGACATTGGTCGCCATAAAAACAATCACTAATGGTGTTTCTAGCATAGGCGCATCAGTTAACATAAAGTGGCATTTGCATAATCGACACCGACATAAGATCACCATAGTCAGACTTGTCTTGTACGTTTCGGAATTAGTTCCTATACGTATCCAAGGGGTACTGTGATAGCTTACCTCTATTTTATTTAAATATACCTCGAGCATATGACAATTAAACATGGGACCACTAAAAAGTATGATTAGTAGAACGCAAGCGCTCTTTGGACAGATGAACTCGCGCTTAACCATAAGTGCGAGCTCGTTTAGTTTGATCAGCTCCCGGTGTGTGTGTGAATGTGTGTGTATATATATATATATGCATGTGTGTGTATGTATGTGTGTGTGTGTGTGTGTATCATATCAATCGTTTCACTCAACGAGACAATAATTAGATGAGATAGCCAAGTTCTTTTAACTGTAGTTAAATTTCAACACCACTGACTCGATATGCCCAATAACTCGAATTAGCACACAGGATAGCATATAACCTATGCGAAACAGTTAACCACAATGGACATCATAATTTCACTTAATGCTACATCGGCCGTATTTTACAATTATCAGATGCTATTCTTTGTTTATACGGTGGCATTGAGCTGAGCTGTTTCTAGCCTTGTAGTAGACTAAATAAGATTTAAAGCAACCGCACAAAGTGATGCAAAACTGTTATTAGTACGGGAATGCTGGCATACAGCAGTTTATAACAATCATTGACTGCACTATATCACGGATTATTATGGACGAAGACACTTACTATGTCGGTTGGAGTCCCGTAATTTGACACAATATATAGGACAAGTTTCTATGGCGCTATGCATAGTTATGTTGTTACATCGTGTGATTACCGATAGCTAGCAGGCAATGGATTGCAAACTCTGTCGTTATTAACTGCATCCTAATCTGGCGCTGTAGATTGACATGCCTCTCGGTTAACGCAAATGCCCCATAACCAATCATCTCAAGGATACTGTAATCAATAAAAATTGACTCTTCACTCTTTGGTAAATATTCACTGATGAACACAAATGCGGCAGTTCCGCGATCTACAGCGCGTTTGGGCTCTGCGAGCAGCAGCTGACATCACCCAGGCTCGTGTATAGTTGCGTCTTGTGCTGTAAAGCTTGATTTTGTGAACAGAAAATCGGGCGGAACAAATATCATTACTATATGTGATCAAGTTGATCGCATTGGAAACAGACATTTAGTCGATATAATATGTAACTGTTTGACTACGTAAAAACATTAGCGTTCGCCTGCATCACAAGCAACACGAATGGTCGATTTTCTAATAACAGCAGTGGTGGATTACAGGCTGTGACCAGTAATGGAAGACCCCAGTTTAATCTCGGAACTCCGAAATCCAAGAAGTGGGAGCACACAGCGCGCAAAGATAAATCTACATCTTATTTAATACTCCATCATTGTATGAAAAAGAGGGGTTCTCCCAAGGTCAAATGAACAAGATAACGGCAAATATGTGCTGTGAATGTCTAGCAGGATATGTAGAGCAAATGATGCAGTGACTTCTTGACCAAAACTCGGCTAGTGCTACACAGCTCCAGAACCTCACAGCAGAACGCCTTTCCGATTAAACCAGGAGCACTTTCTGAAATGTATGACTACCCTGACGGAGAGGGGGTGGCGAGTCATCATGCAGTAGAGTTGATAATGAATGATGGTGGTGGTGGTGATGAAGTTATGATATTTGATTCTGTATACAAGTAATATCTAAGCTATGTTTACTGTTCAATATTTCAAAATTGTGTTTACCTGTCAGTTTACAGGTGCTAAATGAACTTCATCATGCGTACAAAATACATGGATGCCATCATGATAGGACCTCTCATGTTGAAAGTGACATTAAGCCAAAATCTAAACAATTTTATTTTCAAATCATCCAGTATGTATGGCTTTAAGTATGAATGCTTAGTGGGTCACAGGTGAGCTAAGCTTTGGTTAAGTGAAACTCAATTGCTGATATATTCTGCCTCTTTGTTGTTTGTTGTAAACTTATCTTGTAAATATTTATGCTACCTTCCAACGAAAACATAATCATGGTAATGCATCTTACATAAGCCCGTTATTTCAAATATTCAGTTACCTTTGGTGTCTAGTGTGATCTAGTACATGAGAAAGTATAGGGGAAAAATCAGAAGTTTACTAGCCGTCGACATTGAACGCGCTTTCTATGGAGATCAAAAACAATTGTGGAACGCCCTTTTGAGGGACAATACATTGCATCAAACAAAACATCACCGTCACTACCATAATTACTATCAAAGTCAACCACGTAACTTAACTTACAATTGGGCAATTATTTTTTATAATGTGAGGACCATGAGGCTTTGCTTTCCTGCAATCGGTCTCAAAATCGATGTTTGAAAATATATGTGGAGGTCAGATCTATTCACAGGTTTTGTGAGAAGACCTCTAACAAGCTATCTATCTACAGAGTGCGTGACAAATCTTCTGTGTAGGTGGTAAATGAATGCAGAATCTAACAACAAAAGCTAGGTCTTATGGATGTTAAATGTCATACTGCTGCAATCATAGTCGCAAAGGTCAAGTGACAGATCGTAACATTATATGATGTCAGATGTGTATGCTGATCGCAATAAAACAACACTACATAAGCCATTAAATCCATGGAATGACTTTGTCCGTAAAGGTGATAGGTTGTTTGTAATAATTTTAATATTTTGAAAATCTACACATTCAGAGTAGGCTGAAGTGGACGACAACTTATCGGGATGCAGTTTGCACAAGAAAACCAACTAGCTGCGATTAATTAAGCCCTTATTAACTTGCCAGTACAACATGGAAATCCTTCAACGCCACATAATGCATAATTAGTAATTTACCCCTCTTTATCATTGTCTTTAGGATGATGAATGGTTAGAATGATCGGTGTGCTATGTCTAGCCGACTTGCTAGCTAATGGGGTAGATTTTCGTCAATATTGTCAAACTACAATTGACGACAAGAACATAAGATTTAATGCCAAGACCTATCACCTTTCACTCAAAATGTCTTCGGTGAAACCCCTTTCTCGTTCGGTTCAATTGCTTCGGCAGTTTTGCATTACATTAGATTTTCGTTAGAGGTCGTGTCGCACCAGTGATAACACCATATATGCTACATCAAGGTGTTATAAATGTTTAGAATATTTTCACCTCATCAAATAGTCGCTGGAGAGTTTGTTAGTTGTTACAATTGTTAAATAGTTATTCAGCTAATTGAAATATGTTATGAACGACATTAACTCTGGTCGTCAGTCAGAAATCTGACGTCATGATTTGTGTCATGGCTGTATCAACGAATAACAGCTGCAAGTCTGCAATAATAAATACATTGACCTTGGCGAAAAACGCCATTGAGATAATGAATGAATAGGGTAGTTGTCCGTTTGTCAATAAAGATGACATATCCCCATCAATATACGATAAAACAGAAACGACTATTACACAATTATGCCCGATGATATCTGCTGACACGTTGGACAGGAGGACTTTGTTTCCAGTACCAGTACTTCTTATTTAACACATGGTAATATCGCACGAATAACCACTTAGGCATAAACAACTACACAAGTATTCGAACAAGTACTGGATGGGTATAAATGCATGATCGCCCGTTACTGTGTTAATATAGTGTATTTACATTTGCGAATTGACGTTCGAATATCACAAAGAAGTGCATCAACACATGTGATCACAGGATTGATCGGGTTATCTGGGTCCATTGTTAATGACTGTTAGCGATCAAGTAGAAAACACGAGAAAGCTTGCATAAGGTAGGGTTAATGCCGGCACCAGCCCGACGATAAATTTAAGGGATTCCGCATTGTTACGCAGCAGAAGATAGGATTGACCAAATCCACGATATGAGAGCAAGTGAATTGTTGCTCACACATACGTTTTGATGCTTGCTGCATCCATGCCTTGTTTATCGCTGTACTAAATAACAATTACAACACAGCTAGTTTTCATTTCTTATGCGACGGAAGGCGAGTAATTATTCCACACACAACGCCAACAACTGGCGTAGATCACAACAAAACACGTGAGTCAGTATCGCTGAAGCTATTATGGAATTATGTAAATCGATTATCCCTTATGAATTTATTTGCAAAACTCGAGCTGTTACAGAAGAGGTATCAAGTTAATATTAAGATCGTGAAGTGTTGAAATGAAGCGTTAGCCACGCCCGTTATCATGTTTATGACTTAGTTTCATCGGCTACCATGAGTCATCATATATGACTAGACCGTACAATTATTACTTTGCACGCTATATAGTAGTCATACCATTTCCTAGACAATGATAAACCAGCCGTTGGTTTCAACTATCACACGGAGCAGTTACCAGACTGAATGTATGATACATTACGTACAACGACGAAGAAAGAATGCCCGAATAAATAGTTGTGTTAAACACTTTCTGCCGTAATAACTTTGTTACAAAGTAGTGTATTGGTTCACTTTCTGTTTGTGAATTAACGCTTCACAATACCTATATGTACTGGTATATCCATGACCACGATCAAATGTTAATAGGTATTTAAATTTAAACCAATTGTGTAACGTATTATCTCTAATGCTAAATGGCTTCTCAACGGTTTTTGAACGCTATGTTAAGCCAATCAGACTGTTTAGACACATGCAAACCACAATCGCACGCATATATCAACATAAAAGAGGATACAACGGCAAGGATCTTTTTAACTTCCATGGTAAATTCTCATTATAAACAGTAACGTTGCCACGTATAAACTTTTATACCCCAGTAACAATTAGCTTGCGATGGGTTTGTGCGTAGAAGAATTTTCGGCCTGGCGGCAATTGTTCAAAACGAACCACAAACCTTTTGAGGCATTTCGTGTCATAAACTGACCGTCAATAAATCGGTCGATGCCTGTGCAATTTTCGGCAAGACATTGCACACGTCGGTCAGGCGTTTGAACAAATTTTCAGTTTTCACAGCTCGACACTTGCATTTCAATTTTGCCTATAAGAAATCAAATGAATTCCGCCGAATTAATATCAATAGTTGGCAAATGCATCGCATACTGTTAGCTATGGTTTACAGGTGCAATGCTTTAATTTTATAACAGTCGATATAAGATTAAATCTTGCGCATACATAATGTTCTTGCTACATTTACAGTAATATTGAGAGGAAAAAACACGTTGTTCATTATTTATTAATCCAAATGGTATCTGATTATTAAATCACTGTCATTAATTGCATTCATTACCGACTCTGAACTTAACGCTTTATTAATACTTACACAACATCAGTGTTTTCAAGTAGTTTGACGAAACAACTCAAACGCTAACATAATGATTTATGATCTGATGCAGCCATATTGAATCATAGATTCCAACTCAAGCACAGTCTCAAAACTCCATTTTTGCCACTTGGTTGACGATGCATTGAGCGTGGTTGAATGGAATAGCATATATCGGACGCTCACAGCACATACCTTAGCCATGTACCAGGTGTTAGATGATATCCTGTTATGATCAAACACAAACTTGAATTCTTAATAAGACACAACAAACAATGTCAGAGTGTCATATAAAATATACGCCATGACATGAGATGCAATTTTATTCATCATTTCTATTATCTTCCTTCTGTTTTCACTATTTTAGTCATATTTCAAAGTTGTTCACAGTATTCTTATGTGTCAAGCCATTTAATGTGTGTATTATAATTTATGACTATTTCACATACAAGGCTTTGTGAGGATATTTCTTTTTACGACGAGATTCGTGCTATTTTGTTCAATCGTAGAATGTTGACATGGAGCCAAAGCGTTGCACCCCTCGCTGCAAATCAAATACGTTGTGGCCGTGAAAGAATTGAAGCCGAATGGACCCATTTGCATAGTCAGTTTATTTACTGCCTTGGGGCTGATTGGGTACTTTTGTGACTCATTTTTATTGTTATTGCATATTACGAATTCAAGTCAACTAAGCCATTATATCCATACATCACTGAAAGGACGCATTGGTTGATACAAAAGCCCTCAAAAGATCTATTGTGAATACGTTCAGTTTTGAATACGAGCAAACTTTCTCATTATTGAAAGTATGTTTGGGATATCTAGTTCACTATTATGCGTACACATTGTTAAATATAATTTTACAAAGCTAAAACTAAACCAATGTCAATTTTGTATTAGCTTCAAATAGCGACGTCGTCATATGTGTGATTAAAAACTGTAACATACTATCTGTACAAAGTAGTCCAATTTTAATAGATAAATTGATATACATATATATATATATATATATATATATATATATAGAGATATATATATATATATATATATATATATATAGATATATATATATATATAGAGATAGATAAATAGATAGAAATATATATACATAATTATATATATATATATTGATATACACACATATATATACATATATATATAAATATATATATATATATATCGATATTTATATATATATAGAGATATATATATATATATACATACAAACATATATAGGGACATATCTATACATATATATATATATATGTATATATATAAATATTTATGTATATATAAATAAGTATTTAGATATTTATATATATATGTGTATACATAGATAGATATATATATATTATATATATATATATATAGATATATATATATATATATATATATATATATATATATATATATATGTATATATATGCGAACAAATATTTATGTAATATATTTATATATATATATATATATATATATATATATATATATACATATATATATAATAATTTATATATCGATATAAATGTACACAAATATATATTTATATATATATATATCTATTTGTACATATATATATGAATATATATATATATAGATATATATATATATATATATATATATATATATATATCTATATATATATATATATATATATATATATATATATATATATATATATATATATATATATATATATATATATATACATATATATGCATATGTATTAATCGGTATTTCTAAACATCTAACAAAACAGGTGCAAGCAAAGGTTAATAGAAGAATGTCGGTAATCTAATGGTTCTGCGGGTTTTCTTAATTTAGAGAATCAAGTTTACATGCTGTTCGATAGAAATGATCAAATTGTGTGCAACTATGCAATAGCAGCCATAGTTGGATTGCAGTGTGAAATTACTCTCATCGCAATCTGTCATGATGCTCACCAATAGAATAGCAGTATTAGGTACTATTACACCGACAAACATGGAAGTGCTTGGGTTATGACAGCATGAATGGATACTCGAGGCACAGATACACTATTTGATTAAATATTGAGCATTATCTTAGGAGTAGTGATTAGCTATTTGGATGATGGTCCTATAACATTTAAGGTTAAGTTTTTAAGTATTTCGTAATACGTTGCTCTCTAAGAGTTACGGTTGCACAAACATTCGGGTTACTGTTTCTAACGATTATCACATAGACAGCGCTACCTCGTTATATGCATTGTGGGTTCATCAACATATCAGTGGTGATAACGCGAATGCAAAAATCTTCACTGGTATCATATTTGTTACAGTTTTGGCCTGGGCATGCTATAAGCAAATCACAAACTGCAATTTTGTCTGTATTACATGATATGCCTATGGCTCACTATGCATTACACTGTAGTATTGCAATCTCTAGGTGATAATTTATATCATTATTCTTAACGGCTACTATCATAATGGATTCCGAGTAACACTCATTTGAAATCATTTTATACGCCACATGGTGGCAATTTACACAACGTACTAGTATTATAAACAGTAATGCATTAATAATAACAATTTCCCAGGACTCAATCATGATGCTCTTGGTGATTTTTGCATGAGAAGAATACCCAATGCATTACCGACCGTAATGTACCTATCAATTTCGATTATTGCCCTTCAAAACCGCAAGCGGAAGAAATCTCGTAGCATTTATGCAATTGCTATTTTTAAAAATTTCCCTTCTAAGGCCTTAATCTAATATTTACTGCCACACTCGATGCCATCCCATTATAATGTTACTTATTTGAGGTCAATCACACCCTCATACACTGGCATCTTGACGATCATTACTATTGCCTTCGGTTTCCAGCCTCTGATCTTCTGCCCTGCTCACCATGTTTACGTCTACAGCGCTCGATTACTTGCGGTCACGTAGTGTTAAGTGTGAAACGGACAAGCCAAGCCTCCAACTACCTTTACGAACATTATACACGTATTGTATGTTGTTTCGCAAATTAAACAGAAGTTCATATTGTTAAGTCTCGGTCATGATCAGAACCTCCATATTCGCACATTAAAGAATCATAACTGGGTTTCTTGCTGTATGCCAACCTTTATTGTTAGTGCATCAGATCAGTTAGCATATAAACAATAATTGGTAAAATACTTCCATACTGTCAGGTTGACGGCGTTTAGGAGCAGTACATTTTGCGGGATAGTGGCCTTTGTGTCTTCCGGTCAACAACCTCGTCTTTGATACTTTCATTTTGCCCACTTATTAGGTCAGGAAATTAGTGTGAAAGGTGTGAAACTGTTGCATTGGGCTCATTTACAGAGGTAGTAATCTTGCTTCAAGGTCATTGCCCTTTTAACTGCGGTAGTGTAGCGGTTTTTCTTTACTCTAGCAGATTAAAAATGAACGGAAATGATAACAGCTGCTTTGAAGACCCGACTCTATGAGGTCGGTTGTTTGGCCTCATATTTGTTGCCCTTTCATAGAAGATGAAACTGGTACTCTCGTCGCACAAAACATAAGTCACTCCAAAGGGACAGTGTTGGCCGACACATTGACACAATACCTATTAATATAAGCTCGGTTGTATTCACATTTCTTTCTTTCGTTGCTTATCGTCGAAGATGTATTTAATGCCACCGGTCCAGAGCCGTACTGTGAGCTGTTTAATCGGGCTATATGACAACATAGCTTGACTGTTGCAATATATTGGCTTGACGTATGTACAGCTACAGTAACAAAAACTTATTACTTTTGCAATTAAAGAAATCAATTAATGATGCTACCCGGCATCTGCAATATCTCATCATAGGCAATGCTTATGGAGACCATCCGTACAAATAACACGAAGCGCTTTGTTGCTTTAGCAGCAAGCCGTTAAGTTTGAACTGACTCTTCTCTAGCCAACAAATTTGGGATAATAATACTGCGATGACCTTTTATAAACACCACTTTCTTACACGCTCACATAAATGAATCATTTAAAGCCCGGCAAATATCACTACTATTCGAGGCCTAGGCATACGATAGTTTTTTTATATATCAGATATGTAACAATAAGAGTTAACCTTTATTACGAAACTGTCGTTTGTTGACGACGAACAACTGATGAAAAAGGCTTCATGCGCTTTGATCCCTTACAACCAACGAGGGAACAACGGTTTTGTGTTAAGCTCAGGCGCCCTTAAATTTAATGGTGAATGTTTTGTTGACTACTAAAACCCCTGTGGTCCATAAAATAAACTAGTAATTGCTACTGTCGTTTGTACAAAGTCATGATTATAAGTAGAATATTTATGCACGCAGAACGTGACCTGAAGCATATATCGCCCTGCTAACACGATATCTCCTCAAATCGTCTAACACAATCATACAACATTATTTGCGAATAAAAAAAATTCGGTTATGCTTTGAAGATACTTACAAAACAGATCCAGATAAAGCTAAATCTCGTAAATGAAAGAGGTTTAATCTATTCAACTGAAGATGCTTATCACGAGTCAACCGAACACGAAATTAATTTTGCTGGATAAGTCGCCAATATTGTTCAATTAAGTAATAGGGCTACTTCCATATAGATCTTCAACTGATCTGTGGCTGGGACGAACGCACAATTGTTTTGCAAATAGCGACTGGGCCTTGACCGTAAAAGTACAATATTGTAATAATCTCAAATAACTGAAAAATTTAAAAGAGCACGATGGCAAATCGGAGAACCACAATTTTCAAAAATGATGAAGAGGAAGAAATTATCAAGCCAAAGGCCCCTGGTAATTCTAATATGTCGACGTGCTATTAATAACGTATGTAAGTCCATTACAGTTCATAATATCAAAATAACTCTCAAACACAATCTGCTCTGTTTCTGACGATACGATAGCGCGTATTTGCTTGTGCCATTATCAATGTTATTTGCATTTTAAAAAAGATGGCTGATCCAAATGCGTAATTTTGTTTGGTGTAGCTAAAGGTTTGTTTGCTCGAATTAAATAATTAAATGTCGTGAGTAGGCAACAAATGCGACCTCACAAAATGATTCCTACGCTAGTCTTTAGTAATTACGAAGTTGATAGGGCTCCAAATATAGTTGTTTTTCTTACAAATAGATGTGTAATGACCTGCTGTCTACCACAAACAAGATAATTGAACGGCTTTTCTATCATTAAGGCACTACAGAAAGCCCAATAACATCGTATAAACGCCTATACACGGTCTCCATTGAATTTTAAAAAACGTTTACAACAGCACGTAAGCAACCGAGTTAATGTATACCAAACTATAACGACAGTCGTATTTTATTCCCCATGACGACGGGTTATCACACGCTAGAGCGTGGCAGACAAAGAAGGGTTGCACATCATTGCTGGGATGGAGAAATTTCCACCGTCATTAATTCATTCAAGCCAAATTTATAAACATTAGAGGAAATTATAGTTTAAGTTAGTGCAGTGCAAATACATGTTTCGACTACTTAGATTTATATGGAAAATAAATACCTATCACAAAACAAAAATATCCCACCACAAAATGATATCACCCTCCGCAAGTGCTGATCTCTTTTGTTTTGTACACAGCGAATTAGTGCTAAAAGAGGGTTACTAAATATTATCTTAGAATATCCATTCCAGGTGTGAATAGTCATCAAAGCATATAACCGGATACATTCAACAATTTCCGCGAAAGGCGTAACAACAAGTGCTTATATCAGCGTTTGCAGAAAGGTCGAGCATTATATAGGCTATGAGCTAAAGAGATTCCTATGTTAATTTGAATCTCTGACAATAGCAAGAGAGAGCATAAGATTTGTTCTTTTAAAGTTACTTTGGCTGTTCGACTCTATAGATCTTCGTCGGCAGCGTCACGAAAGCCAAACATAATTACACACTTTGAAGAACCCGTAGTTTATAGCATGCGAGTTATGTCTTCTACAATACACAGCGATATTTGACAAAGAGACAGTACAGTATGGGCAGCTTGGAGTTATTTCATTGCTGTGTTATGGCAACAAATCTCTGTTTTATCCTAACCTCGTGCCATTAAGTACGGGGCGGCGCTCCAGCAGCAAGAATAGTTATTGCGTCTATAGCTAAATGTGGCTTTATTGTTCAATAAAGCCGGAAGCAGATGTGGTTTCATAGGTGCGACTGTTGAGTACATGGACAGAAATCGCGTTTGAATCACGTGCATCCTTGCAGCTCATATAAAAGCCCATATTCAGAGTGCTTGTAATACATAACAAAGCGTTAGGCTAGGTATCCGAACACCATGTTTCAAATGTTACAAATGAGCTTGCCATGTCATGCATACAACACTTAACACGCCACGAGAAACAATCTGACTTTTTCTGATTATTTGGTACGTACTGATTATGTTCAGGCAGTAGTAACAAACACTGATGTCTATCATAGTTTTAATCACATTATATATAATTATATATTCAATATTGCGCATCTTGTATTGCGTAACATCTATCCATCGCATTCTTTACGTGCTATATTGATAACGAAAATTAAGCAAATGTTGTCATCCACTTTAACAATACTTGTGCGATTAATGCCATGCTTAAGCTAACTAAACTTACGTCAGTTCTGTTGCGCCTCAACAAAGCTGCTGCTGATGGTAAATATAACTGCTTCTCTTTCATTACGTTGGATGCCATTCATAGGCTATTCCAATACAGCAGGAAGATCGATGGTGGCTGTTACCAAGTCAGTTCTTGGTGTTTGTCAATGGAACTAACCTCAAAGCGTGAGCCCCTTTGTAGTTTTACGAGGCATAATTTCAGTTTTCATTTTCAAGCACAATGTACTACAATTCACTGGGGTACAACAAATCTAAGGAGAGTAATTGGTTGAGGAAACATTTTTTTACGTGTTCATTCATGGAAGAGTCTTAATGTGTACGATCGCCATTAAACATGATACTTGCCTATATATTCGGTAAGGTCCTCTGTTATGTTATGTTTAGGCATACTAGGTCAATACATGCACGAATCGGATTGCGCAATTCATGTAATACGTAGATATAAACATTATAGTTAGCACTGTTTCAGTGATATAGCCATTTGTCTAGTGATAGGTTATGATTTCCTGAGATTTTCGTTGAGCAATTTGTGGGAACTATGTATTTTTGTGTACGTAGTCTGTCCGCATCAGAAAGCCTTTACACTCTCACTGGCTGATTGTATTAAAGCTTAAATGCATACTTTTATGCAACAACCTTAGACAGTGATAATAAGGAACTAGATTCTTCTGATGTTTTCTACAGAACGTGTACACTGGATCCATAAACAATTATAAAGTTAAGAAGAGACTTATCAGATTAATATAATAAACTGGTGAGAGCAATTTAGAGGAGCATTGCAAAGAACATTCGAGCAATCTAGTCCAATAACCATGTTGCGTGAATAACCTCTGAGGTGTTGACAACGGCGAGAGCGCATAAGCACAATGCAAACCGCCAAATGTCTTTTTGTTGTGGGAAAACAGCCATAGCATTTCATTAACTGCTGTTAAGGATTGCAAATTGCTGCTGCTTACATACTAAAACTGGAATATTTATCCTGATTGATGAGGCTTGGACCAATTCACGAGACACGTGTGTGGAGATATTGGCTGACATTAACTGGTATATAACATTTCAGTGAAACATCTACGGCGATAACACCAATAATATACATAGGCTGTACTGACATTAACAATTTAACCGTTTATATATGTCGAACACTACTGATAGTATATGGCATAACTAGGTCTTTGCGACAGAGGCACGACCTTTTGATCTGATATCAAAGACAAAATAAGATTTTGAAGTGGAAATAGCGTATATTTTTGACTACCAGATCGTAGTTTTATTAAGTGAATA
The DNA here is from genome assembly GCA_034190875.2 of Urechis unicinctus. Classification (NCBI taxonomy): domain Eukaryota; kingdom Metazoa; phylum Annelida; class Polychaeta; order Xenopneusta; family Urechidae; genus Urechis; species Urechis unicinctus. Next base: position 17,297,027 of record CM067342.1, on the reverse strand, counting down.
AACGCCTTTAAATCACTTTATTGGGGTTTAATCAAAATTTTGGCCCCTTTCTGACATATACCAAAACAACGACGGCCATTGGCTTGTGACGTTATTTGTCACCGCCCCGCTAGGCAATGTGATTATTTTCTCCTTTGTTTGCATGGAAGCTATTTTAAGTAGAAGACATATCGTATTTATACCGATATCACATACATGTCATGGAGTACTTGTTAAATTGATATCCATAATAACAATGAATAACTAGTTTTTCAGAGAAAATTCAAATTGATGGCATCAAGCAAGACTTAAGGACAACTGTAAAATAACGAGCAAAACTTTGGAAATGGTATGAAATTATTTGGGTTGAGATACGCGCCAGTGACTTATGATGAAGAGCTGGCAGGCTTTATCGCTTCTGAATGAAGTCAACGAGAATGGGCCGGATGGATTGATCTCCTGAGTTTTTGCCTCCCTCTAAATCACCCCACGCAGTTTGAACGTGAAATAATGTGTATTGCGTAAGGATTCCATGATGCTTATTGTTAGCAATACGGATGACTGCATATGTAGTACAACTTGCTGCTATCATGATTGATTGTTACCTCATCTTCCGAACGCTTGTTTAGAGGCATTGATGGATAAATGATATGGTAATGTATCTTGGCAACTGGTTGCAAATAACTATAACACGATTAACTCATTTTAATTTGCTGTTCACCATTTTGTAATGACAAACGTTGGTAACCATCAATTATAAATCAATAATATAAGGTGCTTTACAAGTATTTCTGTTAACGCAACCAATGCGTGGTACATGTGCGCGCTTAAGAGGTAAGCTATCACACTGCCGATTAGATAACATATAGGAACATAAAAGATAAGTCCGACTATGGTGATCTTGTGTCGATATCGATTACGTAAATGTCACTTTTTGTTAACTGATGTGCCTATGCTAGAAACACAAATTGTAAAAGTTTGTATGGTGTCCAATAACACATATATTATATCCATTTGTATGGTGTTCTAGGATCTAATACATTGAATAATACCTTTAAAATATTATTTTGAAAAGCGTGTGCTGCACAAGGCGCATATGTGTAACACATACCTCAAACCTGCACCATAGGACAAGGTCACTTGATATTTTTATTTACATAGTAGGTCTCCCCTCAGAGAGCAATTCACTTTACTTTTTATCCGAGCTTTTAATCGATTATCTTACTAGTGATCTTGTCCTGTCAGTCAGGCAATTATGTGACTTGAGCAATTCCAATGACACCAGTCTATCAACATGTGTAATAAGCAATGCCATTCATCATACTGGCATGATAAAAAAAAACTCTTACTGTACGAAACTGATTACGAAGCAGTAAATAGCTCTCGAGGTAACAACGCAACAAAGGGGACATATCTTTGATATTGTATTGTCGGCCATGATTACCTCCTTTCAAAGGATTGTCTGCTTAAATCTTTCGCCAATTCGTTTTAAGGCGTTGTTGTCCAATTTACTGTACATGGGATATATCTATTTATTTTACACTTAGCTTCGATTAGGTCAACGTTCTCGACTAAATAAAAAAACGCGGGGCCTGTCACATAAAGCGTCGGCCTCAGACATGAAATATATTACGCTATATACAGTGTTACGCAATTTTCCTCCTACGCAATCACAAAACCTACTTGCCTGCAATCTGTCTGCATTTGCGACTCTATGGGGTTCTATTATTGGTATAATTGCGGTGTCAAACAATTCTCAGTTGTTTTCATCCATGGGAGCTTATATTGGATTTGTGAGCGACTTCCCAGTTATCCACGTTGAGCACAACGGCTGACTCAATTTATTCTTCCCACGCCGGGACAGAGAGGTTTTGCTGCCCGTGGTAACCTCCAGCAGATTTTAAGTAAACCGAAATGCGTAACTTGAACCATGAGGATGCCTAGTAATATTCAGCGACTATTTTTCTAATCTTTTTCGTCGATGTCGAATTCACAGCGCATATTGCACTATCGAGCAATGTATTAAAGTAATCGATCGACCCTAGTCGCTTTCATGCAAAACATATGATAACGGACATATAATTTTCCTCTAAATTATTCCCCATAAGCGTTGAATATTTGACACCATGCATCATGCTGTTAACTGAGTAATTATAACGTCAAGTGTGCTGATTATTATCCTGCTTGTCCAAGTAAACAAAATGTGGTCCAGATATGTCAATTGTACTAACGTTCCGGTCAATCCTCTTCCGTTGGCTTAGCCAAAACATGCACTCAAAGCGGTTATTTACAAAAGTGCATATGTAACCTCTTACGAAAAAAGCAACAGATGATGAAAAATCAGTAAGTAGGAAAGCTTATACACATGCTAACGAAGCTGGGGACAATAAATTGCGGATACTTATTAATTACAAAAAAAAAGTGACAGTAAGCTTAATCAACAGCATTTTTAATCGACTGCTGAGAACATGTAGAAGTGTATGTTTGACCTCACACTAAACTGTTCCTCAAGAACACAAAATAGCGGCACAGGAATCACTACAGTGTCAATTGTATTGATTATTTAGCCAACATTGCAAAACAGTTACAGCGAATGTCTGGCTGGCAGCACAGAGTATTGTTTCCTATGTGCAGAAGGGTAGCGGATTAGATAAAATAACGGTAGCACCAAGTACATGAACAATTGTTTAAGTAGCTTTATTGTGTTAGACGGTGGTCAAATAAATAACATGTAAGTGCGTTTATGTATAATGCGTAAGCTCAGTAATTTAGAGTAATCACGGTGTCCTGCCATGATATTTCACACATTTCTCTACAACAGCAAAACATCCGTTACAACATTGCGAAATCGTGTATAATCGTACATGTTTGGGTGTCATATTCCACAATAGGCGAGCTATCATGCGGAAGTCATGGATTAAATGCAATCTGACACAAATAAAAGTGAACTTATAAAGCTGATATACAGTTGCGACCACATGCCCGTCCGCTTGGGCCATTTGCTTGATGAGAATCATGATATATTATGTCTATGACTATTGTTGATATCAGCTAGTTTGTATTGCTGATCATGTGTTACGATAACTCCGAGATCTTAGATTTGTAACTTAAGTTAGTTACTTGGTTGTATTACTCAAGATAAGAGGTTACAGAGTGTCCAGCCAAGAGGCGTATGGCGGGTTTTAGGCATGCCATATAACAGCTGGTTATCATATTGAAATCCAATCATTACATGACAGGAATAGAGTGATAGCCTTGACTATTATAGTTGGATGCAAGCTGGTTGATAAATGATCGCAAACTGCTTCAAACAATACAGCTAAAAATAAACGCGTGTTTGCAATCGCCTTTAGTTAATAACAAAACAACAATGTAGGTCACACGCACAACAGAACACTTCGGTGGTCAACCTAGAATGCCATGTAGACGGGTGAGCAGTCGTATGGCGGTCCGGTGGCGTTTTTATGTACATGACGTTGGTAATCGAAAGTAGCAAAGGCATCTATGGGGTGGCGTTTTCGTGGAGACTTTATGTTATCTGTGAATAATTGGGTGTTTCGAGAATATGCAGCCACAGATTGGTCTGCGGTGAATGACAAATTGCTGCGCTGGGGTTTCACGGTATGCGGTAGCAAACAAGCTATGATAAAATAAGCACACGAAGATTGAATACAGCTTATAATCAACGAGAGTGTGCGTTTCTGGATTACTGTGTGTACATTAACTAGCCCGCGTTAGACAAAATGTTTACAGCCAGTGTTGTATATCATTCATAACATGACTGGCTGTGAAGTTAGGCTAAATTAAATGAGTCAGAAGTGGAGCGCTGCTTTTGTTGCCCACAGGCGCCGAATTGAACATTGCATGTGAATACTACAAATCACTCTACGGAGGAGCATTGTTCTAGAATGTCAACGAGGATGAATTTTATCATCATACAGTGCAATAACAAAATAGTTGAGAGACATGAGACATATTTAGAAAACGTGTGGTCCCATAAAAATGTCATAGATGCAGATATATACGTTGCCAGTTCAATGTGTGGACATTTGCCTCCGAGCTATTTCATATATAAAACAGGAACATTGTGGGCGAGGCATAGCATCAGGAAGAATGACGCTGGCTTAATGATTGACCTGACGCGGGACGAGCTATTTGTAACGGCTCCATTCACAGTGCATTGACGACAATACTCTGTTACTTCCCGTCAATGTTTGCACGTATGGTTCTTGATATGACTTTTCAATAAGTTTTTCTCCTCGTTATTTAAGCCGTTTCATGATAAAGGTGCATTTGAGTCGAGATATTAATGCACCGTTATCATTTGTACAATGAAAGAAGTAGTCCAATGTCTTTCAAACCATTCGGTTCGTGTTGTTACAATTAGTTTCTGATCAAAATTCAACTGATCGTTGGCTGAGATTTATTTCATGTGATTTATTTGGTTTTTATGTGTGAAATGTCAAACACTTGTTTGCTGTTACATCAATTGGGCTCAGAGACAGCAGGAATCTATAAATTGACGGTACATTTCGGCAACCCAGCCCTTTTCCAAACCATCTCTTATGTGTGCATTAACAAACGCTTGCACAAATGCTCAGTCATCTGGACATTGATTGTGTTTAACATACAAATCAGTAAGATAGCAATGTTTCGTTGGCTAATCAATCTAAGTAATACCAAAACTGCAACAATTTGACACAATATTGATCTATGCGACAGGGAATTGCAGTCATCGTTGTGAACAAAAATGATGGAAGGCTTTATTTGACTAGTAAAGAAGTATAACTGAGGATGCCGATCTCTTACTACAGAAGTGAACTGCTTAATGTATTATTTAGATAACATACTACAATAAATATGCAAATCGCAAACAGCTTATCTCCAATTTCGAATATGTTTCACTATTTGAGTCTGTTTATCTGGAATAACTGTTCACCAGAAAATTCCTCAAAATATACTTTCACTACCAGACTTGTAAACCAGAGGTTAAACATGTTCTGAAGTCTGTGTGTGTTCTAGTTGTATTCCGTCGTTGTCGCGTCTTGTTCTTGATCATTATACAACTAAAACTGTTAATAGAAACAAACGGGTCAGCATTAGGAGTACGTATTTTTTGCAGCATAGTTTTTGACCGGAAATAATGTAGGAACCCTTCCAATTGGGTAAAGACCCTTTTAAGCCCTTTACATGGGGGCGGTGATTTTTTTCTGACTGATTTCTTTGTGTGATATTTTCAGTTGACGGATTTCACAATTTTCTTCCGATATTACACAATCTTTTATTGACCTTTTCGGGAGATAGATTTCCCAATCAAGTTGTATATGACATAACGAGCGGCCCTTTGGATGGCGAAACGTGGTCAAAGCCAAAAAAATGAGGCAAGACTTGATGACGTAATTTTTCAAGTGGTTCTATTGTAATTATATTGAGATATATCTTTGAATGGGTTAATGAGATAGAGAAATATCTATCCATTAAACATACGCATTGTCATTTGTCTAGTGAAAAGGTAGACAATGTGATTAAAATGTTATAATGAACTCTATTGTAATCTTAGGGTTTGCAAGTTGCTTTAACTTCTTCAATCCAAGGAAATGACGTGATGTATTCAAGCGTAAATCCACTCTGTGTAATTTCCCCATATCCTCCCATATTACACTTTTATTTTGCTGACCTTTGAGAGACAACGCGACAGCTAAGTAATGCATCATGTCAATGACCTGTACATATGTAAGTAGAGACGACAGGATAGTCGCACTTGAACAATTATCTTGGCTGGAAAACGGCAACTGGAACCTTTCTCTGAGGCGAGCAAACGCGGTAGATTGCTGAATGATAGAGACTCATTACAAGCCGTGGATATGGAAAGCAATGAGAATTATTTTATTTATTTACCTGAATTATAGAACTTACAGGTGTACGTCGTACGTGAATGACAGTTTTGTGTGTGTGTTTAAGTGTTGACGGAAGACGAGGCTTCCAGCACTCGACACACAAGGCTCAACACACAGCAACACAAACTGGAGCTAGCGCCGCAGTCGACAAAGCCAAGGGTAGGTGTATTACTTTGCTTTTAATCGACTTGTGTGGTAGAAGCTGTATTCTTCCTCACGCGCAATGGACTTCAGCCTCAAAGGTTTTTGTCTCCATTGCACACGAATGTCTGATTAGTGAAGTAAAGGATGTTAATGAACGACGCCATGTCGCTCCCGTCATGCTAATCTGAGCCTTTGTGTATTGTGCGTAGTTGCTTTGGCAACCCAACAAAGCTTAGTCGCTCTTTTGCACCCTGCTTGGAAACCGAAGTGGAGAGCCACATTTTAATATTGCATCAATCTCGACATACTTTGTGCACAATATCTACCTAACCTAGTTGATTACAGTATGTCCCATGCTACAACACAGTCTCGGATATATGTACATATTCTCAAACATGATATCCCCTAAGCAATAAATGTGGCACCATGCTTAACTTTTAAGAGCGTATGAGACAACTAGTGTATCATGTGTAAGATTTTATGGGAAACTACTGTTCACATATTCGTTGGAGGATTTGCCTACCGGAGTTGATCAGCCTTACTAGTAAATCATTTGAATTTTTTAAAGTTTTGATCGAACTATCATAGTAATGTTCGAGCGCTCCAACACAACAGCGAGCTAATATACCAGTATTAGTTATTTAGTAGCAACAGATTCTCCAGAGTGCTTTTATCAATATGGTTATTGTATTTATGCAGCGTGGGGTTTAGCCCAGCTGATATTTGATACACTGTAGGGATTCGAATCCTTAATGACGCAATCTCACTTTTAGAGAACAGTTTTGACAACAGGGTCGACGTTAATTTCTCTTAAAGCAATACTGGCAGCCATTTTGCAGAATTGTTGCCATCGGTTGTTGTCTTGTCACAAGCACAAATGCTAGACTGACCCAAGTTTGCCAATTATGTAATTATCAATTAGGGTTATAAACACCACTCAATGGTAAATATTAATTGGCCTACACCAATATTACAGTTTTGCAGTCCACTTAGCCTCCTAGACTGAAAGCTTATTATCTGTAATCGGTTCAGCTCGTGTGTAGCTACAGCCGCAATTCAATCTGAAGCAAGAATGAAGAGTGATGAGAAACTTTAATCGATCCGATAATGTAATATGTAGGACAGCTATTCTGAAAAAAGTGGGATCATCTGACTACCAGCAAGAATAACTGTTAACGTCTGCACGTCTATTGACGTCACTTAAATGATTATATATGCAAAATATTTGCTCCACTTTCGTGCCATTATCGTGCCATTTTCCATTGCATCCATGGCTTCAATGCTTCCTCTCATTTCCGTGCAAGATTAATGTGCACCACAATACAAGCCTACAAGAATCCTCATGAAGTCATTGCTCAATCATCTACAACAAAAAACTGTCGTTTTTGCTTTCGACATTTCGATTGACCCTTTATTGTGGGGCAGCCAACAAATAATCAGCTTGCCAATTTCAATTTCCTAAGCCCCCAAATGAAACCACGGTACATTAACGGTACACTAACGTTATCGGCAATCTCCACTTATAAGTATAAGTCAGAATGTTTTGAGAAATACCACGTAAATAACCCCTTTTTGATGTAGTATGCTAACATTCCCGTATCGCAGTAGAAAAAAAGGCATCGACAATTATTTAAGAAGTAATCAGGTTCGTTAAATTAGCTTAATGTTCCTTGAGTTGTTATACTGTGTACTTACCTTGCCTATGCACAGATTTAGATTTGTTTCTGATATGCCGTGTATTTTCACAGTAGGTAAAGGTGTGGCTGTCATAATATCTTAGTTATTCGGGTTGACTGAGCTGGTTAACATGAACAATTTTCATTTTTTATGGATGTGATAAACATGCTAGTAATTTGTGATCAGAATTACTGCCAAGAGGTGCCTCCAAAATAGTTGTCAAGGCACCAGATATATCATCCTGTCAGCGTAAGCCTTTCACTTCGCTGTTGTTATCAATCATATCAAATAAGTCATATAGATGAGGTTGGTTGTGTAACCTCGCAGAGGCCCGATCTATCAGGGTCTTTGTTTTCTTTCCAAATGGCAGACCAGTATGAAGCATACTGCTACGCAAGGTTACTAATTGATGTTAGTTCCCTTAAAGACCTATGATGAAATATGTAAACAGGTGCTTTAAAATAAACTGACACAATTTTGTGGACGATTATAATTATTTATTAATAATATGATGCATTAATGATATGATATATGGCAGAAATAAAGTGGATAGAGGGAGGATCTATATCGATTTTATATGACCTGAGACCATTTTAAGTATTCGTGGATTGGGAGTTTACATGACCGGTATTGCTTATCTTGTATAACAGATTCTAGCACTAGAATTTACTTATAAGGCTTGCTACTGTTGGAGTATATCAATCTACGCCTTCTCGTATGCATCCTTTTTGACCATATCACCCAAACTAGCAAATACTAATTATGACCGTTGTGGCTGCGGATGAATTCATACGACTGATTTGTTCCACTAAAAGTCGAGTCGAGTATATGTATCAACAAATGTTTCAAAACTGTTAACCCTGCAGCCTTTGTCTGGGAAATGGTAAAAGATGCATATTTATACATAACCGATATTACTGGCTTGATAACTTAATTTGTAACCTCAGTGATAATTATGCGACACAGCGTTATATCATGAAATGATATATCCCATAAATGACCTTTTTAGCTGGTCATCAACAAAAAATCTTAAACATTGAAAGTCTCTTTACAAAGCTGCACTTTATTTCAATGTCCTCCATGCCAGGGGTGAATCTGTCCGAATCCGTAAATGCAACATTATAAGCAGATGCTATTTGTCAGGCACAATTGCGCTTATTGTACACCTTTTATTCTTATTTTATTTCAACAGACACGGCACATTGGTCTGATCAAATCATATGCAGCAGTTCATTAAAAAGTAGGTTCCAAACAAATAGCATATATTTAACTAATGCATTAGATGGCTGTTGACACGCATATATTATCTACTTTTAAATGTAATGTAAACATCGCAAAATTCATGTGAATGGGAAGTGTCCTCTCTTATCTTGTAAGGTAAAGGATAATTTGCATGAAAGGTACGATGATCAAAATAAATGAAAGTATCGCAAAGGGTCGTTTTTCGATCAGTATCATTTTATGAGATAACTAACTCAATTTCTAGATATCATTATTAGTTATTTATCACAAAAAAATGAGCGCTAATGAGGCTTGTTATTAACTAACCGCTTTCTTCCCATTATATAGGATATACGTGGGTTAGATTTTTGACTAAAGATGCTTATTCGAATCCATTTCGCCAAAACTAAACAATAGTAAATGACTGCCCATGTATTAAATATATGTATTTGTATATGAAAATTTATATATGTATAATATATGTGCATATATATGTATATATATATCTATGCATAGGTGAATGTATATATATATATATATATATATATATATATATATATATATATATATATATATATATATATATATATATTATATATATATATATATATATATATGCATATATATAGTTATATCTATATGTATTTTATTATATGTATATAAATATAGATTTTTATTTACGTATATTCATATATATATATATGTTTAATATATGTACATATATATGTTTATATTTATTTGTAATTGCATATGCCTTTTCAATATATATATATTTCTATATATTTATATCTTTATATATATATATTTGTATAAATATAAGAATATTTATTTAAATATATATATATATAAATATATGCGTGCAAATATTTCTATACATATGTGTACATATTTCATGTGTACATATGTGTATATATTTCGATATAAATATTTAAATAGACATATCTATCACACTATATATATATTTGTATAAGCATTAATGCATATATATATATATATATATATATATATATATATATATGCATAAATATCTGCTATTATATGTATGTGCAAATATGTATAAAAAGTTATATGTTTGAAAATATTAAAACACAGACATATATAAATACATTTATAAATATATATATAAATATATATTTACATACACTTATATATATATATAAGATATATATACGTATTTTAATATATATACCTCTTTCTGTATATATATGTATATAAATATATGTAAATATATATATATATATATATATATATATATATATATATATATATATACATATATATATTATATATATATATATATATATGCATTCATATATATTTATATGTGTATACATATATGTATATGTATGTATATATATATATATATATATATCTATATGTACTTATATATATATATGTATTTAAATATATATACATATATATGTACTTAAGTGTATATATTTATACACATGTATGTATACATCTATATATATATATATATATATATAATCTCTTAGCGGGACAAAACATAGGTAACATTATCGCTCTGTTCTCGGTTCCTTAGCTTATCAAACCCAGTGGACATGCCTATCAATATATAAAATACATTGATAAATATATATATATATATATATATATAAATATATATATATATATAAAAACTTATATATATATATATATACGTATTTTAATATGTATACATCTCTTTCTGTATATATATATAAATATATATATATATATTTATATATATATAAATATATATATATATATTTATATTTACATATATAAATATGTATAAATATATATATATATATATATGTACTTAAGTGTATATATTTATCCACATCTATGTATACATATATATATATAATCTCTGTGCTGGACAAAACATAGGTAAAATTATCGCTCGGTTCTCGGTCCCTTAGCTTATCAAACCCGGTGGACATGCCTATCAATAAAACAATCAACACTCATCTTCCCGTCTGTATTTATCTCGTAAATGGCATATTTGGCTGGTCATGCACAGAAAATAATTAACAAGGCGGATTAAATTGAATTCCTGACAATACGTCGAAACAGTC
>CM067342.1:17228549-17281049 GCA_034190875.2 Urechis unicinctus | reverse complement strand
ATATATATTTTATATGTACATATATATATGTATATATTTATATGTATAATTTTTATATATATTTTATATATATATATATATATATATATATAGCATATAGTTACATACATTTTATATACATATGTTTATATTATATATATATATATATATATATATATATATATACATATACATTTATATACATATAAATTATATATACATTTATATATATATATGTGTATATATATATATATTTATGCATATATACACACAATCTATATATATATATATATCAATATATATGTATACATTTTCATAAATATATGCATATATACATTTGAATTTGCTTAGTGCAAATGAAAAGTCAAGCACATATCGCAAATACATTTACTGGCAAACTGTGCGTAACAGACAGAACAAAAGGAAGTGGTATATCCAATTTTACAATTGTCAGTTTTGTCACATTGAATTTGTCACTAAATAATGCTGATTTTTTTTTCTAGTCTTAATGCCGCCCCCTCACCCTCTCCCAACCCTTTTCATCAACGACACTGTCAAACTATTTCAATGTATCATAGAGTCCTGGCTTGTGGATAGATCTTCCACTGCAGTACATATAGAACACAATGCATAGAACCAGCCGTAAATGTCGTGGTCTACTAACAATAGAGAACAAGTATTTACTGTTTGCATTCGTACTGTAATTTTTAGAATGGTTCTCCTTACAATCTAGTAGTGTCGTTTGTTTACCTCATGAACCATATTGTATTATCATTGGTCGATTTTTCTATCGCCTCTGTTCATATACACTTAATGCAACAGCTAATCTATGAGTATGAACCATAAGATGACGCACTTTGCTCCGAGAATCCACTCCTGAGCATGCGAGCATGAACTGTAGAATGCTAGCATTATTATCTCTATAAGAATCATTATTTACGGCAATATTTTGCAATCGTCCGTTCGAAATTAAAGACCAAGGTTATCATTTCTATGTAATTGCTTCTTCCATCAGATATAACCTGTGATGCAATTAGACATAATGAAGCTGTCAGTCACACAAAATTGATCGATATAGTTGAGTTGGTTTATAGTGAAAGTATTAACACTGCTTTTTTGCACGCATTTAGTGATATCGTTACTTATTACAGCTTGTTTAGCGACTAAGCGTAAGAATTCTTACAGATCCTTCACCTCGATATCTGCGACAACAACAGGTGTAAGCACCCTTTTATTGTATTTTGACCATATTAGCAATTAGCATCATTAGTCTAGGCCTAAGCGCACGCCATGGAAAAGGCGTCCATTGCTAGGTAGACTAGTCGATATATGTGTGCAAACTCAAAGGTTTCTCATAACGGTTTCATGATATGTCTGGAGGAATGATCAAGACACTCTACAATAAGTCAATCTTGAAGACACACAAAAAAACGACGATGATCGTTTAAAATAAAAACGGTGTGATATCATAACGGATGTATATTTGTAGATTTGCTGCACAAACATTCTAACACATTATTCAAAACGTGCAGTGGCAACAATTTAAGTTTGATTTCAGTTTGGATCCTGGTCGTCGAATTATCTGAATTTGTAGCATTGTATGAGTAACAAAAATGGTCAATTGAACGGCGACCTCCGCTGAACAAACTTGCAGAATGAAACAGATTTGAAATTAAAGATGATATATATAATGTTATGTTACACTAATGCACTTTACTGAATATAATTAGCAGTTTGATTAAGTTCTGCAGTAAAATATTGTCGTAGTACGCAAAACATTCTTGCTATTAAAAGAGAGCCATGCGCAGTTTGCATATGCAACTAATATCAAATGTATTTGCGTCGACGTCATATCAGAGCGTCGCCATTGTGGTATTACATTGATTGCTTTGCCAAGAAGTACATGGTCACAACGAACCAATATTGATAATATCTGGTTCTTAGATTTCGTGAGATATGTCGGCATCGACCAGGCACTATTATGGACATTTCTCATGAAAAATCTCGAAAAGGCATTGTTTATCTCAGAAAATATGGATTTGTAATTGCTAAAAAGTTGGCAACATGCGGCTCCATGATGGAATTCTAGGGATACAGTGCTATCTTACTGATTCGCTTTTGAAAAAAATCAATCAATGTTAAGATAATGCTGCTATTAAGTGATCCATTGAGGCATTTATGCTTTGTTGTTTATGTAACTGCAGTTTCACTGTGTACTCCTAAGAAGGGAATCATATAACATTCAATTTCCAATTTATATGACTCACACTACTATTGTGTTTAGTCCGTACTATATTTACCATACTTAAATGTTAATATGAAGTAACTGAATTTCAGGATTTTTTTTCTCTATAATGGTTATTATTTTGAACCACACATATGAGGCGGTATGGCATAAGCACGTTAACATAGCACGGGCTTAGATGCCGAAACTTACCATTGATTAATCAATACATCTGGGCCCACTCAATGTAATAGCAATATGTGTTCCGACCAAAAAAGCACAATTAACTACATCAACTAAACATCAGCTGGTGATCAGTAACATTTAAAGCAAAACCCTAATATAAAACAATAAACCAACCGGTTGGAAAGATTAGATTGCGTGTGGCAGAGTGCAAACGCACTGTATGACGAAATAAAAATACTGGAAATTCTAGAAATTAAGTACAGTATGTTTTTGTATTCACATGTGATATACATTACGGAGCCTGTGAGTAGCACAACAAGAGCTCCACTTTCGACTCGCTAGATTAAGCACAGACTATGCAGCAATGCATGTTATCAATGATATAAACCACTGGCTGCAAATATTTTGCCTGATGGATATAGATTGTTAAGACGATGAGTTATTTCTAGCGCCGGTAAGTTAATTTAAGCAAAGTTATCCCAAAACGCCAATACTCTTTGAACAGGTTGCAATCAATCTTCTTGTGAATAATTTATCGTAGCTTCTTTGCAACCATGTGGACACACCCGCGCAGCAATTTGTCATGTACTGTAGACCAATCTGAGGCTGTTTACTCTAAAAACGGTCAATCATTCATATTTAACCTGAAGCCTCTAAGGAGACGCCACACTATGAATGCATTTATTATTTAAGAAAACTACCGTCATTATCATGCAAACATCATCGGACGTCATGCGACCGCTCATCCGTCTACAGAGCATTCTAAGCTGCCCACAAGGTGGCTGATATGAACAGTTTGCAATAAGTCTACTATTATTAGTTTAAGAACATGTGTCTTATTGCAGTTAATGACGCCCCAATATTAACATTTAACTACGATTGCACATTATTGTGTCGGATGTGTATTCTTGTATTAGCACGGTCCTCACCGTGCCAAATCTCGTGACACTCCCCGGCACGTTGATATGAGTATTAGAAAATGACAATTATACTGATATCATTTGTGCTAACGTTGATATAAGTAAAATTGCACTTCTGGCATTCTATAACAGTAATCTATTTGTATAGGTTGAGATATGTGGGTGTACCATTGTTAACTGTATTATTATTAATACCGACATGACTTTTATATGCCATGATATACACGGATAAATGAATATATCTCCCTGTATATCTCTATTTATAGATCAACGATCAAACATTTCGTCGAAATGAATCCCCATTAAACTCCCAAATAGATCTGTACTACACTTGTAGCGCATTGCCCAAAACTTTTGCGAAGGCACCAAAATGCTGAAGCATTGGCAGCGCGTGGAAGACGGCAATGTACGTGGTGTGCGGGGGCCTTGCGAAGCAGGCTGCCTTAAACAACCGCTGGTCGAATTCCAAAACCAAGCTTAGCAAAAAGACCACCTGCAGCTTGAGGATTTATCACACGTTAATCGGGAATTTAGAACCCTTGGATTACATGAAATTGTCTTGGAAAACAACGCTATCCAACTATTACCTGATAACTAGGTGTTGCAGGTATGTAGATAAATAATGCCGCATATAAGTTATACCTTTTGTATGCGTGAAACAGTCACATTACAATAGTTAAGTGCTGTCTTGCGAATCACATGGTGTGTTGATTAAAAACGATGTGGGTGCTCTTATGTTATGTTACCCTTTGGGTGATCAAACAAAATAGAATGGGGTTTTTTGTCAATTATGAGCTTGCCTAATTTGGAAAATATCATTTTAATTATGTCTAATATACATGCTTGCACAAGTTAGAATCTAACTTATATTGTTTTATTTTGGCGGCTTTATGGAGACCGAAGGGGCATAAATTTGTAGATGTTAACTTTTATCTACTGTGATGACGTTAATCATCAAATCAATTCATTAGCGTTTTATTGGCAACTGTCAATGCCTTTCTAATTATAATGGGTGATGTGATTCCCTTTTTATTGCCATACAAAATAAATGTACATTGTGTATGTGATATGTAGTATTTTGCTTCAATCTGCTGCAGATATCGCGGAAGATGGTACGGAAGTAACATAAAACACCGTGCCGATGAGAAATGGTTTGAAACATCTACATCGTTGCCCCTTTATTGTACAAACATCACAACTATCAGCTACCCGTGAAGATGTTAAGAATTATATTCTTTAATAATACAAAATGCGAGATCTGGTAGGTGCGATAATTATAAGATTATGACTAATAGAACTAAACTTCATGTGGCAGTGGATGAAATGTCTCCGTTGAACTACTCGATCAGTGTAGGATAATATAAATCAATATAATAGAGCAAAAGTCAATTTTCCAAGGTGTGGAGGATTGTCAAAGATTTTGTTTAAGTCAGATGTACCGGTGGCCTCGCATGTTATTAGTTGTGTGAGGTTCAAGTCAGTTGGTCGCAAAGTAATTTGCTATAAACGAGGTTCTGGTAGAGTTATTTCTCATGGAACTGAACACGCATTCGTCAAATACAGGATGTATATATGCCCTATTCATTGCGATACATTGTGAGAGAGGTTAAGATGATTGAGGTGTGTGTTCACTGCAACAACGTCGTGAAATAAGAGTGGATCTGTCCACAGTCACTTGATGGTGCTCCCTGTACCTCTGCACTTATAATACCTGCAAGTAGTCACCACACACGTTATCAATACTTATAAGCAATAGGGTTGTTATGCACCATTTTGCATATAGATTTGTATATTTTCTACTGGCTCGCTATTTATTATATTGCAGTTGCCATGCCAGAGCCTGAAACAAAGGTTCTCGTTTATCAATAATCAGTGGAACGTTGGTCCGTGATTCCGCTTGATCGATCGAGATTGGCTCGCTGTTTGGCCTTCAAATCAATTACCCATGTAAGCGGGTTTTCAACAGAAGTTTTAAATGTCATCATACGGTATCTAAGCTATGTTAAGATACTTGTATCATTTGATATAATAACGTAGTATTTAGCATGAATTCTGATGAAGAACTTGGTAGAAGTATAATTGGGATACAGAATCGGACATTGTAGAGCTTTGACGTTGAGTACTTAACCGTAAGAGGCCTAAATAACTAGCATGGTCCTTCTACAACTACTCGGTTTATGCTAATCAAATCAAGCTTAGTACCAAAGTCATCGTCATTCACATGAATAAGTGCCTATTACATGCTTAACGAATATTGCTTATTTGATGGCATATATTTGCTCAGTTGTACAATTGAGACGGATAATTGTAACCGTTATTTACCGATACAAACGCCAAACATGTATTTGTTTTGTATTCCGATAATTGTCAGAGCAATTGGCAGTTTAAGTCGCTAAATCACCCTGAGAGTTGTACTGAATGACAATAGGTGCTGATTAGGATGTTAACTGAACTTATACTGAGCGACTCTGCTCTTTACTTGTTCAGCAAAAAATAAACAGTCAATGTTATTGGCAATCTTGTAATACGACCCATATATTTTTGCAAACCGTTGCGCGACATTAAGGTTAATGCATTGATTTTATAATTCTGCTTTCAGCAAATTAGCTTGTGTTTCAAAACGAACCTCGGTGTTGGCTAGATATTCTACTGCTATGAGAGGTAGAGTAAACACATTTTCTAAGATATTGATACTTGACAGATGAATATAGGTCTTCAAAAACAACCAGGGTTAGAGATCATCATGCAACTCATTCCTACTTTTATGCGGATTCTCGTTCCTCGGGGGATTAATCCATTCAATTTGCTTGACTCGATCAATAAATGCCGCATATATAGATAGAGTAACCTAATTTACTTGACTACCGATGGAAAATTACCGATTGACAACAGAAACTTGTATTCTGTTAGGAGGGGCGGCGTAACTGATGACCGCATTAAATCTTGCCGACAAGGGTTACACTATTTACAGCTAGTTTGTCACGTGACCTCGTCTATTTCTGCTCAGAGTAATTGCCAGACAGTGCCCCATGAAGGCCATGTATTGTATTTAGCATGATAACATGAAGGAATAAAACAGAAGCAAACACCGTTTGTATTTGCGTCAAATGTTCACGGAAATAGTTCCATCAGGACACACCACACAGGAAGCAGAAAGTTTCTTAACGGCAGTCTTGTATTTGGATTAAACCCCAAAAGGCGATCGATTCTAAACATTAGGCCTCGGTAACGCTGACATGCCATAAAGACGCATGTAGGCTACACCTGCCGGACGTCCATAAATCTGTTTACACGGCGGCTGAAAGGGTCTAACCAAAGACTTTCGCATGATGATCCATTAATAATTACTGTCAAAACGTACATATCGGACGGAAAACAAATTCTGACGCTGATTAAATGTTAGGCTCGAAAGGAGTGAATGAAGAATGTTACATTCATAATCCGGCAAAAACGGGCGTTGCTTGACATATATCTGTAAGCACTCTTAATTGTTGATGGCTATTATGAAATAGAAATCATACAACGCCTACATTCGATGAATACATAAATATGAACATAGATAGAGTTATGTTTAAATATCCAAATGTAACGCAATTTGATTATTGAATGAGGTTAAACACACAAGTGCCAGCGTTTTGCAAATTGTTGACGACATCGAATAAGACAAGGCTATATTGACTTTTGTAATAATGATAACTGAACACAATTTGTTTTAATAAATATTCGCTTGCCAATGAACGAGTAGAGCAGCACATGCAAGCCGACCATTATTGACTGATTAAAATGACTAACCTGTCCATTTCACATTGGATATTGTCCAAGCATAAGCGTTTGTCACAGACCACCTGCTAAATAGGTAAATCTGGTTGAAGGCCAAACTCACTGCTTCTTTACTTGAACCTATACAAGGGCATCAAGGGAAGGACTGACAGATACTAGCAACTCCAATTACCGGAACTCACGAATTTGTCTGTCAAGAAACCTTTGAACCTCGTGCATAATTGCTGTATCTGTGTTGTTTGCTTGAGGTATCAAAGATCGGCATTGCAATGCATAATCCTGTTGTACTGGGCTGCAGATAATGTATGCCTGCCGAAGTATTTAGTTTAATATAATATCAGCCGTTTTCTTAGAATTAGCGTGAAATTGACCGACATCTAAAGACATACATGCCGGGATAGATGATCGTGCTCAATTTCAAACAAGATGCCTGATTTTGTCATTAATGCCTTCTGGCGTGGATAAAAGCAGTTGCAACTAGTTAATGTTTATCAACAGGAAAATAGAGCAGCACAAGGTGGAGGCTGCGTATTTGTCTACATAGTTTAACTACAGGTAACGCATATAGATACAGTGTGTGTTGATACAGATTGGTCGAATCATGTCTGTCTACCTTTGTGGCATTGATTCCCTCTGTTTTTGTCTGCTCATGATTGAGGTTTTCCTGTGACCGCACAAGCCGAAAATGGTAATGTAAGTGATAAATACTGATTCATATTGCTGAGACAATTTTTGGTCGGAAATACCATATAGCTATAAATTGAATGTACCAGCTGCTGAGCTCTAAGACAAATGCATTTTGTGATATGCAGACAATAAGGACTCAACGGATGAAGTTCTTATTGCCAAATCGACACTCTAAGATGTTTTATTTATTATGACATTTCGAAATTTATAACATGAATCATCGCATCATTACTAAACAATAATTACATTGTACGTATAATATTTGTCATGTCTATTGACCGTACAACGATAAACCGGCTGTTGATATTACCTATCAAACGGAGCTAAGGCAACATTTCGCTGGCCCGTGTAATTTCGTATAATTCTCTCAAATATTAATCGGGTTTGCGTTATAGATACTTTGATATTACAATTGAATAAAATGTAGAAGTGGGGAGGGTTATGAATGAGATTGTTTGTGTTCTAGGGATGTACTGTCGTCCGCTAGCTGATGCGCGCGAAATGGTAATGCCACCTCAAACGCTTATAGCCAAGTAGATCTTCATCACTTTTGTTTTCCCCTGAAAACAATTGTTCGCTGAAAAACAGTATAAACACAATAGCTAGTGCATTCTGCAATCACATTTGATGTGACAAACCAATACAGTAGTGTGCAATAGGTTTGTATTTGTTTGGGAAAAGTCCCATCAAAACAGAATCGATAATCTTTCTGCGCAGTTTAAATGATCGTCTACAAAGTGAGTGATGTTTAAACCGTTACTGTTATACCAATGTGCATAACAATAATTAAAAACCAAAAGATTAAACTGTTTGTTATGTTAGGGTATTTGTGAGCAACTACGGCGGATGTATTATTCAAGCAAGTGTAGGGGGACAGTAGCCAACGTATCATGACGAGGCAAGGCATCAACGCACATTGCTTTTAAGAGCAATAGCTCATATGCCAATACTGATGTTTGCAAAAAACAGCCAATATGAACTGAGATTGTGTATATTGTGAGCAAAGATTATTTCCTTGGTGTTTATGTAAACGAATGAGTGACATTGAAATTAATCGTGAAAATTGAACATTCATTTTAGTAGAATGAAAATGTTATATTCCATGTCATTTCTGCAACAAAATCTCTAAATCTTGTTGACTTGTTCTCAGCTTTTGATGTGATAGATACACATTACACCATTGCGTATTTAGAAGTACACCAGTCAGGCGTTCAATTTGCCAAAATATTAAAACGATAACATCAATTGTTGACCATTATATGTTATTGTCGAATTGGTTTCTCCGGGGGAATAAAAGTTTACGGACATTATCATATCGTATCTCCAAACTTGATAACGTTTGATTACATGACATTATTACACCCTACCGGTAAAGACATATGATATTGAAGGAACACAAAAAAGGTAAGCATAATAATGTGCTTAAATTTCCCCTCTATAATAATTATTATCGGTGGCAATATCTACGAATGGATAAATTGCCAATAACAAGTGATTTTACTTCGGAAATTTCTCACAAAATTTATAATATGCAAAGCATATAAAGCATATTGGAAGGATGCTCTTTAGCAAACCTACATTAAGAGTGACTCATGATGCACTTAAAGCCTTTGACCTGGGGAACGGATGCTCAAATCAATTACATCACTCACGATAGATCCATCGATTTCCGCTGGTTCGTTTGTCATGTATGTTTTCTTGCTCCATTTTAATCCGACGATTGTCAAAATATTAATGCATGCTGTAGTGTTTGGCTGCTTAACTACAAATCTCGAAAATACCATTTAGGTAACAATGATGTGTAAATATGATTTGAACATATGTATCGCGATATCAGTTTTTTGTAGTTGCATTATCCGAACACGTTCTTCCTCGAGCTATATACTTAACTCGATGGTGCAGCTTGCTGTTGCATGATATAATGGACGACCTTTGAAGGCTACCTCAGTTAGCTAGCGCTGATGCTGGACCGTCGCACAAATCTAATTCGTGAATGAAATATTTCGTTCCACCGCGCTAATGACAATGATGAATACCCCACGACAGAGCCAGTTGTTCATTCATTAGTGAGAGATAAATGTGCGACATAAGCCATTTCTATATCCACATGTAAATTTGCTCCACATTCTCATCTCATATCAATACTGTGTCCATTTGACATTTTGCATAGATGACGAGAAGATAAAACATGTCTTATGTAGGACATCGGCTTTGATTTGCTACCACTGGTTATTATGTCTGGCAATAGAACAGCCGTTACTTGTGATGTATGGAGAACATATTGGACGATAATTTCACCCCATACATACCAATGCAAACACCCGCAGCTGTCATTACCATACGAACCACCCCATATCTTTTCGGCTGCCATCACCAAGCTTAAACGTGCGTCGCATGCTCAGAGAACTGATTTCGGTGTCAGTGCCATAATCCCTTTGTTGAAATACGTCAATTTGCTTCCTGTGTGTTGTTAATCAACACTGAATGCTGCCTGTATGTACTACCTTATCCATGAATGAGCTTTCAAATGTTTCTAGTAATCGAAATATGTGTTGTGTTCAGTGTGTTTGCACCAATGCTAAATGACTTTAAAATAATTATTGAACGCCATCTTAAAGCATCAAACTGTTTAAGCATTCTTTAAAATGGAGGCTAAACGGAAAGGATGCTTTAATTCGCATGTCAAATTCTTATAATAGACGGTAACATTGTCAGACAGAAACTTTAAAGAGGTTGATCAAACGCAATACGCTAGACAAATTTTATTTATCGCTCTGGAATTATAAAAGACCTGCAAATCTTTATTGAACCCCATGATTCTCCCTATATATGGAGACAAAATCTGCCGCTACTCTGCCATCTAGATTTGATGCGATGTAATGTATATGCAACAAAATATTCCAACTGTTATTCCACTGCTCAATAACGTTCGTAGAATTTTATGCCTACAGTAAATGGTATTTGTCCGCTTGTCAATCAAGATGACATAGCCCAATCAATATACGATAAAAACAGAAACAACTATAACACAATTACATTTGCTATAGGCTGTAAGGCATACATCACATGCCAGTAGTGACAGCATTGATTTATTTGTGTGTGAAGTTTTACGTGCGAACGTGTGTGTAATGCATAATTAGTAATTTACCCCTCTATATCAATAACGTTAGGAGGATGAATGGTTAGAATGTTCGATGATCAGCCGACTTGCGAGCTAATGGGTTAGATTTTTATCACTATTGTCAAGCTACAATTGATGACAAGAATTTAAGATTAAGAAGCCAAGACCTAACAACTTTTCACTCACTTGGCAATTTTGCATTATTTTGGATTTTCGTTAGAGGTGGTGTCGCACCATCGATTACACCAAATATGATACATCAAGGTTGTATAAATATTTTCACCTCATCAAATAGTCGCTGGACAATTAGTTAGTCGTTACAATTGCTAAATAGAAATTCAGCTAATTCAAATATGTCATGAACGACATTAACTGTGGTCGTTAATCAGAAATCAACGTCATGATTTCTGCCGTGCATGGTCCTTGACACTCGTGGCTCTATCAACGAAGATCAGCTGAAAGCCTGCAAAAATAAGTACATTAGCCTTGACGAACAACGCCATGGAACGAGGAATGATTCATTGTGACACGTACTGCTCGAGAACCACTTTACTCTAAATGTTCCAGGAATCGCCCGTTATGTATAAACAAAACCCTACAATGGCATCGATGATGATAAGACCGAGTTAGCGTTGTAGTCCTCAGACTCGGACGCATATTTTACTTCCATCTTTTCGCAAATGAGGATTGTACAATTATGGTACGCTGACAGCTACCGTTATTAACATATCGTAGTCTCAGCATAAGAGAGTGAAATGAGGTCGATCCATTATTTCCCTATGCTAGTGGCTTGTTTAGCAGATGCGGACCTTCGAGTGCATAAACTCATCCGATGATATCTGCTGATTCACGGGACCAGTACTTCTCATTTAACACATGACGGTATTATTCCATGAATAACCAACTAGGCATATACTACCACTAAATATTCGAACAAGAATTGGATGGGTATAAATGCATGATCGCCCGGGAATGTGTTAATATAGTGTATTTACATTTACGAATTGACGTTTGAACATCACAAAGCAGTGTTTCAACACACGTGATCACAGGATTGATCGGGTTACCTGGGTGCATTGTTAATGACTATTAGCGATCAAGTAGAAAACAAGAGAAAGCTTGCATAAGGTAGGGATAATGCCGGCATCAGCCCAACTATACATTTAAGGGATTCTGCATTGTTACGCAGCAAAGGAAAGAGCGACCAAATGCACGTATGAGAGTTAGCGTACTGTTGCTCCCACAAACGTGTTGACGCATGCTACATCTGTGCCTTATTTAGAGCTGTACTAAGGACAACTACAACACAGCTAGCTAAAATTTCTCATGCGACGGAAGGCGAGAAATTGCTCAACACAACGCCAATAACTGGCGTAGGTCACAGCAAAACAGTGCATCCAATGCCAGACCATGTGAGTCAGCATCTCGGATCTCTCATGGAGTTATACCTAGTCCGCAATTGGCATCCAACACATTGTTTTAGTTGCTTTACCATGTATTGATCTTGCACGATAACTCGGATAATCTAGCGTCTTAAGTATAATTTTTTCTCTAGATCAACCTTCTGTGTTGAACCCGATTGTGGGTATCACTTGATGGCAGCAGCAGCTGGATATTTGTAATCTGTGTGAGAGAGATGCACAATTAGTTGTAATCACACTGCTTACCTTGCCAGCGGCATACAAATGTTGACATCTGATGTAAAGTATGGCTTTGCAAGCTATTAACAACCCTTTGGACAGAATACATATACGGATGCAAATCCCAGGGACGCAGAGCACTTAACTTGTCGAGGTTACAAAAAAGTTATATACGTCATTGGCTACCATGAGTTATCATATATGTCTAGACCTTACAGTAATTACTTTCACGCTATGTTGTATTCATGCCATTTCCTAGACAATGATAAACCAGCCGTTGGCTATAACTATGACTGGGAGCTGAATGGGTAGCGGTTCGCTGGTTAGTGTGATTTTTTTATTGTTTTCGCATATTCATTTATTGCAAGGGGGACGGGGAACTCGAGGATGTGGGTAAGTTTGTTTTGTGTTCAGAGGATGTCCTGGCGAAGTTTTCATACCACCACCAGTGCTTTCGGCGAAGTAAATCTTCATCACTTTTGTTTACCCCAACTCTTATTTCATATAAATACTGCGTGCACTTGACATTTTGCATCAATGAGGTGAAAGTATAACCCTAGGAAGGACATCAATTTTTATTCGGTCCCAATTTATTAGATGTCTTGCAAAACGTCCCATAAAAAACCGTGACATATACCTGCAGCTGTCATTGCGCGACAAACTTGGCATTCTCAGCCAACCTCACCACCACACAAAGACGCGTGGACGCAGTGGACGCCGCCATTTTTAACGTAAAGGTAGTGTGTGGTAAACGTTTATGATGATGATGATGACGAGGAAGACGATGATGATGATGATGATGATGATGAAAATGATGATGATGATGCAGTCATCATACTGAATGTATGATACGGTATGTACAACGAAGAAAGAATGCTAGAATAACGAATTGTGTTTAACACTTTCTACCGGTAATAACTTTGTTACAAAATAGTGTATTGGTTAACTTTCTGTTGGTGAATTAACGCTTCGCGATGCTTTTATGTACTGGTATATCCATGACCATGATCAAATGTTTATAGGTAATTAAATGCAAATCAATGGCGTAACGTTTCTCCAGAAATATCTCGATGTGTCCAACTTTGAAAGTATTATCTCAGACAATATGGATTTGTCATTGCTGGCAAGTTGGCGACATGATTGAATTTTGGGGTAACATTGCTATCTTACCGATTCGTTGCGAAATCAATGTTCAGATAATACTATTGTTAAGCTATCAACAGGAGCATTTGTGGTCATGTTTGTTAATGCATTTGCAGTTTCATTGTGTACACCTAAATACATTGAGTTTTCAATTTATATAACTCACTTTACTAGTGTGTGTTGTCCTTACTATATTCACCGTACTTTAATGTTGATTTGAAATAAGTGAATGTCAGGATTATATTTCTCAAAAGTGTATATTATTTCAAACCACGCATATAAGACGCTCTGACATAGGCACGTTCACAGAGCCAGGTCTAAGCTGCCGGGACGTACCATGGATTTATCAATACACGTTGACTCTCGATGTAATAGCAAACGGGTTTAGACATTTCACACAGGGAAAATCAGAATAAACTGCATCAACGAACAATCTGCTGATGATCGGTAAAATTTTAATCTACATCTTAATAACAAAATGAACCAAACTGTTTGAGAGATATTGTGTGAAGAATAATGTCCTCTGTAGAGTATTGTTTCGTTTTCACTTGTGACGCACAATACGGAGCCTATAAGTAACAAAACCAGAGCTCTACTTCTGTGAATATAGGTTGTAGTCAATCTTCTTATGTTTAATTTATCATAGTGTTTTATAGCCTCTACAAAAACCCCACCCAATGCATGTATTTATTATTTAAGTAAACTTACGTGATTTTCATGAAATTACCATCGGACGTCGTTCGACTGCTCATTCGTCTACAGGTCATTGCCTATAAAGTAGCCGTTACTTACTGTTTGTCGTAGGCTGTATTTACACATGATCAACAATAAATATTAGCTTGCATTGGCTACTGTCATACACATAATAACATATTATTCTCGTCAACTACATTACCAAAGCGATGCCTTAATCGACCATAATTGTTAATGGGCACGTGGTTGCAGCCGTATTTCTGTAATAAAAGTCCACAAATCAGTTCACTGTTATCAGTTTCATATCAAATGAACGATTGCAGTTATATCGTTACTTACGCATGGTAGCCTGGATATTTAAGCATATGACGCAAAACAATACTAATTAACACGATTGCACATTATTGTAATAGATGTGTATTTTTGTATTAGTACCGTACACACTTTGTCCAATTTTGTTACAGTCCCCGGCACGTCGATAGGGGCATTAAGCAAAGTCCTCTTCCACCACGAAGCTACTTGAAAAGGTTGGGCTCTTCGTGTGTGCCATGGTTAACTGTATTAAGATTGATACCAACTTGGCTTGTATATGCCACGCTATTATAGCCTCCATGAGTATATATATACACTTGTATGTCTCTCTTTGAACATAGCAGCACATTAACGACCAATACATTTTGTCGAATTCTATCTATTGTAGAGAACAGAACCGAGGACATTGGCGAGAACTGCTGTGTAAGCACCCAAGTGCTGTAGCATTAGCAGCGCGTCGGAGCGAGCAATGTGAATCAGGTTTACGTAAACATGACCAGAGAAGTCTTGAAAAACTAATTGGGTTGTTTCATTGATTGACTGAATGTAGTACTTAAGAACATGTTTGTTTCATTAATCTGTTATTAAAACATTTATGCAGAATTATCGATTCCAAGAATAGTGCCTGCTAAGTATTATAGGGAACTAGTCAACTCTCTCGTTTAATCATTTTTAAGCTGGCTGTCATGTTGAATATATTACCCTAATGAACTAACGAAATGCATATTGAACAGAAACACAGTATATATATTTGTGCGTATGCCTTGAAAGATATTTTAACTATCTTAACCCAGGCTCCACTGTATTTGTAAGTTTTCGAGATGGTTCAAAGGCTTTTGATAGAATCAATCACAAGAAATTATTTCTTAACATGTCTCAACATGGAGTACCAAATTATCTCATTAGGTTATTAGTATAATGGTATGCTCACCAGAATATCGTGGCTAAATTGGGCAGTACTTTCTCACAACCTTTTCATGTTAACAATGGTATTAGACAAGGAGGCATACTGTCACCCTTTCGATTTAACTTGTATATGGATGATCTGTCTGTTAAATTAAATGCATGTTAAACAGGTTGTATGTTTGGTTTTAAGCTTATCAACCACCTAATGTATGCTAGGTACATATCAGACATGTGTAAACACTAGTATAGGAGTATATTCTCTGTATATGGCCAACTTAGGTGATCTTAAACTGTCATCTGTGAATATTCTGGGCTTAGTGTCTCCCCAACCAAAGTGTGTCAAGTTGTGTTGTGTTGTGCAATCCTCCATAACATTGCTTCTGATGATGACAATTTTGTCCAATTTCATGAGGAATTAAGTTATGTTAATGATATGATTAATGTAGATATTAACCTCCCACCAGCCAACCGAGCACCAAGATTGGCCAGGGATCGTATTGCATCAACAAATTTATAATTTTGCAAGCATTGTTTTAATTTTCAACATTTGTGTACAAAAGAAAATGACAAACAATCTGTTACACATCAATATGCCAAACTGCTGTTATTAGTTGTGGTAATAGTTTATGAGTATTCTACATATATGGCTTACACATTGCAGCTTGGGTGTTTTCTTAGTAAGTTCACAATTACCTTAAGACAGAACATTTGATGATATAATGTATTTACATGTTACTTCACTGTTGTATAATGAAAGCACCATTGCTAATGAATAGTTCGCTATCAATGATTTTTTTTCACACAGGGAATAGTCGGGTCTAGCATTAATTTCTTATTAAATGCTCACCTATTAACCACATCGACAACTGCCAACCAATCCTCATTTTTGGACTATTTTGCTACGCTCCCTCAAATCCCTGCTTCAAACATTTCCCCTCAATAACCCCGGTTCTATTTTCAACCTATTCCATCAATCTTGTTTCTTCGAACCCCTCCTAGTTCACCTTTCTTTTCCTAATTTCACGAGATTGATTACAATACTATGATACTCTGAATAAACTGGACTACCCAGTAGCAGACGACTAATAATTAAAACTAAGCCTAAAAGGGGCGGGGCAGTAGACATGTAGAAAATGAGTCCGATTCCGAAAGAAGAGTCAGATTCCGAAAGAAGAGCTTGAGTACTCAAAATCTCGAAAGAGCGATCTGAATATTAATACAACAAACAGATAAAGATAATCTTAAACGTTTAACAATTAAATTATTTTCGCAAGTTAAGTATTGTTTTCCGTTGATTACCGTCCATCGCAAAGCTGAACTGTTGAACAACAACGAACAACGTCAAACTCGAATTCTCCTCGCCTTGACAAGTAATAATCCTTTATAACCATCCATGCACACAAACGGGCTGAGGTTAATCTTCTTATCCAAACTTTCAAATTGTATTACACATCCACACTCATCATATGTTTACAAACCCGGGCAAAACGTTTGCACCACTGCACACTGCGAGAGGCGAGGTTTTTAATTCTGGCGGACAGCCAAAACGTTGCTCGCGCGTCTCAACTAAGTCCAGACTCAAATGGCGTTGGTGAATACCAACTTAACGACGGCTCAGCTGAGTCATCATAACGGCGACTCAGCGTTGAGTCGTGACTTAAACTCAGCGTGGTTGGTGAATACGGGCCCTGGAGACTGAGTAAGCCGTTCTATTTTCCAGTGAGATTGTGAGAAACACATAATGCAGTTACCACACAAAATGTATGATACGGTATGTACAGCGTAAAAAGAATGATAGAAAAACGAGTTGCGTTAACACTTTTTTACAAAATAGTGTAATGGTTCACTGTCTGCTTGTGAATCACTGGTAAACCTGCTTAAATGTGCTGGTATATCCATGACATATCGAACGCGTATAGTTATTTAAATGTAAATAATGCGTGTAATGTATTATCAATAAAAATGCAAAATGGCTTCTTAACGATTCTTGAACGCCATTTAATGCCAATCCGTCTGTTTGGCCACCTGCAAGCCCCAACTGCATGCATACATCAACATGACCGAGGCTAAAACAGCTGGACAGTTTTTACTTCGCATATCAAATTCTTAATGTAAACAGTATCATCTTCATGCATAAACTCTAATGGACAGCACATGGCGCATGGCATCCCACTCCCGGATAGCGCATTTCGCCACGTAAAATGAAGCATAACATCAAACACACGAATCGCGCGAGACACTGCATCAACGAGTAACGCAATACACCAGTAGAATTTCATTACTCGCTGTGGAAGTAATATAGTATGTATCTGCTATTGGACACTCCTATTATGTTTAAATTGACAATCGCCAGGTGGCATAATTGATAGAGTGCTGCTTGCCCCTTATATGATTAAAATGAATGATAGGCTACGCAAGCCGCCTGCAAGACGAGCAAGTCGACACGAATATAACAAGGTTGTCTTATTGCATCCTGTAAAGGAGAAACAAACGATGTAGCTTACCTATATCTTATCAAAAGAACAGCATGCGAAACTACAAATTGTGTATTATGCGGGGATTTATTACACCACAACAAAGCAGGGAACCGTCTCAGCATAAAGTGTAATGTTTGTTACTGCCCGTTGCCACTTCTATTACGTAACTTATTGTACATAGCGAAGACGAAATCACAAGTATAGAGATTGTAGCATTTATTGTAATGATAACAACTGATAATGTTTGAACAAAATTGTCATTGTCTTTCATAATTGTTCCTACTTTGGCAGACATATACCACTTTTAACTATTTCCAATAAGTTATGGAAACGGCTGTTCATAAGTTTGTTTTGCTTAGCTGATTGGTGGTAACGGTTCCATTATTGCGTGATTGTTTCTGGCATCTTAGATAGGCGAAGTACCGAATTACAAGCGGAGGCGTAGTACTGTATGATAGTGATTGCTTTCCAATTGTCATGCTTATGCTTATCGTCGTGTCATCGTAGACATTTACAGTAAAAGTTATTTCAGCATCATCTTCCAATAATTGCTGCTTAACATTTGTGTACGCCGTATATATAATTCCACAGCATCGGAGTGCTCAAGTCGGTTGACGATACGACTCAAACGCTAAAATAAAGAGTGATTTATAGTTTAATGCGGCCATATTTGATCATAGACTCCAATTCAAGCGAAATATGTTTGGGATATCTACCATCACTATTAGGCTTAAATGGAATTCTACAAACTGTTCAAATAGACCATAAAAGAAATGCAATATTTAATGTAGTATTTAATGACAAATAGCGACGTCGATATGGGTATGGAATAAAATGTTTTGGAAGCATATTATCCGTACACATTTTCTTATTTGAATTAATCCTGACTTCAGAACGCAACGAATTTTATCCATTGTGCGTTTAATTGATGCCACTTTATTGCGCATTTAAACCCTATGAGTAGTATTAATGAGTAATTAATTCTAGGTAATTATCCCTTTGTTCTCTTTGTCCCCACGACGCTCTCTCTGTTTGTCTGTCTCATGCACATTGTACTTGTTCGCTAAGTCTGGTCTCGAATCTCCTCTTCGCCATAAACTTCAATTAATAGCAACGTGACTCGGCAGCCCTTGTTTGTTACAGATTAAAGGGCAAGTATACAATTGCGTCAGTTTCAGCTTCCTCGTCAACATGAATCACATTAACGACGCCATCTTCAAATACGAAATGTATTTTGCTAGAGAAGTCGTCAATGTTGTTCAATTGAGAACTAGGGATAGTTGACGAGCGAAATGCCCCTGGTAATTCGAATATGTCGACATGCTATTTATAACTTATGTAAGTCTATTACTGCTCATAATATCAAAATATGCAAAACCATCTCTAAAAGCTGATACCTCTCAACAGCAATCTGCTCTGATACGATGGCGTGTATTTACTTGTGCCATTGTCAATGTTATTTGCATTTTAAAAAAGATGGCTGACCCAAATGCGTTAGTTTGTTTTGTGTGTAGCTATATGTTTGTTTGCTCGAATTAAATAATTAAATGTCGTGAGTAATTGCTGGCAACAAATACGACCTCACAAAATGATTCCTATGCTAGTCTTTAGTAATTACGAAGATAACAGGGCTCTAATTCTAGTTGTTTTTATTAAAAATAGATGTGTAATGACCTGCTGTCTACCGCAAACAAGCAGCTGAGGGGCTGTTCTATCATTATGGCACTAACGATAGCACAATGGCATCCTATAAAAAACGCCTATAAAACGGTATCTATTGAATTTTAAAAAAAGTTTGCAACTGCACGCAAGCAACCGAGTTAATGTATACCAAATTCTATCGACCGTCGTGTTTTATTCCCCACCACGACGGGTTATCACACGCTAGAGCGCGGCAGACAATGAAGGGTTGCACATAATTGCTGGGATGGAGAAATTGCAACCAACATTAATTCATACAACCTAAATTAATGAACATTAGAGGTAATTATCTATTAAAGTTAGTGCAGTGCGCATACATGTTGGGACTGCTTAGATATATATAGAAAATAATTACCTATCGCAAAACAAAAATATCCCACCACAAAATGATATCACCCTCTTCAAGTGCTGATCTCTTTTGTTTAGTTAACCACATTCAAACAATTTTCGCAAAAGGCGTAACAACAAGTGCTTATATCAGCGTTTTCAGAAAAAGCGTGCATAATATAAGCTAAATATAAAACTATTAGAAAAATATTCCCTGGATATTATAAGGCATGATCATGTTTTCAAATTACGCTTTTACGTTTACCTTAAATCTGGTAGAGGTTGTCGTGGGCAGCAAAGCCTCTCTGTCCCGACTTTGGAAGAATAAGAAGCAGAGTCAGCCATTGTGCTCAACGTGGATAACTGGTAAGTCGTTCACAAATCCAATATAAGCTCCCTTGGATGACAACAACTGGGAGTTATTTGACACCACAATCAGACCGATAAGGTAACTCCATAGTGTCGCAAATACAGAAAGAATGCAAGCAAGTAGGTTTTGTGAATGCGTAGGAGGAAAATGGCGTAAGTTTGTATAGCGTAATATATGTCATGTCTGAGGCAGACGCTTTATTTGACAATCGCTGCTTAGTTTTATTAGTCGAGAACTTTGATCGTGTCGAAGCTAAGTGTAAAATAAATGTACAGTACATTGGACCCCAATACCTTAAAAACGAATTGACCTTGTCCCATGGTGCGGGTTCCATGTATGCGTTTCGCATATGCGCCTTGTCCAGTACACGCTATTCAACATAACATTTAAATGTATTTTCGAATGCATTAGATAATATAACACCATACAATCAGATACAATATATGTGACATTGGTCGCCATAAAAACAATCACTAATGGTGTTTCTAGCATAGGCGCATCAGTTAACATAAAGTGGCATTTGCATAATCGACACAGACATAAGATCACCATAGTCAGACTTGTCTTGTACGTTTCGGAATTAGTTCCTATACGTATCCAAGGGGTACTGTGATAGCTTACCTCTATTTTATTTAAATATACCTCGAGCATATGACAATTAAACATGGGACCACTAAAAAGTATGATTAGTAGAACGCAAGCGCTCTTTGGACAGATGAACTCGCGCTTAACCATAAGTGTGAGCTCGTTTAGTTTGATCAGCTCCCGGTGTGTGTGTGAATGTGTGTGTATATATATATATATATGCATGTGTGTGTATGTATGTGTGTGTGTGTGTGTGTGTGTGTGTGTGTGTGTGTGTGTGTGTGTGTGTGTATGTGTGTGTGTGTGTGTGTGTGTGTGTGTGTGTGTGTGTGTGTGTGTGTGTGTGTGTGTGTGTGTGTGTGTGTGTGTGTGTGTGTGTGTGTGTGTGAGCGCTCTCGCTCCTTAGCTAGCATGCGACTGATGTTTACCTAAGCACGACAGGCTCTTTAATGGCCGCTCAATATACAAAAGCCATAAACTAGGCCGACGCGATCTAGGGCCGCTACCATCATTCCGCATATCAATCCACCCCGCCTGATATATGTCATCAGCTAGACCAAACGAAAGTTTCTGACATTATGGTGTAAATTACGCAGTGCTATAGTTAATTGCAAAGGCACAGTACATCATGCCATACTTCTGTTGTTGACTGCTTTGACAGAGCAGGCCAAATTGGTTAATACATGTGATGGTGAGAGCATGTTCACATTTTCATAACCAACAGCATCCGCTAAGTAAAGACACGAGACAGGCAACCCATCTCAACCTCTTAAGCGCGCACATGTTTCCTACATTGGTTGTGGTAACAGAAATACTCGTAAAGTACCTTATAATATCAATTTATAATTGATGGTTGCTCATCCCCGAATTACTGTCTCTATATTATAAATGCCATTGATTTGCCGTCGATATAAGCTGTGACAGCGCATGTTACCAATGCTTACATTTGTCATTACAAAATGGTTAACAGCAAATTAAATTGAGTTTATCGTGTCATAGTTATTTGCAACCAGTTGCCAAGATACATTGCCATATCATTTATCAACCAATATCACTATACAAGCGTTCGGACGTTGCGGTCACAATCAATCATGATAGCAGCATGTTATATCACATATGCTGGCATCTGTATTGCTAGCAATAAACATCATGAAATCCTTACGCAACACACAATATTACACGTTCAAGCTGCGTGGGGAGGTTTAGAGGGCGGGGCAAAAACTCAGGAGATCAATCAATCCGGCCCATTCTCGCTGACTTTAATCAGAAGCAATAAAGACTGCCAGTCCTTCCCAATAAGTCACTGCCCAGGTCATGTTCGTCCTGTCAACAATATATCACAGTCTTAATGCGTTACGCATTTAGTTGAGGCCTTCGATCAATGTATAATGTAGTTCAAATCTTTACTTATAAGTTTTCAGCGTGTTGGCATCGCCATATGTTCAAAGTAAGGACTTCAAATATAGCCATGCTTTCGTAGAAGAACTGCCTTGCACATAGGAGTTTGAATGCATTGACAGAACATAAAAAAATATGCATTATACAATTGTTACGTCATCAAGTAACGACCGCTCTATCACACGACTATCGAAGTGCTATTTGCCGGTTCCCAAACATCGTTAATCATGGATTATACCACAAACACTACTTCTAAGTAGGTTGTATTTCCTTAGTTCATCAGCGTCTTTTCGATATCATAGACTACTGACCATTTCAAATTTGCTATTGTGTCATTTCATCCTTTATGTTATTGCAAGATGGGGGGCAAATTTCAATGAACAGATCATGGCAGTATGGAGCCTAAATATCAGATAGAACCCTCCGCCTACACTTTTAGCCGAATAAACAATCAAATATCTAATGCAAGTAAAATATAATGTGCGAATGATTCGCCCATCAATGATACACTGTGAAAAGTATCATATCAATCGTTTCACTCAACGAGACAATAATTAGATGAGATAGCCAAGTTCTTTTAACTGTAGTTAAATTTCAACACCACTGACTCGATATGCCCAATAACTCGAATTAGCACACAGGATAGTATATAACCTATGCAAAACAGTTAACCACAATGGACATCATAATTTCACTTAATGCTACATCGGCCGTATTTTACAATTATCAGATGCTATTCTTTGTTTATACGGTGGCATTGAGCTGAGCTGTTTCTAGCCTTGTAGTAGACTAAATAAGATTTAAAGCAACCGCACAAAGTGATGCAAAACTGTTATTAGTACGGGAATGCTGGCATACAGCAGTTTATAACATAAGGCAATCATTGACTGCACTATATCACGGATTATTATGGACGAAGACACTTACTATGTCGGTTGGAGTCCCGTAATTTGACACAATATATAGGACAAGTTTCTATGGCGCTATGCATAGTTATGTTGTTACATCGTGTGATTACCGATAGCTAGCAGGCAATGGATCGCAAACTCTGTCGTTATTAACTGCATCCTAATCTGGCGCTGTAGATTGACATGCCTCTCGGTTAACGCAAATGCCCCATAACCAATCATCTCAAGGATACTGTAATCAATAAAAATTGACTCTTCACTCTTTGGTAAATATTCACTGATGAACACAAATGCGGCAGTTCCGCGATCTACAGCGCGTTTGGGCTCTGCGAGCAGCAGCTGACATCACCCAGGCTCGTATATAGTTGCGTCTTGTGCTGTAAAGCTTGATTTTGTGAACAGAAAATCGGGCGGGAGAAATATCATTACTATATGTGATCAAGTTGATCGCATTGGAAACAGACATTTAGTCGATATAATATGTAACTGTTTGACTACGTAAAAACATTAGCGTTCGCCTGTATCACAAGCAACACGAATGGTCGATTTTCTAATAACAGCAGTGGTGGACTACAGGCTGTGACCAGTAATGGAAGACCCCTGTTTAATCTCGGAACTCCGAAATCCAAGAAGTGGGAACACACAGCGCGCAAAGATAAATCTACATCTTATTTAATACTCCATCATTGTATGAAAAAGAAGGGTTCTCCCAAGGTCAAATTAACAAGATAACGGCAAATATGTGCAGTGTATGTCTAGCAGGAGATGTAGAGCAAATGATGCAGTGACTTCTTGACCAAAACTCGGCTAGTGCTACACAACTCAAGAACCTCACAGCAGAACGCCTTTCCGATGAACCAGAAGCACTGAAATGTATGACTACCCTGACGAAGAGGGGGTGGAGAGGCATCATGCAGTAGAGTATCTTAAGTTGATAATGAATGATGGTGGTGGTGGTGATGAAGTTATGATATTTGATTCTGTATACAAGTAATATCTAAGCTATGTTTACTGTTCAATATTACAAAATTGTGTTTACCTGTCAGTTTACAGGTGCTAAATGAACTTCATCATGCGTACAAAATACATGGATGCCATCATGATAGGACCTCTCATGTTGAAAGTGACATTAAGCCAAAATCTAAACAATTTTATTTTCAAATCATCCAGTATGTATGGCTTTAAGTATGAATGCTTAGTGGGTCACAGGTGAGCTAAGCTTTGGTTAAGTGAAACTCAATTGCTGATATATTCTGCCTCTTTGTTGTTTGCTGTAAACTTATCTTGTAAATATATATGCTACCTTCCAACGAAAACATAATCATGGTAATGCATCTTACATAAGCCCGTCCTTTAAAATATTCAGTTACCTTTGGTGTCTAGTCTGATCTAGTACATGAGAAAGTATAGGGGAAAAATCAGAAGTTTACTAGCCGTCGACATTGACCGCGCTTTCTATGGAGATCAAAAACAATTGTGAAACGCCCTTTTGAGGGACAATACATTGCATCAAACAAAACATCACCGTCACTACCATAATTACTATCAAAGTCAACCACGTAACTTAACTGACAATTGGGCAATTTTTTTTTTATAATGTGGGGACCATGAGGCTTTGCTTTCCTGCAATCGGTCTCAAAATCGATGTTTGAAAATATATGTGAAAGTCAGATCTATTCACAGGTTTTGTGAGAAGACCTCTAACAAGCAAGCTATCTACAGTGTGCGTGACAAATCTTCTGTGTAGGTGGTAAATGAATGCAGAATCTAACAACAGAAGCTAGGTCTTACGCATGTTAAATGTCATACTGCAGCAATCATAGTCGCAAAGGTCAAGTGACAGATCGTAACATTATATGATGTCAGATGTGTATGCTGATCGCAATAAAACAACACTACATAAGCCATTAAATCCATGGAATGACTTTGTCCGTAAAGGTGATAGGTTGTTTGTAATAATTTTAATATTTTGAAAATCTACACATTCAGAGTAGGCTGAAGTGGACGACAACTTATCGGGATGCAGTTCGCACACGAAAACCAACTAGCTGCGATTATTTAAGCCCTTATTAACTTGCCAGTACAACATGGAAATCCTTCAACGCCACATAATGCATAATTAGTAATTTACCCCTCTTTATCATTGTCTTTAGGATGATGAATGGTTAGAATGATCGGTGTGCTATGTCTAGCCGACTTGCTAGCTAATGGGGTAGATTTTCGTCAATATTGTCAAACTACAATTGACGACAAGAACATAAGATTTAATGCCAAGACCTATCACCTTTCACTCAAAATGTCTTCGGTGAAACCCCTTTCTCGTTCGGTTCAATTGCTTCGGCAGTTTTGCATTACATTAGATTTTCGTTAGAGGTCGTGTCGCACCCAGTGATAACACCATATATGCTACATCAAGGTGTTATAAATGTTTAGAATATTTTCACCTCATCAAATAGTCGCTGGAGAGTTTGTTAGTTGTTACAATTGTTAAATAGTTATTCAGCTAATTGAAATATGTTATCAACGACATTAACTCTGGTCGTCAGTCAGAAATCTGACGTCATGATTTGTGTCATGGCTGTATCAACGAATAACAGCTGCAAGTCTGCAATAATAAATACATTGACCTTGGCGAAAAACGCCATTGAGATAATGAATGAATAGGGTAGTTGTCCGTTTGTCAATAAAGATGACATATCCCCATCAATATACGATAAAACAGAAACGACTATTACACAATTATGCCCGATGATATCTGCTGACACGTTGGACAGGAGGACTTTGTTTCCAGTACCAGTACTTCTCATTTAACACATGGTAATATCGCACGAATAACCACTTAGGCATAAACAACTACACAAGTATTCGAACAAGTACTGGATGGGTATAAATGCATGATCGCCCGTTACTGTGTTAATATAGTGTATTTACATTTGCGAATTGACGTTCGAATATCACAAAGAAGTGCATCAACACATGTGATCACAGGATTGATCGGGTTACCTGGGTCCATTGTTAATGACTGTTAGCGATCAAGTAGAAAACACGAGAAAGCTTGCATAAGGTAGGGTTAATGCCGGCACCAGCCCGACGATAAATTTAAGGGATTCCGCATTGTTACGCAGTAGAAGATAGGATTGACCAAATCCACGATATGAGAGCAAGTGAATTGTTGCTCACACAAGTTTTGATGCTTGCTGCATCCCTGCCTTGTTTATCGCTGTACTAAATAACAATTACAACACAGCTAGTTTTCATTTCTTATGCGACGGAAGGCGAGTAATTATTCCACACACAACGCCAACAACTGGCGTAGATCACAACAAAACACGTGAGTCAGTATCGCTGAAGCTATCATGGAATTATGTAAATCGATTATCCCTTATGAATTTATTTGCAAAACTCGAGCTGTTACAGAAGAGGTATCAAGTTAATATTAAGATCGTGAAGTGTTGAAATGAAGCGTTAGCCACGCCCGTTATCATGTTTATGACTTAGTTTTCATCGGCTACATGAGTCATCATATATGACTAGACCGTACAATTATTACTTTGCACGCTATATAGTAGTCATACCATTTCCTAGACAATGATAAACCAGCCGTTGGTTTCAACTATCACACGGAGCAGTTACCAGACTGAATGTATGATACATTATGTACAACGACGAAGAAAGAATGCCCGAATAAATAGTTGTGTTAAACACTTTCTGCCGTAATAACTTTGTTACAAAGCAGTGTATTGGTTCACTTTCTGTTTGTGAATTAACGCTTCACAATACCTATATGTACTGGTATATCCATGACCACGATCAAATGTTAATAGGTATTTAAATTTAAACCAATTGTGTAACGTATTATCTCTAATGCTAAATGGCTTCTCAACGGTTTTTGAAAGCTATGTTAAGCCAATCAGACTGTTTAGACACATGCAAACCACAATCGCACGCATATATCAACATAAAAGAGGATACAACGGCAAGGATCTTTTTAACTCTCATGGTAAATTCTCATTATAAACAGTAACGTTGCCACGTATAAACTTTTATACCCCAGTAACAATTAGCTTGCGATGGGTTTGTGCGTAGAAGAATTTTCGGCCTGGCGGCAATTGTTCAAAACGAACCACAAACCTTTTGAGGCATTTCGTGTCATAAACTGACCGTCAATAAATCGGTCGATGCCTGTGCAATTTTCGGCAAGACATTGCACACGTCGGTCAGGCGTTTGAACAAATTTTCAGTTTTCACAGCTCGACACTTGCATTTCAATTTCGCCTATAAGAAATCAAATGAATTCCGCCGAATTAATATCAATAGTTGGCAAATGCATCGTATACTGTTAGCTATGGTTTACAGGTGCAATGCTTTAATTTTATAACAGTCGATATAAGATTAAATCTTGCGCATACATAATGTTCTTGCTACATTTACAGTAATATTGAGAGGAAAAAACACTTCTGTCTAAAACGTTGTTCATTATTTATTAATCCAAATGGTATCTGATTATTAAATTACTGTCATTAATTGCATTCATTACCGACTCAGAACTTAACGCTTTATTAATACTTACACAACATCAGTGTTTTCAAGTAGTTTGACGAAACAACTCAAACGCTAACATAATGATTTATGATCTGATGCAGCCATATTGAATCATAGATTCCAACTCAAGCACAGTCTCAAAACTCCATTTTTGCCACTTGGTTGACGATGCATTGAGCGTGGTGGAATGGAATAGCATATATCGGACGCTCACAACACATACCTTAGCCATGTACCAGGTGTTAGATGATATCCTGTTATGATCAAACACAAACTTGAATTCTTAATAAGACACAACAAACAATGTCAGAGCGTCACATAAAATATACGCCATGACATGAGATGCAATTTTATTCATCATTTCTATTTATCTTCCTTCTGTTTTCACTATTTTAGTCATATATCAAAGTTGTTCACAGTATTCTTATGTGTCAAGCCATTTAATGTGTGTATTATAATTTATGACTATTTCACATACAAGGCTTTGTGAGGATATTTCTTTTTACTACGAGATTCGTGCTATTTTGTTCAATCGTAGAATGTTGACATGGAGCCAAAGCGTTGCACCCCTCGCTGCATATCAAATTCGTTGTGGCCGTGAAAGAATTGGAGCCGAATGGACCCATTTGCATAGTCAGTTTATTTACTGCCTTGGGGCAGATTGGGTACTTTGGTGACTCATTTTATTGTTATTGCATATTACGTATTCAAGTCAACTAAGCCATTATATCCATACATCACTGAAAGGACGCATTGGTTGATACAAAGCCCTCAAAAGGTCTATGGTGAATACGTTCAGTTTTGAATACGAGCAAACTTTCTCATTATTGAAAGTATGTTTGGGATATCTAGTTCACTATTATGTGTACACATTGTTAAATATAATTTTGCAAAGCTAAAACTAAACCAATGGCAATTTTGTATTAGCTTCAAATAGCGAGGTCGTCATATGTGTGATTAAAAACTGTAACATACTATCTGTACAAAGTAGTCCAATTTTAATAAATAAATTGATATATATATATATATATATATATATATATATATATATATATATATATATATATAGAATAGAATAGATATATATATATACATAATTATATATATATATTGATATACACACATATATATACATATATATATAAATATATATATATATCGATATTTATATATATATATATACATATATACATATATACATACAAACATATATATTTACATATCTATACATATATATATATGTATATATATCAATATTTATGTATATATAAATAAGTATTTAGATATTTATATATATATATATGTGTATACATATATATATATTATATATATATATATATATATATATATATATGTATATATACGCGAACAAATATTTATGTAATATATTATATATATATATATACATATATATATATATTAATTTATATATCGATATAAATATACACAAATATATATTTATATATATATATATCTATATTTGTACATATATATATGAATGTTTATATATATATATATATATATATATATATATATATATATATATATATATATATATATATATATATATATATATATATATATATACATATATATGCATATGCATCAATCGGTATTTCGAAACATCTAACAAAACAGGTGCAAGCAAAGGTTAATAGAAGGTTGTCGGTAATCTAATGGTTCTGCGGGTTTTCTTAATTTAGAGAATCAAGTTTACATGCTGTTCGATAGAAATGATCAAATTGTGTGCAAACTATGCAATAGCAGCCATAGTTGGATTGCAGTGTGAAATTACTCTCATCGCAATCTGTCATGATTCTCACCAATAGAATAGCAGTATTAGGTACTATTACACCGACAAACATGGAAGTGCTTGGGTTATGACAGCATGAATGGATACTCGAGGCACAGATACACTATTTGATTAAATATTGAGCATTATCTTAGGAGTAGTGATTAGCTATTTGGATGATGGTCCTTTAACATTTAAGGTTAAGTTTTTAAGTATTTCGTAACACGTTGCTCTCTAAGAGTTACGGTTACACAAACATTCGGGTTAGTTTCTAACGATTATCACATAGACAGCGCTACCTCGTTATATGCATTGTGGGTTCATCAACATATCAGTGGTGATAACGCGAATGCAAAAATCTTCACTGGTATCATATTTGTTACAGTTTTGGCCTGGGCATGCTATAAGCAAATCACAAACTGCAATTTTGTCTGTATTACATGATATGCCTATGACTCACTATGCATTACACTGTAGTATTGCAATCTCTAGGTGATAATTTATATCATTATTCTTAACGGCTACTATCATAATGGATTCCGAGTAACACTCATTTGAAATCATTTTATATGCCACATGGTGGCAATTTACACAACGTACTAGTATTATAAACAGTAATGCATTAATAATAACAATTTCCCAGGACTCAATCATGATGCTCTTGGTGATTTTTGCATGAGAAGAATACACAAGGCATTACTGACCGTAACGTACCTAACAATTTCGATTATTGCCCTTCAAAACCGCTAGCGGAAGAACTTTCGTAGCATTTATGCAATTGCTATTTTTATAAATTTCTCTTCTAAGGCCTTAATCTAATATTTACTGCCACACTCGATGCCATCCCATTATAATGTTACTTATTTGAGGTCAATCACACCCTCATACACTGGCATCTTGACGATCATTACTATTGCCTTCGGTTTCCAGCCTCTGATCTTCTGCCCTGCTCACCAGGTTTACCAACATGTTTACGTCTATAGCGCTCGATTACTTGCGGTCACGTAGTGTTAAGTGTGAAACGGACAAGCCAAACCTCCAACTACCTTTACGGACATTATACATGTATTGTATGTTGTTTCGCAAATTAAACAGAAGTTCATATTGCTAAGTCTCGGGCATGATCAGAACCTCCATATTCGCACATTAAAGAATCATAACTGGGTTTCTTGCTGTATGCCAACCTTTATTGTTAGTGCATCAGATCATATAAACAATAATTGGTAAAATACTTCCATACTGTCAGGTTTACGGCGTTTAGGAGCAGTACATTTTGTGGGATAGTGGCCTTTGTGTCTTCCGGTCAACAACCTCGTCTTTGATACTTTCATTTTGCCCACTTATTAGGTCAGGAAATTAGTGTGAAAGGTGTAAAACTGTTGCATTGGACTCATTTACAGAGGTAGTAATCTTGCTTCAAGGTCATTGCCCTTTTAACTGCGGTAGTGTAGCTGTTTTTCTTTACTCTAGCAGATTAAAAATGAATGGAAATGATAACAGTTGCTTTGAAGACCCGACTCTATGAGGTCGGTTGTTTGGCCTCATATTTGATGCCCTTTCATAGAAGATGAAACTTGTACTCTCGTCGCACTAAACATAAGTCACTCCAAAGGGACAGTGTTGGCCGACACATTGACACAATACCTATTAATATAAGCTCGGTTGTATTCACATTTATTTCTTTCGTTGCTTATCGTCAAAGATGTATTTAATGCCACCGGTCTAGAGCCGTACTGTGAGCTGTTTAATCGGGCTATATGACAACATAGCTTGACTGTTCCAATATATTGGCTTGACGTATGTACAGCTACAATAACAAAAACTTATTACTTTTGCAATAAAAGAAATCAATTAATGATGCTACCCGGCATCTGCGATATCTCATCATAGGCAATGCTTATGGAAACATTACAAATGACATTAAGCGTTTTGTTGCCGTAGCAGCAAGCCCCAATGTTTGAACTGACTCTTATCTAGTCAACAATTGTGGAATATTCAGACTATATAAGTAACTGTGCATCTACTGATAAC
Organism: Urechis unicinctus; assembly: GCA_034190875.2. Lineage (NCBI taxonomy): Eukaryota > Metazoa > Annelida > Polychaeta > Xenopneusta > Urechidae > Urechis > Urechis unicinctus. Next base: position 17,249,327 of record CM067342.1, on the reverse strand, counting down.
CTTTCCTAACCATCCGTTTGTTAGCCATTACTAAACGTGAAATTACTAAATAACAAGCGAGAACAAACTATGTAAAATGTCTCTGACTGTCTCCCCAATGATCAATTATATAGGTCATTCAACCAGCCGAGGTATATTTGAGGTTGACAATCGGGCACACAGTAGGGCAAATGCTTGGTTACATTCTTGTGTGTAGATGTTGATATGTGCGACATTAGCAAACCAATGCTTTCCGACATATAGTTATACATACATCGCTGCAACGTTAGCGCTATCAAAAATTGTATTGTTAAACAGGCGGCATGTGGCTTGTTTAAAATGCCATTTTGCTCCCGAAATTAAAGGGTAAGCTTTGTATGAACTATAATAAGGAGACTGCGCGGACATTTTATTAACACCACTTTCTTACACGCTCACATAAATGCATCACTCAAAGCCCATCAAATATCACTGTTATTCGAAGGCCTATTTAATCATTCGCGACATGGTATTAATATTCAAATTCTAATATCAGTTATGCTTTATGCTGATGACATAAAGGCATCTGATGTGCGGGAATTTGAATAACAGCAGTTTAACAATGGCTATTCTGCGACATTTATAATATGATGGTTCTGTTTAAAATTGTGCTCAGCCACACACATTTTACAAAACTTATATCAGTTTCTATACGGATGCTTTCCTTTGCATTTATCTCTGTTGTTCAATTCAATGATTGTTCATTCATTCACTCCAGTTGAAATGACAAGGTCGGTGATTGTTCCGTTATTGAAAAACAAAAAGAAATCGGCAAGCGACAGCAATAACTATCGATCGATAGCGCTGAGTAGTGTTGTAGGCAAGGTTTTAGATAATGTTATTTTGTCAAAGTATTCAAATGTTTTAAGCACCAGTCACCTCCAGTTTGGTTTTAAACCAGACCATTCCACTTCTCAGTGTACCTATGTAGTTCAAGAAGTTAAAGATTTTTATGTCAATCAAAAATCGCCATGTTATGTTGTGATGCTAGACGCATCGAAGGCATTTGATAGGGTTAATTATATTAAATTGTTTCAATTATTGATACGTAGAGGTTTGTGTCCTACTATTGTAAAGTTGCTCCTTTATATGCATTTCAACCAATCGTTGTTAGTTAAATGGGGCTCTAATGTGTCTGAGGCATTCCAATGCAGTAATGGCATAAAGCAGGGCGGTGTGTTATCGCCGATTCTTTTCTGTATTTATATCGATGAGCTGCTTAATCGTCTTGAACGTAGTAATGTTGGTTGTCATGTCGGTCATCAGTTTATGGGTGCATTTGGATATGCTGACGACTTAACACTCCTTGCTCCCTCAGTCACTGCTGCCGAGCTTATGATTTCAATATGCGAAGAATACGCACAAGAATACGATGTAATGTTCAATAGTGAAAAAAGTATGCTGCAGTGCTACAATATTCCACAATGTAATACCAATCTCGAATTACGGCTGAATGGAGCTATTTTACAAAAGTACGCTAAGGTTGTTCATCTAGGCAGTTATATTGGTTATGACAACAACGATGCGAATATCGAAAAAGCTGTAGGAGAATTGTTTTTTATCGTACTAACATTTTGATGTCCAGATTCGGCTTTTGCCGCACCGACGTTCGCACTAGGCTTTTTGATACCTTTTGTACAAGCTTCTATGGTAGTCCTTTATGGAAATTGGATTTAAAGTCACTTGAAAAAATAAGTGTTGCTTGGCGAAAGTGTGTAAGGAGAGTTCTTAAGCTTAATAGAAGAACGAGGTCTCGTTTTTTACCGCTGCTTGTAGGCAGACCTGATATACGCACTCAGTTATTGTTACGTTTTGTTAATTTTTGGGTTAAATGCATCGTTAGTAACAACCCAAAAGTTCGACTTGCTACTATGCTCACTAATGTAAGCTCATCTGTAGTATCGAATAATGTAAGATCATGTCTGTCATTACTAAATTTAGAATACCAACAACTAAGATTAATTAATGAAGGTAACCTTAATAATGTACGCGAATTGCTTTTAAATATTAATGAAGTAACAGCAGAAGACAGGGCGACAATATGCGCTTTGCAAGAATTGGGTCAGCAGCGCGAAGGCAGTCTTTAACGCTGCAAGAGGCAGATGAGCTTCGTGTGTTCCTATGTACAAACTGATTGGTACACATGTATTTTTTATTTTTTATTGCTTAATTAATATTTTTATCTTTTTGTAAACTTTGATTTGCGAATAAATGATATATATATATATATATATATATATATATATATTGGGTCGACTTTATAAAGCATAGTGCGTGTGAATTCGTAAATTGTACGTAAACGTCTGTTTTATCAACGGCATTTCAGTACGCCTAAGTACACGCGTGTTTTTGCACAATTTTAGCGTAATACACAACTACCTAGGCATATGATAGTTTCTAGATAACAGATATGTAACAATACGAGTTTAACCTTATTATGAAAGTGTCGTTTCGGCAAACGAAGAAGGGTTGCACATAATTGCTGGGATGGAGAAATTTCAACCAACATTAATTCATACAACCCAAATTAATGAACATTAGAGGAAATTATCTGTTAATGTTAGTGTAGTGCGCATACATGTTTGAACTGCTTAGATATATATGGAAAATAATTACCTATCACAAAAGAAAAATATCCCACCACAAAATGATATCACCCTCTTCAAGTGCTGATCTCTTTTGTTTAGTACACAGCGGATTAGTGCTTAAAGAGGATTACTATATATCATCTTAGAACATCCATTCAAGGTGTGAATAGTAAACAACGCAAATTATTGTAACCGGATACATTCAAACAATTTTCGCCAAAGGCGTAACAACAAGTGCTTATATCAGCGTTTGCAGAAAGGGCGTGCATAATATAGGGTAATTATATAAGCTAAAGAGATCCTTATTGTATTGGAATCCCTGACAATAGCAAGAGAAAGCATAAGATTTGTTCTGTTTAAGCTACTTTGGCTGGTCTTCTCTACTCTTTAGGTGTTCTTCGGCAGCATCACGAAAGCCAAAAATAATTACATTCTCTGAAGAACCTGTAGTTTATAGCGTGCGAGTTATGTCTCCTACAATACACGGCGATATTTGACACAGATGCAGTTCAGTATGGGCAGCTTGGAGGTATTTGATTGCTGTGTTATGGCAACAAATCTCTGTTTTATCCTAACCTAGTGCCTTAAGTACGGGGAGGCGCTCCGGCAGCAAGGATAGTTATGGCGTCTATATTGAAATCTGGCTTTATTGTTCAATAAAGCCGGGAGCAGATGTGGTTTCATAGGTGCGACTGTTGAGCACATGGAAAGACATAGCGCTAGAATCACGTGCATCCTTGCAGCTCACATAAATGCCCATCTTTAAGTGCTTGTAATACATAAAAAAGCGGCAGGCTAAGTATCCGAACACTATGTTTCAAATGTTACAAATGAGCTTGCCATGTCATGCAGGCAACACTTTACACGCCACAAAAAATAATCTTACTTTTTCTGATTATTTGGAACGCACTGATTATGTTCAGGCAGTAGTAACAAACACTGATGCCTATCATAGTTTTAATCACATTATATATAACTATATATTCAACATTGCACATCTTGTATTGCGTAACATCTATCCATCGCATTCTTTACGCGCTATATTGATACCGAAAATGAAGCAAATATTGTCATCCACTCTTACAATACATGCGCGATCAATACCATGTTTAAGCTAACTAAACTTACGTCAGCTCTGTTGCGCCTCACCGCAGCTGCTGCTTATTGTAAATATAACTGCTTCTCTTTCATCACGTTGGCTGCCATTCATTGGCTGTTTCAAAATTGCAGGAAAATCTACGGTGGCTGTTACTGTGTCAGTTCGTACTGTTTGTCAATGGAACTAACCTCAAAGCGTGAGCCCCTTTGTCGTTTTACGAGGCATAATTTCAGTTTTCATTTTCAAGCACAATGTACTACAATTCACTGGGGTACAACAAATCTAAGGAGAGTAATTTGTTGAGGAAACAATTCTTCATGTGTTTATTCATGGAAGAGTACGATCGCTCGGCAATTAAATATGGTAGTAGCCTATTGATTAAGTAAGGCCCTCTGTTATATTATGTATAGGCATACTATGTCATTACATGCACGTATCGTATTGCGCAAATCATGCAATATGTAGAGATAAACATAATAATTAACACTGTTTGAGTGAGATGGGCATTTTTCTAGTGATAGGTTTTGATTCCCTGAGATCATCGTTTAGCAATTTTAGGGAACTATGTATTTTTGTGTACGTTGTCTGTCCGCGTCAGAATGCCGGTTCACTCTCTCTGGCTGATTGTATTAAAGCTTAAATGCATACTTTTATGCAACAATGTTTGACAGTGATAATAAAGAGCCAGATTCTTCTGATGTTTTCTACAGAGTGTGTACACTGGATCCATAAACAATTATCAAATTAACAAGAGGCATATCAGATTATTGTAATAAAACCGGTGAGAGAAATTCAGGGGAGCATTGCAAAGACCAAACGAGCAATCTAGTCAAATTACCATATTGCGTGAATAACCTCTCAGGTGTTGACAACGGGGTGAGCGCATAAGCAAAATGAAAACCACAAAAGTCATTGTTGTTGTAGGAAAAATAACTATATCATTTCATTACCTGTTGTTAAGGCATGCAAATTGCTGTTTACATACTAAAACGAGAATGTTTTTCTTGATTGTTGAGGCTTGGACCAATTCGCGAGACACGTTTGTAGAGATATTAAGATTAATTAGATTTTGTAGATGAAATAGCGTCAATTTTCGACTACAAAATAGTAGTTTAATTAGGTGGATAACAGCCTTTAAATCACGTTTCCGACAATATTTTCGTCCATTAATGTTACTTTATTGGGGTTTATCAAAATTTCGCTCAACTTTTTGGCCCCTTCGGATGACTATTTTCTCGTTTGTTTGTAAGCAAACTGTTGTAGGTGTGAGATAAAATCATTTTTCATACCGATATCACGTGCATCATATACCGCAATGAATAAAATAATTTCATTTGTCATGGAGTACTTGTTAAATTGCATTGCATAATCATAATGAATAACTAGCTTTTCCGAGCAAATTTAAATAGTTGACATCAAGCATGACTTAAGGACAACTGTAAAATAACGAGCAAAAAATTTGCAAATGGTTTGAAATTATTTGGATTGTGATACGTGCCAATACCTACTGCTTTAGCCCGGTTGCCTAAAGTCCTCTTCTATTTGAGGAGAATCTGCTGGTTTAGTGCCCTGTTCATCAATATATGTCTCCACCCCGCACTAAGGAAATGAGACTAATTTAGATGTGGTGCTTGTGGTACAATCAATGAATAACGATGTTTGGGAACCGGCAAATTGCACTTCGATAGTCGTTCGATAGATTAGTCATTGCCTGATTACTCGATAATTATATAGTGTATGGTCTTTTATGTTTTTTCACTGCATTCAAACTCCTTTGTGCAAGTCAGTTTCTTTTAACAAAGCATGGCTATATTAGTCTAAACATTGAACACAGGGCGATGCCAACACGCTGAAAACTAAGGTAAATATTTGAACGCCATTATACGTGGATTGAAGGCTTCAACTTAATGCGTTACGTATTAAGACAGTGATGTATTGTTGACAGGAAGTACATGGCATGGGCAGCGACTTATGGGGAGAGCTGGTAGGCTTTATCGCTTCTGATGAAAGTTAACGAGAATATGCCTGATTTGCCTCGCCCTCTAAATCCTCCCCCCCCCACACGCAGCTTAAACGTGTAATAATGTGTATTGCGTAAGGATTAGATGATGTTTGTTGCTCGCAATACGGATGACTCCATATGTAGTACAACTTGCTGCTATCATGATTGATTTTGACCGCAACTTCCGAGCGCTTGTTTAGAGACATTGATGGATAAATGATATGGCAATGTATCTTGGCAACTGGTTGCAAATAACTATGGCACGATCAACTCAATTTAATTTGCTGTTCACCATTTTGTAATGACAAACGTTAGTAACCATCAATTGTATATTAATAATATAAGATGCTTTACAAGTATTTCTGTTACCGCAACCAATGTGAGATACATGTGCACGCTTAAGAGGCAAAGATGGGTTGCCTGTCTCGTAGCATTACTTGGCGGATGCCTTTGTTGTTAAAATGTGACCATCTTCTCACCATACCATGTATTAACCAATATCGGATGCTCTGTCAAAGCAGTCAGCAACAGAAGCATGTCATAATGTACTTCATGATTCACACCATAATGTCAGAAATTCTCGTTTGGTCTAGCTGATGACATATAACAGGCGGGATGGATAGATCTGTGGAATGATGAGTAGAAATACATTTATTTTCCGTCAGCGCTGTGGTAGCGGTCCTTTTGACACACCCCTACATCGCGTCGGCCAAATTTAAGGCTTTTGTATTTCGAGTGGCGATTTGAGCGGCCGCCATAGTAAAATCAATATTAGGCTTACACACACACAGACAGACACACACACAGACACACACACACACACACAAACATATATATATATATATATATATATAGATATATTATCTATATATATATATATATATATATATATATATATATATATCTATATATATATATATATATATATAGATATATATATATCTCTATATATCTATATATATATATATATATATATATATATATATCTCTATATCTATATATATATACATATATATATATATATATATATATATATATATATAGATGACGCTCAATGCAGTGCCATAATACATATGAAAAACATTCCAAAAATATGTCCTTCCGCAAGTTTGCCACAGAGGCGATAATCGGTTCGCCTTTTAACTTGCCATATGTGGGCTGTTCATGTGGGTCTTTTCAGGCTGTAATCATTTCACAAGTTACGCCGGCAGCTGATAAGATGAAACCAGCTCGCACGAACGGTTTAGTGCGATTTAATTTGTCCAAACAGCGCTTGGGTTCTACTAATCATATTGTTTGATCGGTCCCTTGTTTAGTTGTCATATGCTCGATGTACATTTGAATAATTATAGGTAAGCCATAAAACTTCCCATTAGATAACATATGGGAACGTACAAGATAAGTCCGAATATGGTGATCTTGTGTCGATATCGATTACGCAAATGTCACTTCTTGTTAACTGATGTGCCTATGCTAAAAACACAAGTAGTGATAATTTTTATGTTGTCCAAAGACACATATATTGTATCCGTTTTTTAGGTGTTCTAGAATACAATCACTAATAGCTTTAAAATCGCATATGTGTAACACATACCTGGAACCTGCACCGTAGGACAAGGTCACTTGATATTCTTTATTTTCATAGTAGGTCACCCCTCAGAGAGCAATTCACGTTATGTTGTATCAAATGTCTTACAAGTGATCTTGTCTTGTCAGTCAAACAATTATGTGACTAGAGCTATTTCAATGACACCCGTCAATCAAAATGTGTAATACGCAATGTCATTAATCATACTGGTATGATATAAAGCAAATATTTTTGATATTGTGTTATCGGCCATGATTACCTCCTTTCAAAGGATTGTCTGCTTTAATATTTCTACCTTAATAATACCTTAATACAGTACATTTACATTGAACTTCGACTAGATCAAATTTCTCGACTAAAAAATAATGCGGGGCTAGACAGATAAAGCGTCTGCCTCAGACATGACATATATATCGCTATATACAGACTTACGCAATTTTCCACCTATGCATTCACAAAACCTACTTGCTTGCAATCTGTCTCCATTTGCGACTCTATGGAGTTCAATTATCGGTCTAATTGCGGTGTCAAATAACTCCCAGTTGTTTTCATCCAAGGAAGCTTATATTGGATTTGTGAACGACTTCCCAGTTATCCACGTTGAGCACAATGGCTGACTCTGCAATTTATTCTTCCCACGCCGAGACTGAGAGGCTTTGCTGCCCGCGATAACCTCCAGCAGATTTAAAGTAAACTTAAATACGTAACTTGAAAACATGAGCATGCTTTATTATATCCAGCGAATATTTTTCTAATTGTTTTCGTCAATGTCGAAAGTCACAACGCATATTGCACTATCGAGCAATGCATTACAGTAATCGATCGACCCTAGTCGCTTTCATGCAAAACATATGATAGCGGACATATTGTTGTCCTCTTAACTATTCTCTTAAAGCGTTAGACATTTGACGCTATGTCTCATGCTATTAACTGAGTGATTATAACTCCAAGTGCGCTGATTATTATCCTGCTTGTCCAAGTAGAAAAAAGGTGGTTGAGGTATGTCAAGTGTACTGGCGTTCGGGTCAATCCTCTCCCGTTGGTCTATCCAAAACATGTACTCAAAACTGTCATGTTCCACAAAATGCGGGCTGTCCTGCGGAAGTCATGGATTAACTGCAATCTGACACTAATAAAAGTTAACTTCTAAATCTGATATACAGTTGCAACCATATGTCCGTCCGCTTGGGCCATTTACTTGATAAGAATCATGATATATTATGTCTATGACTATTGTAGATGTCACTTAGATGTAAACTAATTTGTAAAGCTTAAGTTAGTTACTTGGTTGCATTACTTAAGATGATAGGTTACAAAGTGTCCAGCCAAGAGACGGACATTGACAGGAATGCGGTAATAGCCTTGCCTATTATAGTTGGTTAAAACAATACAGCTAAAAATACATATGTGTTTACAATCACCTTTAGCCAATAAAAAAATATTTGTAAGTCAAACTGAAAACAGAACATATCGCCCACCTTGTGGTCAACCTAGAATGCCCTGTAGCCGGGTGAGCAGTCGTACGACGGCCCGGTGGCGTTTTGATGTAAATGACGTTAGTAATCTAAAATAGCAAATGCATCTATGGGGTGGCGTTTCCGTGGAGGCTTTAAGTTATCTGTGAATAATTGACAGGCACCGCATTGTACATTGCATGTGAATACTACAAATTATTCGGCGGAGGAACATTTTTCAAAATGTCATAGATGCAGGTATATACGTTGCCTGTTGAATATTTGATCATTTGCGTCTGCGCTATTTGATATATGACACAAGAACATTGTGGGCGAGGTAGTCAAAGCATCAAGAAGAATGACGCTGGCTTATTGATTGACCTGACGCGGGACGAGCTATTTGTAACGACTCCATCCACAGTGCATTGACGACGAATAGATAACATAACACGTATGTTTTCTGATATGACTTTTCAATAAATGTTGCTCCTCGTTATATAAGCCGTTTCACGATAAAGTTGTTTTTGAGTCGAGATAATAATGTGCCCTTAGCGTTTGTACATGCAAGACGCAGTCCAATATCTTTAAAGCTATTCTGTTCATGTTGTTACATTTAGTTTCTAATTAAATTTTATCTGATCGTAGGCTCGTGTTTATTCATGTGGTTTATATTGTTTTTCTTTAGTTCCCTGTGTTAAATGTCAAATATATGTATGATGGTACATCGATTGGGCTCAGAGACAGCGTGAATCAATGAATTAACGGTACGGCAACTCAGCCCTCTGCCAACCGTGTCATATGTGTGCATTAACAAACACAAGCACAAATGCCTCAGGTGACATTGATTGTGTTTAACACACACACATCAGTGAGATAGCAATGTTAAGGTGCTACCCTAAAGTTCAATAATGGAGCCCCATGTTGCCAACTGGCTAGCAATTACAAATCAATATTGTCTGAGTTAAGCAAAATTTTGAGAGAGGACTTTCTTGAAAAGGTCCATTATAGTGCCTAGTCTATGTAGACCAGGTACAGACAAGTTAACAATTGGTTGGTTGTGACCATATGTTTCTTCCTGTAATCAATCTAAGTAATACCACAACTTCAACAATTTGACACAATATGGATCTATGCAACAGGTAATTATGATCATAGTTGTGTACCAAAATGATGGAACGCTGTATTTTACTAGTACAGAGGTGTTACTGGGGATACCGATCTCTTACTACAGAAACCATGTGAACTGCTCAATGTATTAATTAGATAACACACTACAGTAAACATGCTAAATCGCACACATCTTATCGTTAATTGCAAATAGGTTTCACTATATGAGTTTGTTTACCGGGAATAGCTGTTCACGCTGCAAATTCAAAAATATACAGCACATTTTGTTACCACACCTAATCAGTTACTATTCTCAAACCTAAAATGTACTTTCACTACCAGGCTTATAAACCAGAGGTTTTTGTGTGGATCATTCCACATTAATTCACATGTATTGACAAGTCAGCAGTAGGAGTACGTATTTTTTGCAGCACAGATTTTGACCGGAAATACTGTTGGTACCCTTCCGATGGGGTAGGGACCCTTTGAAGCCATTTACGTGGAGGCGGTGATTTTTCGCTGACGGATTTCTTTGTGCGATATTGTCAGTTGACGGATTGCACGATATTACGCCTTTTTGTTGACCTTTTCCGGAGATGAATTTCTCAATGTAGTTTGTTATGACATTAAGGGTGGTATTTTGAATGGTGAAACGTGGACAAAGCAAGATAAATGACGCAAAACATGATGACATGATTGTTCACGTGGTTCTATTGTAATCATATAAAAATTTATCTTTGAATGGGTTAGTGAGATAGAGAAATCTCTATTCATTAAACATACGTATTGTAATTTTAGGAGGGCACTTTTAATGGGGTTTGTTAGTGGTTTTATTTTCCTATCACCCAGGAAATCAGGTGATGCATTAAAGCATATATCCACTCTGTGTAATTGCCCCATCTCCTCCGATATTACACCATCATTTTGTAATGCCTCATGTCAATGACCTCTACACATATTAGGGTTGTAAATCGAGACGACAGGATAGTCACAGTTGATCATTTACTTTGGCTCGGAAGCGGCAACTGGAAACTTTCTCTGAGGCGAGCAAACGCGGAGATTGATGTATGATACAGATTCATTACAAGCCGTGGATATGGAAAGCAGTGAGTATTATTTTATTTCGATACCTGAATTATAGAATTTACAGGTGTACGTCGTACATGAATAACAGTTTTGTGTACCGATTGTGTGTTCAAGTGTTGACAGAAGACGAGGATATTCACAGGCGGCCAGCACTGGACACACAAGGCACAACACACAGCGACACAAACTTGAGCTAGCGCCGCAGTCGACAAAGCCAAGGGTATGTGTTTTACAAGGTAGAGTTGAGGAATGACACAATAACAAGCCTTATGACGGTTGCCGATATTTATATATTATTATGTTGACAGATGCTAATGAAAGATGCAAACTGTTTACAACTACAATGTACCAGAAGATGTACACAACCTCAATCAGAATATATATGTAATAAATGCGATTCAGCCTTTAAAATCAACGTAGGTAATGGCTTCTTATTACGCCTCAACAAATCAAATGAATTGCGCTATTTTCACTAATCGGTTAACGACAATCGAATGTGACCTACACTTCGTTTTTAACGAAAAGACGCAATTTTGACAGAACTATACATGAAATAACAAAATAAGCATCTTGACCTACGCCCGGAATCCACAACCTGACTCGAAATGGATGCGGAGGCAGTAACAAATTTGACTGTCTTGTGAACTCAATCAAAAATCACGCTTTCGTCCTCCAACCCCCATTATAACAGAAACTGCAACAGAATCAGAGCCATCGAAAAGTAAGACCAAGCAAAACTAACGGGTGAACCGTAAGATTGCTTACCCAAAACATAACAAATAAATACGCGTGTGTGCCAAATGAACGTCACTGTTTACACGCTAGATGAGAATCAAGTAAGTGCATCGTTTAGCGATTAAACAGAAGTGACAATTATGTAATCAATTGATATTCTAACGTGTGCTTTACCATTTGCATAAGAAATGGATAAAATAGTTTTATAATTTGTGCTTCAGGTTCCTACATAAGTCAAGCGAGCGAGCACAAAATTCGCCAAGACCTTTTAATTAATCCTCCATGCAAATCACATATTTTTTACATCGAAAAGTTTGATATGCACGTTATATATTTGCGGTACCTCACTCATGTGCATTAAAACAGACCAAATACTGTTTTGGATATCATTAACTTTATTGCAACAAATACCTGCGAGCCTTTCAGTAAGAGCCTAAAAAAGTGAAATTTTCCGTGTAAATTGGTGACATTCGATCATTAGAATACTACAGAATAACCACTCAAACAGCTTTGTACAGTGCGTTAAAACAAGAAAACATTACAGCCCGGGTAATTTACATGTCGGGGTCATTTTATACCTAGCAAACACTCCAAGCACATCAGCTTAAGTGAAAGTGTCTTTTTGTAAGAGCTCAGTTAAGTGTCCGGTATCTATTGTTAGGCAGCATTATCAAACGGAGCGTTACAGTTTCCGTCAATTTGAATCGTATTTTCGACATTATATGAACATTCTAGTGCCGTACTAATACACATTTCCAAACGCACGTTCTCTTGTTTACACAAATTATAATGATACCGCTATCAGTCGGGGGTCATTTCGAAAGCGAACAGTGCATAGCCATTGGAATAATCTCCTCAACTTATCCCGTTATATTCATCGTGATAGAGTTGTCCGGTGCTAATGAATAAATTAGCATAACTGCGAGCGTATATATGGTGATTGAAATCGGTTTGTAAGGTTTCAATAAGTTCTTGTCGCATGTCAATGTACAGAGCTAAAATGCGAGATTGTTATCCATAAAATGGAAGGGGTCTGAGTGCAATCTTCCATACTATGACGCGTCTTTGAAACCGACGCCTGGTAGGTTTATGCAATGCATACGCATCTTGTTCACCAAACCATTTTCTGACCCCCTTTGCTTTAAGCTGTGCCGCTCTGACCAATGGCTGCAACCCTCCATGCATTAACGGTGCCTTTACATTCCCACCACGCAGGTAAAGGGGTGTTTTAAGGCTTGATCAATTCTCATACTAAAGTATCATTCACAGTTTCCTGCTCAAAAGAAATTCTACTAGGGTATATTATCACTTATATTAAATCGTAAATCATGTATATTCATGCGTCATATAATTCGGTTATATTCACAGTCATATGGTTTCAGAGTTTAGCCCAGAGATTGGGGGTCATACACAAAAAGTATCAATTATGACTTAGTATTTGAAATACAGAACAATATCTACCTCCTTAGACCAACTCACCTGAGGTGGCCTTTTATTACAAAGTGAAAGGGAGTCATCTCGTATCAAAGCAAGTGCGTTCATCGTCACTGTTCATTATTTGTAGCGGACAAGTATTGACATGTTGGGTGCTGCTGAAACGCACAACAATCCCAAAATCTGAACTATCCCTATTGTTGTTGATCACTCGTATAACCAAACCGAGTAAGAAAATCTCATTTCTAGGCAAGATATACTTGATTGTATATAGGCAATTAAAGTATACCGTTAAACCTTTCCGGCAATTATCTATTAGCTAATGCAAATAAATATCAGTGAGTAGACAGCTGCGTACAAGATGTTCGTAGCAGGAAATGTATAGAGTCGTAGGTACATCGTTAAGTTGAAATTTGCTCTATGGGTCGATTAATTATTCCGGAATCACTTCGAGGCATCCATTTATGTGAGTCACGATGAATAAATAGCGGGCTGAGTGGGTTTTGTCTGAGCTGTTCATGCCGTTGGCAATAATAGGAGTCATCAGAACTTTTTAAAATAGCTTATGTACACGGATGACTTTACCTTTAATCGACTCTTGTGGTAGAAGCTGCATTCTTCCTCACGCCGCAATGGACTCAAGCCTCAGATGTTTTTTTGTCTCCATCGCGCACGAATGTCGGATTAGTGTAGTGAAGGACGTAAATGAACGACGCCATGTCGCTCCCGTCGTGCTAATCTGAGCCTCTGCGTATTGTGCTTCGGCAACCCAATAGAGCTTAGTCGCTCTTTTGAACACTGCTTGGAGACCTAAGTGGAACAGCACGTTTAACGACACGTCATTTTAGATACCTTCTGGTGGTATTATAGTCACATTTTGATATTGTATCAATCTGGCTTTTGACATACTCTGCGCACAATATCTCCCTGAACAAGTTGATTGTCCCATAATACAACGTAGGCTCCGGTTATATGTACATATTCTCACATATGATATTCCTGAAGCAATAAATGTGGCATGCCTCAATGACATTTACTTGCAAAATGATGTTTGAGCTTATTTATCTCCGATATTTATATGACAAAGTAACATGCGTAACATTCAAGAGTGTCTGAGGCAACTAGTGTATCATGTGTAATATTTAATAGGAAGTTACCGTTCACATATTTGTTGGACGCCTCTTTGAATCAAGGCATTGTGCTCATACATGCAATCGACTATTATGCATGCATCACTTGCTTACCGGAGTGGATCAGCTTTCCTAGTGAATCAATTTAGAGTGCAGGCTGTGAGGCTTAATCTATTTGCTAGCTCCTAGCTATTGAACAATGCATGATTTGTTATAACCATAGACAGCGGTAGTAATGGAATAACATTTAAGATTGAAGTAGTTGCTAGCGACCACAATGTCTTTGTGAAACGACGGACTATTTGCTCCCAGTCTGATCCCAGGACAAATGGTGATCAGGAAGGCTATGCATACATACAGACAAGGTAGTCGTGCTTTCTTGGGGATCCTCTGTCAACCGTTGATACCGACATTGACACAAGGCATGCAACAATGCCAATCAGCTACCATCCTTCAGATAAATGAGGCGTTTGATCATTTTTGTCGATTATAGCTGAACACTTGTTATTGGGGTCATTAACGCATAATAACAACAATGGCGTTCACCTTATCCGCTCAGAAGTACTATAGTGTGCAACCAAACGATTCCAAATGTATTATCGGCGTGCTTTGTCCATCTCTCTATGGGCATGTTTGTATGTGCAGTTATGGCTGTAACTAAATGCCCTAATCAAATGTATCAAGGACTGTTGTTATCTGATCATTACAGCTAAGCACATTGAGAGCATTGCTATAGCGGGATAGATTTGTTTCGGGTTTATCCTACTTTAACGGGAAAGCCATGATCTCGAAGAACACTATTTGCAAGGCACGCGTCTGCAACTGCAATTACAGTGCCATTACAGTGTCAAACAACTGCCGGTTATTGTCATCCAAAAGAGCATTTAATGGATTTGTGAACGACTTCCAACTTATCCGAACTGAATACAATGGCGAATTCTTTGCAATATAATAGTCTTAATCCGAGTCCTTTCATAAGTCTTGCAGTCCTTCACATGATGATGCTACACTAGAAAAATTGGTTTTATAACATTCTTGTGACGCCATAGTGTTATAAGGAAGCAATTAATCCTATTGTTATCATCGATTGTTATCAGCAGCACCATGCTTTTATTTGAATTTTGTAAAGTTTTGATAGAATCATTATAGTAATGTTCGATCTTTCCAACACAACGACGAGCTGTAGGTCCCCGAATATAGCAATATATTATTTAGTAACAATAGATCCACCCCAGTGCTTTTATCGATATGGTTATTATTTTTATGCAGCGTGGCGTTTAGCCCAGCTGATGTTTGATACATTGTAGGGATTCGAATCCTTGATGATGCAATCATGAGCTCATGCACACTTCTAGAGAACATGATTGACAACAGGGTCACCGTTAATTTCTCTAATAGCAATACTGGCAACCATTTTGCAGAATGTTGTTGTCTTTTCACCAGCACAAATGCTAGACTGACCAAAGTTTGCTAATTATGTAAGCATCAATTAGGATTATAAACACCACTCCGTGGTAAATATTTATTGACCTACGCCAATAGTACAGTTTCTCAGTCCACTTGGTGTCCTAGACGGAAAGCTTATTATCTCTAATCGGTTCAGCTCGAGTGTAGCTACAGCCGCAATTCAATCTGATGCAAGCATGAAGAGTGATGAGAAACGTTAATCGATCCGATAATGTAATATATAGGACAGCTATTCTGAACAAAGTCTGACTACCAGCAAGAATAACTGTCAATGTCTGGATGTCTATTGACGGCACTTTAACGATTATATATGCAAAATATTAGCTCCACTTTCGTGCCGTTTGGTGTATAACTTTGATGATGCTGTCACGCTTCGGGAATCGCAGAGTAGCCATTCGTTCATCATGTCGTATTAGCTAATTGCTATAAGACAGACCCACCCGTAGTGAATTTTCCATCGTATCCATGGCTACAACGATTCGTCTTATTCGCAAGATTGATGTGCCCAACAACACAAGCCTGCAAAAATCCCCTTGAAGTCAATGCTCAATCATCTACCATACAAACTGTCGTTTTTGCTTTTGACATGTTGACTCACCCATTATTGGGGGGAAGCTCACAAATAGTCAGCTTGCCAATTTAAATTTCCTAAGCCCCCAAATTAAACCATATACATTTACGGTACACTAACGTTATCGGTAATCGCCACTTATAAGTATAGGTAAGAAAGTTTAGAGAAATACCAGGTAAATGACCCCTTTTCATGTAGTATGCTAACATTTACTTATCGCGGTAGAAAAGAAAAGAAAAGCATCGGCAATTATATAACAAGTAATCAGATTCGTTAAATAAGCTGAGCGTTCTTTGAGTTGTTATGCTTTATATTTACCTTGCCTACGCACAGATGTAGATTATTTTTTGATATTTTCACAGTCGGTAAAAGCGTAGCTGTCATAATATCTTAGTTATTCAGATTGACAGGGTTGGTTAACATGAACAATTTTCATTTATTCTGGGTGTGATAGACATACTATTTTTTAATCAGAATTACTGCCAAGAAGCGCCTCCAGAAATAGTCGTCACGGCACCAGATATATCATCCTGTCCGCGTAAGCCTTTCATTTCGCAGTTATTATCAATCATATTAAATAAGTCCGTTTTTCATCAACACCAGCACACCATACAGATGAGGATGGTTGTGTAATCTCGCGGGTCCGATCTATCAGGGCCTTTGTTTTCTTTCTTACTTCAAACCAAGTGGTAGTCCAGCATGAAGCATACTACTACGCAAGATTACTAAATGGTGTTGGTCCCTTTGAAGACCTATGCTGAAATCTGTAAACAGGTGCTTTAAAATTAACTGACACCATTTCTTGGACGATTAAAATTGCTTACTAATAATATGATGTAATAATATTATAATATATGGCAGAAATTAAGTGGATAGAGTGAGGATCTATATCGATTTCATTGTAAGTATCCTTGTATTGGGAGTTCAAATGACCAGTATTGCTTATCCTAGATACCAGATAACTGCACTAGAATTAACTTATAAGGCATGCTGCTGGTGGTGTATATTAATCGGCGCCTCTCCGTATGCATCCCTCTTGCCCATATCACCCAAACTAGCAAATTCTAATTATGCCCGTCTAGTCTATCTAAATAGTTCAGATGGATTCATCTGACTGAATTGTTCCATTAAAAGTCAGGGTGAATGTATATATCTAAGACAAGATACGTTTAAAAATTGCTAACCCAGCAGTCTTCAGAGAGGCTACCGCAACTATCTTGTCTGGGATATGGTAAAAGATGCATACTAATATATAACAGATAAAACTGGCTTGATAACTCAATTTGTAACCTCAGTCATACTTGTGCGTCACTACGGTATATCATGAAATGCTATATGCCATAAATGCACTTTTTAGCTGCTCATCAACCTAAAGGCTTCTTTAAACAGCTGTACTTTATTTCCCTATCCGCCATGTTAGTGCTATTGGTGAATCTGTCTAAATCCGTAAATGCAACATTATAAGCAGGTGCTATTTGCTAGGCACAATACTCATTTCGCTTATTTGGCACCGTTTATTTTTATTTGATTTCAACAGACACGACACATTGGTCTGATCAAATTATGTTTGGCATTTTCCCAACAAATAACATTTATTTTACTAATGCACTAGATGGCTGTCGAAAAGCACATATTATATACTGTTAAAGTAACGTAACCTTGGAAAATTCATGAGGATGGGAAGTGTTCTTTCTTTATATAGTAAGGAACGAATAATTGGTTTTAACGGTACGATGATCATAATAAATGAAAGTATCACAAAAGATATTATCTTATGAGTTAACAAACTGAAACTTGTAGATAATACTATTAATGCTTAATGACATTAGTGAAGCTTGTTATAAACCACAAATACACAGCTTTTTGTCCATTAAACATAAAAATATAAATGGGTATGATTTTTGACCAAGGATGCTTATCGAATCTATTTCGCTAAAACAGACGGCCCTTTGAAAGTGCCAAAAAATAAACATTTTACTGTTTTATAGAGCAAATTCAAGAAATATAATGTTTCGGCGATTCCTTTTTTCTTTTTAATTTGTCTAGCCACTAACATTGGAACCCTTACATAGTACTGAGAGCATATTAAAACGGTATTTAAGCTTATTTTTAGCTTAATGACTTATATATAGAGCAAGTTGGTAGACAACAAGTGCACAGTTCTATCATTCTCGTGCAAAACATTATTGACAGAAATGTCTGTTAATAGCATCTAATTTATAACAGCAAGGTCTTAGTGCTATTACTATAACCAATAAGATATGTGACTAAACAAGACTACGTTATGAAAATAATTTCCTGATGTATTACTGAAGAGTCTGCAAAATGCTTGGTTCAAAGTTAATCACTTATAGATATCGCCTCCATAGTATATCACAATTTGTGAAAGAGATGGTACGTTCATAAGTCAGTAGAGCCAAGGGTGCATTAATCAGTAGTAAATGTATTGCAGAACATTAGATTAAATCAGATATGGTAAGATATTTAGCGGTTTACCAGGGAGTGCTACCATTTGTTTTTTTGTGTGACTAAGGTCCACATAATTGACTTTGAGACTTCCACCCAGTGACATGGCAATGACTTTTTTAGAGGGTAACAAGCAATTCTATGATGATCAATCAACCAGGCCCACATTCATTGACTCAAAATTGCAGTTACAACACATCTGTATGTATCCTAATTAGCTTTCGTTGGCATCGGCTTCCGATTCATATGATAGTATGCTTATGTCATTGTAGATTGGGCAGACGTGATTGAATATCCTAATTAATGCCATCAAACCTGATTTGGCTTATCATAGCCTATCTGCCACAGCGTAATTAAGCACGAGAGCTACACCATAACACTAAATAGCTTTCAGAATTTTAATATATACACAATATCAACAACAGCTATGCGCAAGCAATCGCTTCAATCGAGCCTGCTGTAACTATCATCGCACTTCTTGTGGATATATGTAATTTCGTTTGTCCTCTCATGTACATGTTCAAGACATAATGCATGTTAATGAACGAATTGTCTAACAAATCAACATTGGTGGAAAACATATTGCTGATTGAACTTTCGTATTTCAAGTGCTCTTAAACTAGAAAATCCTTGCACTAGCCTTGCCGTGTGCCGTATGAAATTATTATGAATATGATCACGGAATCCTGGCACGAGTAAGTCTGAAATACGCAAATGGTAACAATAATGAATAACTATAAGATAGTGGATGACACCACTTTATTAATCAACCATAATAATGAACCACAACCTGAGCACATTGTTACTAGCGGTTTTTCTAGAACTAAGGTTACTGTTTCGCCATTATTATTTGAGGCAACTGATGTTAATTAACGGATGTTGGTAGTTTAAGCTAATAATACGAGCGTATATTGACTGCAAGGTGGGTAAGATGTACATCTAAATAACGCATTAATTATGAACTGAGGAAATCGTCACAGCAGATGGGATCCTTTAAGTATTCAAGTGTAAGATAAGTCGTTTAAGGGTCGCAGAGAGCAGAATCTCCGACACGCTAACAACGGCTTTACGGAACTAGCCTGCATGTTGTGAATAATGTATACCAATAACAGTACAAAATCGAATGTACGTATGGGTTATTAATGCCAGTTTGCAAGAGCATTCTATAATTGAAAAATAGTCATTCCGTGTGGGTTTTATTGCTATTATCTATCATCGTTAAGCCCGTCACAAGAATGTGGAAGCCAGTGAAGGCTAATCTATCCAACTATACAGTTACCAATTAAGGCAAGTAGCGCAACTACATTATAAATGTCCTCCAATTTTACAGTTCCACAGATCACCGTGCGTACTATACTGCAGGCTATGTCATAGTTGGAATCGGCTCGGCTTGTGTAAAGCAACTGTCGTAATTCAGTCTGATTACGAAATCATGATAATCGAGCCGCGAATATATTATGCACGATATCTATTCCGAAGAAAATGTAACCGTCTGACTACCAGCAGCAATAATAATGTTCCTCTGGTTGTGTATTGACGTTAACTTATAATTAAGTATGCAAAATATTTGCTACATTATCTTGCCTAATTGTCGATAACTTTGCGATGCTGTTGTGCCTCTGACCATCAGAGGTGTAACCAAATTGCAATCGGCTCATTTAAAGGGGATTGCATATTAGCCGCATAGATATTGGTAGGTTATCCGCGCGTCATATTTAGTTTGGAGTAAGCTGGCCAACCCATCGTTCATCGCCATCGCGTCCTTAGCTTCACTGCATAGTACCATTGGCGCAAAAATCTGTCGAGCCAATACAAGCACGCCTACGAATCCATTCGAAGTCATTGTTCAATAAACTGGCAAAACAACCAGCCGTTTATGATTTTGACAAACGGATTGACCCATTTGTGGGGGCAAATCATCGAATGGACAGCTTGTAAGCTGCTGTTTCTTCACCCCGAGAATTTTGCAATAATCAACATCCGGTACACGAACGAATTGGTAAACTTCACTAGGTATAAACAATATCGTTTAG
>CM067342.1:17176049-17223549 GCA_034190875.2 Urechis unicinctus | reverse complement strand
GACTAAATTGTATACCTTGCCGTACGAACCAAAAACAGTCATCTATCTTTCATACCTATGCAAGTGATAAGAAAAGGAATCAACTTAAACTATTTTAGGGTGAAGCTTTTCGTTCAGCAAAGCATATGATATTATGGGACACACATAGTCAGTTTGACGACAGTACTAATCCCGATCAACAGGTTCCACGGTAGAGTAGATTTAAGTACCCACATATAAGGCATAATGCGGCGCATGTTAAACAAGACTTCACCTCCGACGCGCTAGGACCAACTTCACTTTAAAACCCTCGATGTCTTGGATAATACATACCATTGACTGAATGCAATTCACTTGATAGTAGACATACTCTTGTTCTCAGCGAAATGTTTACACATCCGCACATTGACCTGACAACGTATTGTTACAACAGATCTAATAAAAATGCGCAGATGCCGAAAGGTATCTGCTATTGCAGGAACAGAGAGTAAAGACGGTGTTTTACTGATCTGAAAGTTGTTACCCTACGCATATTTGATAATCTTTCCGCAGGTTTGAATGACAATAAACTTAAATAATGATAATGCTGCAATTTGCCAGAGTCATGCACATCACGATGACAGTAAGAAGAATACAATCGCATTATCACCTGTTACAGGGCATCGTATGCATCACAAACAAGCGAACTTCCTTCATTCAAAATAGAAAGCAATGTACGCATAGCTACGTCGTATTTGTTGATATTTTCATCATATTGGACAAGAAACATATTTCTCATATAATATGCACTTTCTCGTCATTGTCAAAGAGGAGTGCAGCTACTTCGTAAAGAGCCTGAGATTGTTATCGTTTGGTAGGATTAAGTCTAATCTTTGTGAATGATGACCTGCCCATTGATATATATGTAAATATTGCTCTATAATACTTGTATGGCCAAGGGCGCGCTGAGATTAACATGAATGAAACGAAAATGAATAATGCAACTTGTGCATAATGTAAATGGCAGACACCAATCCAGCCGATGGCGTGATAGTCCGGGAGTTGCATCAAACAAAACATCGCAGTCATTAACATAATTACTATCAGAGCCAACTACTTGGCATTTAACCTTTGTAATGTGAGGACCACGAGGCAATGTTTTCCTGCAATCGGTCTCACAATCGATGTTTGAAAAATATATGTGAAAGTCAGATCTATTCACAGTTTTTATGACAAGACCTCAAGCTAGTAATCTATGTACAGTTCGTATGACAAATCTTCTGGGTAGGTGGTAAATGAATGCAGGATCTAACAGAAAAGGCAAGGTCTTACGTACCTTAAATGTCAGACAGCTGCAATCATGGTCGCAAAGGTCAAGTGACAGCTCGTAACATTATATGATGTCAGAAGTTTATGCTGACCACAATATAACTCAACTACATAAGCCAATTAAATCCATGGGATGATTTTGTCTGTTAAGGTAAGGTAGTTTGTAATAAACGAAATGTGGATGACAAATTGCCGGGTTATAGTTCGCACACGGGAACCAACTAGCTACGATTTATTAAGCCTTAATTACTAGCCAGCACAACATGGAGATCCTTCAACGCCACATTATTGCTCACGCTATTAATATCACAGCATTATGTAACAGATCAAAGAATCGTAGATATATATATATAAATATATAAAACTATATATATATAATTATATATATATATATATGTATATATTATTACATAAATATATATTTGTATATACTTATTTATATATATGCATATTTGTATATACTTATATATATTTATTTTTGTATATACATATATATAAATATGTATATATATATATATATATGTATATATATATATATATATATATATATATATATATATATATATATATATATATATATATATATATATATATATATATATATATATATATATATATAAGATTTATCAAACCTGCTGCAGCGCACTTTCTTTCTCCTATATATGGGTTAATTGTACGCAAACATTGCTAAATCAAGTTAGACAATAACATGTACCGAAGTATTTTCGGTGTATCAAACAGTGACAGTGCCAGTCATATTTTCGTCTCAATCAGTATCTCAGGATTTCAAGCATATAGTACAATATCGACCTACGCATTTATAAAAGAGGATAGGATTCTCCAATAATTCTTCAATAAAATCTTTGAATAATTGTTACATGGTAGGGTCTGGTGCCATATGGACCCGTTGGTACCGTATTTTATATGCACGGAATTGAAAGGTTACTAGCATGCATGTCTTATTTACTAAGGGCTCTGTGCCCGAAATGTACAATTATTAATATTAATATTATTGTTATATGTGCAATAATTCATACATATCTATATGAATATATATGAATATATATGTAAATATATATAGATAGACATATATATATATATATTTATATATATATATATATATATGTATATATGTACGTATATATATAAACATATGCATGTAAATGTGTTTATATTTATATATTCATATGTTTATATATAAATATATATATATATATATATTTATAAATATATCTAAATATAAATACTCAAACTACATGTTAAAATATTTATATATGCATATTTATATAAATATATGTATAATTAATGCATAAATACCTTCATATATATGTATATATTGATTTGTATAAATCTTTATACTTATGAAAAAGTTAACACACACACGTATAGATACACAAATAAATATATATTTTAATATATTTCTATATAAGTGTATACATATATGTATATTTGTGTGTCTAAATATATATATATATATATATATATATATATTATATATATATATATATGTCGATAATTATACATATATATATATGTATTCAAATATTATTATATTTATATAGGGATCGATATGTATATATATATATATATACATATATATATATATATATATATATATACAAATATACTTATATATATACATATATTAATTTGTATTTTTATATATATAGATATATATACTTGAATACGTTTGTTCATGGGCATTTTTCGTACTTCGCAGTTATCGCCCATTCATCCTCAACGGCGCGAATGCAAGTTTATCTTGGAAAATAAAATTGATTTACGTTTCCATATGTCTCTGTGATCTTTGTGAGCGACAACACGTTGTTCTCTTCCTTTTTAAGCCAATCTGCTCTATTGTTTTTGCACCAAGTGTGAGCAATAAATAAGGCTGTGAACTCTTTGCTTCGGTAGAATGCAAACGGACAAGCCTATCGATAAAATATTTGACACTCCTCTTCGAACTTCGAGACAAGTCTTCATTTATCTCACGAATGTCATATGTGGCTGGACATGCATGGATAATGATTAACAAGGCGGACTAAATTGTATACCTTGCCGAGCGAACCAAAAACAGTCATCTATCTTCCATACCTATGCAAGTGATAAGAAAAGGAATCAACTTAAACTATTTTAGGGTGTAGCTTTTCGTTCAGCAAAGCATATGATATTATGGGACACACATAGTCAGTTTGACGACAGTACTAATCCCGATCAACAGGTTCCACGGTAGAGTAGATTTAAGTACCCACATGTAAGGCATAATGCGGCGCATGTTAAACAAGACTTCACCTCCGACGCGCTAGGACCAACTTCACTTTAAAACCCTCGATGTCTTGGATAATATATACCATTGACTGAATGCAATTCACTTGATAGTAGAGATACTCTTGTTCTCAGCGAAATGTTTACACATCCGCACATTGACCTGACAACGTATTGTTACAACAGATCTAATAAAAATGCGCAGATGCCGAAAGGTATCTGCTATTGCAGGAACAGAGAGTAAAGACGGTGTTTTACTGATCTGAAAGTTGTTACCCTACGCATATTTGATAATCTTTCCGCAGGTTTGAATGACAATAAACTTAAATAATGATAATGCTGCAATTCGCCAGAGTCAAGCACATCACGATGACAGTAAGAAGAATACAATCGCATTATCACCTGTTACAGGGCATCGTATGCATCACAAACAAGCGAACTTCCTTCATTCAAAATAGAAAGCAATGTACGCATAGCTACGTCGTATTTGTTGATATTTTCATCATATTGGACAAGAAACATATTTCTCATATAATATGCACTTTCTCGTCATTGTCAAAGAGGAGTGCAGCTACTTCGTAAAGAGCCTGAGATTGTTATCGTTTGGTAGGATTAAGTCTAATCTTTGTGAATGATGACCTGCCCATTGATATAAATGTAAATATTGCTCTATAATACTTGTATGGCCAAGGGCGCGCTGAGATTAACATGAATGAAACGAAAATGAATAATGCAACTTGTGCATAATGTAAATGGCAGACACCGATCCAGCCGATGGCGTGATAGTCCGGGAGATGCATCAAACAAAACATCGCAGTCATTAACATAATTACTATCAGAGCCAACTACTTGGCATTTAACCTTTGTAATGTGAGGACCACGAGGCAATGTTTTCCTGCAATCGGTCTCACAATCGATGTTTGAAAAATATATGTGAAAGTCAGATCTATTCACAGTTTTTATGACAAGACCTCAAGCTAGTAATCTATGTACAGTTCGTATGACAAATCTTCTGGGTAGGTGGTAAATGAATGCAGGATCTAACAGAAAAGGCAAGGTCTTACGTACCTTAAATGTCAGACAGCTGCAATCATGGTCGCAAAGGTCAAGTGACAGCTCGTAACATTATATGATGTCAGAAGTTTATGCTGACCACAATATAACTCAACTACATAAGCCAATTAAATCCATGGGATGATTTTGTCTGTTAAGGTAAGGTAGTTTGTAATAAACGAAATGTGGATGACAAATTGCCGGGTTATAGTTCGCACACGGGAACCAACTAGCTACGATTTATTAAGCCTTAATTTACTAGCCAGCACAACATGGAGATCCTTCAACGCCACATTATTGCTCACGCTATTAATATCACAGCATTATGTAACAGATCAAAGAATCGTAGATATATATATATATATAAATATATAAAAATATATATATATAATTATATAAATAGTATATGTATATACTATTACATATATATATATTTGTATATACTTATTTATATATATATATTGGTATATACTTATATATATTTATATTTGTATATACCTATATATTTATATAAATATATATATATATATATATATATATATATATATATATATATATATATATATATATATATCCTATATATATATATATATATATATATATATGTGTGTGTGTGTGTGTCTGTGTGGCTGTGTGCGTGTGTCTCTCTCTCTTTTTTCTCTGACC
Source organism: Urechis unicinctus (assembly GCA_034190875.2). NCBI lineage: Eukaryota > Metazoa > Annelida > Polychaeta > Xenopneusta > Urechidae > Urechis > Urechis unicinctus. The sequence goes on along the minus strand of CM067342.1, from coordinate 17,218,278 downwards.
TTTTTGGGTGCCTCACATTATCGCCTAGTCTAGCCCATCGACCATTTCTTATGCACAACAAAAGCGTCTTTAGTAACGAACAGGTTCAATGCATCGCTTATCAAGAGTTTCGATGATTTGTGCCCTACATAATGCCTTGCTTCATTCGTTTGTTCCTCGATTCATTGATGCGAGTATATTTACGAATTTTAATATTCTTACGTGTGCTTTAATCTGGCAGAATCCTAGGATTATCATTATTCATGTGTATCGTCATTCCTCACTGCGGGAAGTCTAATAGATATGCGCAGGTTAATATTTGTCAGATAAACAAAACCCCGTATTTCCTCTCTACCCGTGCAATAAGAGATAATACTATGAATCGGCGCCCTTTCAATAGCTCTGTCGTAACGTCCAATACATTGTCAAGTCAATTTGAAGAATAACCAATTATCTGCGGTCAGTAATTCACTTTGGTCTGCTTCGTTAATTTTGTTTCAATATATGTCTAGCCGTGGATGCCATTCGTGAGATTAATCAAGACTTGTCCAGCGAGTTGAACACGAATGTCGAATGTCTTCTCGATAGGCATGTATATATAGCTTCGACAGCCTTAATTAGGGATAGCTAAGTAGCTCTTGCATTGAGGAAAAAAGAGTATACATGGATGACAACGAGGGGGGGGGGGGGGGGGGGGTGGTCAACAAGAGGTAATCTACCATTGTGTTGCCTCCAAAGGAAGATAAGAATCGGGGAGGAAATCAATACATTTCTATCCATGGTAAGCTAGTATTGGCACAGGCGGAATAGAAAGTTATTTGGCTGCGTGTTTGCTGCTCTTCTAACCTCTAGTAGAGTTAACAAAGGACGCATAGAGGGTTGCCTTAATACTCCCGCAAACCCTAATTATAATATGAAAATATATATCTATGAATCTATAAATATGTATGCATATTTAGTAGAATATATATATAAATATATGTGTAGACGGGCACATATGTAAATGTACATACCCATGTGTATATATAAGCAAATGTATACATTATATATAGAACTCTCGCTCTCTCAATCTCTCCCTCTCTCTCTCGCTATATATATATACATATGCATATATATGTATATATACATATGTATGTGTATATATACATATATATATATATATATATATATATATTTATATATATATATTTTTATATAAATATATATATATACAAATATATATATTTACATAAATATATAGAGATATATATATATATTTATATATATATATATATATATATATATATATATATATATATATATATATATATATATATATATATATATATATATCTATATATATATATATATCGAGCTTATTAATTCTATGTAATATCATTTTCCATCGGGTATTACATGTTATGCAATAATACATAATAAAGCTGGCAATCACACTAAAGTTTAACGATATAGTATAGTTGATTTGTAGCAAAAGTACTTAGTGATATCGTAACTAATTGCAGCGTGTTTAGCGACCATGCGTAAGAATTCTTACCGATCACTCACCACGACATCAGCGAAAACAACAGGTGTATGTATCCTTTCACTGAATTTTTAACACATTGGCAATTAACATAGTCTAGTCAATATATGTGTGCTCAAAGGTTGCTTATAGCGGAATCATGATATGTCTTGACGAATGATCAAAACACCCTACACTAAATCAAACTTGGTCACACACACACAGCAACGATGATTTACGAGCATTGTGCTATAATGATAGTTTAAGATTGAAAAGAAAAACGATTTAGGTCTGATATCATAATGTGCTGTATATTTTGGATTTGATGCACAAACATACCAACACATTATTTAAAACGTGCAGTTGCAACAATATGATTTTTATTTTAATTTGGATCTGGTTTGGTTTTCCTTTTATCTGAATTTGTAGCATTCCATAAGTAACTAAAATTTCAATTGAACAGCGACCTCCGCCGAACAAACTTAAAGAATGAAACAGATTTGAAATAAAAGATGATAAATTTTATGCTTTGTTACACTAATACACTTTACTGAATATAAATAGAGTTCGCATAAGCTCTGCAGTAAAAGATTGCCATAGTATGCAGAACATTCTTGCCATTAAAAGAGAGCCATGCGCTATTTGCATATGCAACTAATATCTAATGATTTTGCCACCTGGATCCATATCGTGTCAGCGTGTCGCCATTGTGGTATTACATTGATTAGTTAGCCAAAAGATCACATGGTCACAACGAACCAATAATGATCTTGTCTGTACCTTTGTATCAGATTTCGAGAGATATGTCCACATAGACCAGGCACTATTACGGTCATTTCTCATGAAAAATCTCGATCAGGTATTGTTTATTTCAGACAATATGGATATGTTATTGCTAGCAATTTGGCGAAATGCCGCTTCATGATTGAATTTAAGGCTACAGTTATATCTTACTGATTCGTTTGTTACAAGAATCAATGTTCAGATAACGCTGTTATTAAGCAATCCATTGGGGCATTTATGCTTTGTTGTTAATGCAACTGCAGTTTTACTGTTTACGTCTAAGAAAGGAATCATTAACATTTAATTTCCAATATATATGACTCACAGTACTATTGTGTATAGTCCTTACTGTATTCACCGTACTTAAATGTTAATATGAAGTAACTGCATATCAGGATTTTGTTTCTCTGAAATGGTTATTATTTTGAACCATATATATGAGGCGTTTGGGCATACGCTCGTTCACACAGAAGGGGATTAGATGCCGAAACATACCATTGATTAATCAATACACGTTGCCTCCCACTCGATGTAACAGCAAGATGTGTTCCGACAAAAAGCGAGCATAATTAACTGCATCAACTAAACATCACGGTTTTGTTTTGTATTCACATGTGATATATAATACGGCGCCTGTGAGTAGCAAAACAAGAGCTCCACGTTAGACTCGCTAGCTTACGCACACACTATGTAGCAATTCATATTATCAATAATATAAACCACTGGCTGTATAGATATTGCCTGATAGATTGTTGAGACGATTAACTATTTCTAGCGCCAGTACATGAATGTAAACGTAGTTATCCCAAAACGCCCACTATGATTATAGGTTGTAGTCAATCTACTCATGCTTAATTTATTATAGCTTCTTGTCAACCATGTGGAGCCCCCAGCGCAGCACTTTGTCATCTATTTCAGACCAATCTGAGGCTGTCTCACATATAACCTACAGCCTTTTACGGTAACGCCACCTTATGGATGCATTTATTATTTCAGAACACTAACGTCATTTTCATGAAAGCACCATCGGACGTCGTGCGACTGCTCATCCGTCTACAGGGCATTCTAAATAAACTTATATCATTTGTGCAAACGTTATTAACAGTAAAATTGCACTTCTCTCATTCTCATACAGGAAGTTATTTGTATAGGTTGAGATATTTGGGTGGGCCATAGTTCACTGTATTATTATCAATACCGACAGGACTTTTATATGCCGTGAAATAGCAGACTAAATGCATATATCTCCCTGTATATCTCTCTTTATACCTATCATCGGATATACGACCAAACATTTCTTCGCGATGAATCCCTCAAAAAACTCTAAAGAGCTCTGTACAACACTAGTAGCACATTGCAAAGAACTGCATAGGCACCAAAATGCTGAAGCATTGATAGCGCGAAGGAGCGAGCAATATACGTAATGTGCCGTGTCGCTACCTGCAGTTTAAGGATTTATCATCAGGAATTTTGATCAGAATTTTGAGCCCTTAGGTAACATCTTGATAAGCCTATGCCTCAAAATGTAAATATTGTTAATGCTCGTTTACAGATTGAATGATGCTTAAACCGTTACTGTTATACCAATTTGCATAGCAATGATTAAAAACCAAAAGATGAAATTGTGTGTTTTTGTTGGGGTATTTGTGAGCAACTACGGCGGATGTATTATTCAACCGATTGTAAGGGGACAGTAGCCATCGTATCATGACGAGGCAAAGCATCAGCGCTAATTGCCTTTTAGAGCAATGGTTCATATGCCAATACTGTTGAGGGCAAAAACAGCCAGTACGAATTGTGATTGGGTATAATATGAGCAAATAGTTTTTCCCTAGTGTTTCTTTACACGAACTCGTGATATTAAAATTAAGTGGTAAAATTGGACATTCATTTTAGTCGAGCGAAGATTTTATATTCCACGTCATTTCTGCTACAAAATCTCTAAGCCTGGTTGACATGGTCTCAGCTTTTTTGTGTGATAGATACACATTACTCCATTGTGTATTTAGAATAAGATCATTAACGCGTACAATTGTTGACCATTATATTATATAATCGAATTGGTTTTTCCAAGGGAATAACTGCAAATAACCTTACATTATTTGACATGTTTACACGCTACCGGTAGAGATATGTGATATTAAAGGAACAAAAAGAGGTCAGCATAATCATGTGCTCGCATTGCGCCATATAGTAATTATTATCAGAAACAATTTCTATGAATGGCTAAATTGCAAGTAAGAAGTAATTTTACCTCCGAAATTTCTCACCCAATTCATAATACGCATATAAAGACGCTAATTTGCAAATCAACATAACATATGGTGACTTAAAGCGTTTGATCTGCGGAACTGATGTTCAAATCAATTGCATCACTCACGAAAGATCCATCGATTGTTGTTGGTTCGCTTGTCATGTATGTTCTCTTGCACCATATTAAACCGACGATTGTTAAAATATTAATGCATGCTGTAGTGTTTGGCAGCTTAACTACAAATCCCTTAAATATCCTTTAGGTAACAATGGATTAGGTTTTAATACAATGTTGTGTAAAAATGATTTGAACATATGTGTCGCAATATCAGTTTTTGTAATTGCATTACCCGAACACGCTCTGCCACGAGCTATATTCAAAATTTTATGGTGCAGCTTGCTGATGAATGATATATATTGGACGACCTTTGCAGGCAACCTCAGTTAGCAACGATGATGCTTGACCGTCGCACAAATATCATTTGCGAATTGAAAATTCCGCTCCGCCGCGCAAATGACAATAATACATGTCGCACGACTGAGCCACCTGTGCATTCATTAGTGAGAGATAAATGTGCGACATAAGCGATTTATATCCCCACATGTTATTTACTCCTATTTCTCAAGTCATATAACTACTGTGTGCATTTGACATTTTGCATAGATGACGAGAAAATAAAACCTGTATTATATAGGACATTGGCTTTGATTTGCTACCACTGTAAATTATGTCTGGCAATAGCACAGCCGTTTCATGTGATGTATGTTGAAAATATTTTACTATTATTTCAAAGCGCCTCATACATACCGATGCAAAAGCCCGCCACTGTCATTATTACCACACGAGCTATCCCGTATCTTTTCGGAAGTCTTTGCTAAGTTATACGTGGGTCGCATGATCAGAGAACTGATTTCGATGTCAGTGCCTTAATCTAACGTATGAACTATCCACGTGCCGACTAACGCTAAACAGTAGCCAGACGCTGCAGATAATATGCAATGGTGTATTCTGTAAAACTGTTCGCAGTGACCTCGTGTAATATATGACTCTGTAAAAACATAGACATATAACCTAGATTTTGTTTGCGATAACAAAGCACTGTACACTCGGCATCAATCTTTTTGCATTCTACAAATCGGTATCAATGTAGCACCAATATGGCTCTCATGGTGTCTGAATAAGCGATTCGACTAGAAAATATCAACATGTTCCTTTGCGGTTGTGAGAATTAAACGATGTAGTTAACAGGCATATATATGATATGGTAATAATAGCTATGAGAGAATGCTTGAAAAACGACAGAAAATAACTTTGTTAAGTCGATTTGCTCCCTGTGTGTTGTTGATTAACGCTGAACGATGCTTGTATGTACTACCATATCCATCAATGTACTATCAAATGTTTCTAGATATCAAAATATAAGTGTTGTGTTCAGTGTGTTTGCACCAATGCTAAATGACTTTAAAATCATTATTGAACGCCATCTTCAAGCATCAAACTGTGAACGCATTCTTTAAAATGGAGACTAAAACGGAAAGGATGTTTTAATTCGCATGTCAAATTCTTATAATTGACGGACATCTACTTTAAAGAATTAGATCAAACGCAATACGCTAGAAAAATTGTATTCATCGCTCTTGAATTTATAACAGACCTGCAAATCCTTATTAAACCCCATGATTATCCCTATATATGGAGACAACATAACCGCATCGAAATCCACTGCCCAATAACGTTCGTAGAAATTTATGCCTTCAGTATAGAGTATTTGTCCATTTGTCAATCAAGATGACATAGCCCCATCAACATACGATAAAAACAGAAACAACTATTACACAATTATGTTTACATTTGCTTTAGGCTGTAAGGCATACATCACATGTTAGTAGTGACAGCATTGATTTATTCATGTGCAAAACTTTATGTGCGTATATGTGTAATGCATAATTAGTAATTTACCCCTTTAAGATGATGAATGTTTAGAATGATCGGTGAGCTATGTTTAGCCGACTTGCGATCTAATGGGTTAGATTTTTGTCAATATTGTTAAGCTACAATTGATGACAAGAACTTAGGATTAAAAAGCCAAGACCTAACAACTTTCACTCACAATGTCTTAGGTGAAACCCCTCCCCCGTTCGGTTCAATTGCTTTGGCAATTTCGCATTACATTGGATTTTCGTTAGAGGTCGTGTCGCACCGTCGATAACACCAAATATGATACATCAAGGTGTGATAAATGTTTAGAATATTTTCACCATATCAAATAGTCGCTGGAGAATTAGCTAGTTGTTACAATTGCTAAATAGTAATTCAGCTCATTCAAATATGTTGCGAACGACATTAACTGAGGTCGTTATTCAGAAATCAGGCGTCATTATTTATGCCATGCATGGTCCTTGGCACTCGTGGCTGTATCAACGAAGAGCAGCTGCAAGCCTGCAATAATAAGCACATTTTCCTTGACGAAAAACGCTATGGAGCTAGGAATGATTCATTGTGACACGTACTGCTCGAGAACCACTTTACTCTCAATGTTCCAGGAATCGCTCGTTATGTATAAACTAAACCCTACAATGGCTTCGATGATGATAAGACCGAGTTAGCGTTGTAGTCCTCAGACCCGGACGCTATTTTACTTGCGCAAATGAGGATTGTACAATTATGGTACGCTGACAGCTACCGTTATTTACATTTCGCAGTCTTAGCAGAAGAGAGTAAAATGAGGTCGATCCATTCTTCCACTCTGCCAGTGGCTTGCTTAGCAGATACGGACCTTCGAGTGCATTAACTCATCCGATGATATCTGCTGATACACTGGACAAGAGGACTTTGTTTCCAGTACCAGCTCTTCTCATTTAACACATAACGGTATTATCCAATGAATAACCAACTAGGCATATATTACTACACAAGTATTCGAACAAGAATTGGATGGGTATAAATGCATGATAGCCCGTGTATGTGTTAATATAGTGTATTTACATTTACGAATTGACGTTTGAATATCACAAAGCAGTGCTTCAACACACGTGATTACATGATTGTTCGGGTTACCTGGGTGCATTGTTAATGACTGTTAGCAATCAAGCAGAAAACACAAGAAAGCTTGCATAAAGTAAGGCTAATGCCGGCACCAGCCCCACGAAAAATCTAATGGATCCTTCATTGGTACAGAGCAGAGGAAGGATTGACCAAATGCATGCTATGAGAGCAAGTGAACTGCTGCTCCCATAAACATTTTGACACGTGCCGCATCTATGCCTTGTTTAGCGCTGTACTAAGGAAAATTACAACACAGCAGGCTAAAATTTCTCATGCGACGGAAGGCGAGTAATTATTCCACACACAACGCCAACAACTGGCGTAGACCACAACAAAACACGTGAGTCATTATCGCAGATGCTTTTATGGAATTATGTAAATCGATTATCCCTTATGAATTCATTTGCAAAACTCGAGCTGTTACAGAAGAGGTATCATGTTAATATTAAGTGAAGTGTTAAAATGAAGCGTTAGCCACGCTCGTTATCATGCTTATGACATAGCTTCCCGAACTGTTGCAGCAGAGAAAATGCGATGCAAACAATAAACCAAGTTCGCAATTGGCACCCAACACGTGCTCCTAGTTGCTTTATCAGGTATAGAACTTGCAAGATAACTCGGATAATCAAGCGTCTAAAGCATCATGTTTAGATCAAACTTAACCTCTTTTCGACGAGCAACTAACTTTTTGGCAAGTTATCGAATAGATCATCCTTATGTGTTGAACCTGATTCATGATATCACTTGATGGCAGCAGCAGCTGGATATTTGTAATCTGTGTGAGAGAGATGCACAATTAGTTTTAATTACACTGCTAACTTTGCCAGCGGAATACAAATGTTGACATCTGACGGAAAGTGTGGCTTTGCAAGCTATTTACATCCCCTTGGACAGAATGCGTTTCATATACGGATACACATCCCAATGGCGCAGAACATTTAATTTGTACAAACTGGCTACCATGAGTACTCATATATGACTAGACCTTACAATAATTATTTTGCACGCTATATATTAGTCATGCCATTTCATAGACAATTATAAACCAGCCGTTGGCTTTAACTATCACACGGAGCGGAAGGGTAGCGATTCGCTGGTCAGTGTGATTTCCTATTGCTTTCGCATAATCAATTGTTGGAGTGCAGGGTGGGGAGGGGGGGGGGGGGGGGGGCTTGATGCTGTTGGTGAGCCTGTTTGTGTTCTGAGGATGTCCTGGGGAAGTATTCATACCCACCCCTAACGCTTATAGCAAAGTACATCTTCATCAGTTTTTGTTTAACCTACAGAGGTACTCCAAACTCTCTTTTCATCAAAATGCTGCGTGCACTTGACATTTTGAATCAATGAGGTGAAAATATAACTTTAGGTAGGACATCATATTTTATTTGGTCCCATTTTACAAGATGCTTTGCAAAACGCCCCATAAATACCGTCGCAAAAACCTGCAGCTGTCATGCCTGACGAACTTGGCTTTCCCAGCCAACCTCACCACCACACTTAGACACGTAGACGCCGTGGACGCCGCCGTTATCAACGAAAAGGTACTGAGCGGTAAACGTTGATGTAAATGATGAGGATGATGATGACGATGATGATGATGAAGATGATGACGCAGTTACCAGACTTAATGTATGATACGGTATGTACAAAGATGACGAAAGAATGCTACAATAACGAGTTGTGTTAAACACTTTCTATCGTAATAACTTTGTTACAAAGTAGTGTATTGGTTCACTCTCTGTTTGTGAATTAACGCTTCACGATACCTATATGTACTGGTATACCCATGACCATGATCAAATGTTTATAGGTATTTAAATGTAAACCAATTGTGTAATGTATTATCTCCAATGCTAAATGGCTTCTCAACGGTTTTTGAACGCTATGTTAAGCCAATCAGACTGTTTGGACACCTGCAAACCACAACCGCACGCATCTATCAACATAAACGAGGATACAACGGCAAGGATGTTTTTAACTCGCAGGGTACATTCTTATTATAAACAGTAATGTGCCACATATATACTTTAAAACATCAGTATCAATTAGCTTGCGATGGGTTTGTGAGTAATTTGCGACGTATTTCTAAGAATTGTCCGCCTGGCGGCATTAATTCGGAGGGAAAAGGCGGGCATCGAGTTATTTTTAAAACCAACTACAAACCTGGTGAGGCGTTTCGTGTCACAAACTGACCGTCAATAAATCGGTCGAAGCCTGGGAAATTTTCGGCACGATATTGCGCACGTCGGTCAGGCGTTTGAACAAATTTTCAGTTTTCACAGCTCGACACTTACATTTCAATTTTGCCTATAAGAAATAAAATGAATTCAGCCGAATTAATATCAATAGTTAGCAAAAGCATCGCTTAGTGTTTGTCATGGTTTATAGGTGCAATGTTTTAACTTCATAGCAGTCGATATAAGATTAAATCTTGCGCATGTTAAATGTTCTTGCTATATTTACAGTGATATTGGGAGGAAAAAACACTTCTGACTAAAAAAACGTTGTTCATTATTAATTCATCCTAATGGTATCTGATTATTAAATTTACCCATTATTTGCGTTCATTACCGACTCAAATAAATACAATTCAATATATCATGATCTGCGAAGCTAGTAATCAATCAGGCTAGTCGACGGTTGAACACCAACGCTAACATAAAGAGTGATTTATGATTTGATGTAGCCATATTGAATCATAGATTCCAACTCAAGCGCCGTCTCAAAACACCTATTTTGCTACTTGGTTGAAGATACATTGAGCGTTGTGGAATGGAATAGATTGTATTGGACGTTCACAGTACATACCTTAGCCTTGTACAATATGTAGGAGCATATCATGTTATGATCTTAGACAAACGTGAAGTCATAATACGACCAAACAAACAATGTTAGAGAGTCCTATAAAATATACGCCATGGCATGAGAAGCAACTTTGATCTTTATTTGCTTTATCTTCCTTTGGTTTATATCATTTTTGTCATATATCAAATTTGTTTACAGTATTTTAATGTGTTAAGTCATTTAATGTGTGTACTAACAGTTTTTATAGTAAGTTATGACTATTACACATACATGGCTTGGTGAGGATACTTCCTTTTACAGCGAGGTTCATGCTTTTGTGTTGAATCGTAATATGTTGCCCTGGAGCAAAAGCATTGCGCCCGTCGCTGCAAATCAAATTCGATGGAGCCTTTAAGGATTTGGAGACGAATGCACCCATTTGCTTAGCCAGTTTATTCACTGCGTTAGAGCTGATTGGGTACTTTGGTGACTAATTTTTATTGTAATTGCATATTACGTGTGCGAATCAACTGAGCAATTATATCCAGACATAACTTAAAAGAACCGAATGGATTGTTATAAAAGCCTTCGGTCGGTCGATTGTGACTACGTTCAGTAATGAATAACTTTCTCATTTTTTGAAAGTATGCTCGGGATATCTAGTGTACACACTGCCAAATATAATTTATGTAGATTAACTTAAATATATATATATATATATATATATATATATATATATATATATATATAAATATATATATATATATATATATATATATATATATAATATATATACATGCATATATATATATAAATATATATATAATCATATATATATATATGTATAAATATATATATATATTTATATATATATAAAATATACACATGTACATAAATATATACAAAATATATATATATATATAGGTATATATATATGTATATATATAAATATATATATATGTATATATAAACATATATATATATATGTTTAGCGACCTTGTGTAATTATTCTAACAGCTCTTTAACCTAGATAACTCCGACATCAACGGGTTCAAGAATCCTTTCATTTTTTGTTGACCATACTAGCGATTAACAATTAGAATAACTTGTCTGGTCCTAAGCGCACGCAATGGATAGGCATCCGTCGCTCAGTAGACTAGTCAATAAATGTGTGCAAACTAGTAGATTTTTTCATAACGGAATTAAGATATGTCTGATGAAAAGATCAAGTCACTACACTAAACTTCAACGCACGAAATATTCCCATAGAACTTGTTTAACCAACGGTTAACGATCACTGTAGTAAAAGGGAATTTTAAGATAGAGAAGGATAACGAATTACACGTGATAATAAAATGTGCCGCATATTTGTGCATTTTTTCCCTGGAAGAGCCAAGTTCAGGCACAAATATTCTAACACAATATTGAAATAGTTGCAGTTGCAACTATATGAGTTTGCAACAATATGATCTACATTTGTAGCCTACTATGTGTCACAAAAACGTTATTGAACAAACATATCAGCTGAACAAACTCAAAAAGTGAGACAGATGTAAAATTTAAGATCTTCTATATGATACTATGTTACATAAATACACTTTAAAAAAATATAATATGCATTTCGCTTGACTTCTGCTGCAAGAGATCGGCGTCTTTAGTAGTACTTCCTTGCTATTAAAAGACAGCTATGCATCCTTTGCCTACAGAAAAGAGATCAAATAGATCTGCGCCTAGATCCATATAGTGTCAGATTGTTGCAGTTGTGGTATTGATTAGGAACACATGGTCACAACAAACCAATAATGATCTTGTCTGTATCTAGGTGTTAGGTTTTGATTGATATGTCTACATAGACCAGGCAGTATAAAGGATATTTCTCCAGAATTATATTGATATGTCCGACTTTGAAAGTATTGTTTATCTCAGACAATCTGGATTTGTGATTGCTAGCAAGTCGGCGACATGGTTGAATTTCGGGGTTACAGTGTTACCTTATTGATTCGTTTCTAAATCAATGTTCCGATAATGTTATTTGTAAGCAATCAATAGGAGCATTTGTACTCACATTTGTAAGTGCAACTGCAGTTTCATTGTGTACACATAAATTCATTGAATATCCAATTTATATAACTCCAATTACTATTGTGTGTTGTCCTTACTATATTCACCGTACTTAAATGTTGATTTGAAGTAAGTGAATGTCAGGATCATATTTCTCAAAAGTGTATATTATTTCAAACCACGCATATGAAACGTTCTGGCATAGACACATTCGCAGAGCAAGGTCTAAGCTGCCGAGACGTACCATTGACGTATCAATACACGTTGTACCTGATCCTAGTCGATGTAATAGGGTTTGGACATTTCACACAGGAAATATCAGAATAAACTGCATCAACAAAACATCTGCTGATGATCGGTACAGTTTTAATCTAAACCTTAATAACAAAATGAACCAAACGGTTTGAGAGATATTATGAGAAAATAGATGTACCTCTGTAGAGAGTTGTTTGTTTTTCACATGTGACGTACAATACGGCGCCTGTAAGTAACAATACCAGAGCCCTACTTCTGTGAATATGGGTTGTAGTCAATCTTCCTATGTTTAATTTATCATTGAGTTTTATAGTCTCTACGGAAACCCCACCCAATGGATGCATATATTATTTAAGTAAACTTATGTGATTTTCATGAAAGCACCATCTGACGTCGTTCGACTGCTCTTTTGTCTACATGTCATTACCCACAAATAGGTCGTTACGTGCTGTTGTCGTGGACATTATCTACACATGATCAGCATTAAATGTTAGCTTGCATTGGCTACCGTCATATACATAATAACATATTATTCTCGTCAACTACATTATCAAAGCGATTCCTTAATCGACCATAATTGCTGATGGGCATGTGGTTGCAGCCGTATTTCTGTAATAAAAGTTCACAAATCAGTTCACTGTTATTAGTTTCATATCAAATGAACGATTGAAGGTAATCCATTACTGACGTATGATAGCCTGGATATTTTGGCATATGACGCGATAACATACTATTTACCACGATTGCACATTATTATAATTGATATGTATGCTTGCATTAGCACCGTACGCACCTTTGTGACAGTCCCCGCCACGTCGATAGGTGTATTAAGTCCTCTTTCACGATGCTACTTGAAGCTCTTCGGGTGTGACATGGTTAACTGTATTAAGATTGATACCGACTTGGCCTTTATGTGCCACGCTATTATAGCCTCTATGAGTATATATATACTTGTATATCTCTCTTTGAACGTATCAGCACATTAACGACCAATACATTTCGTCTGAATGAATCTTTTGTAGCGAACAGAACAGAGGACATTGTAGATAACTGCTGTGTAAGCACCAAAATACTGTAGCATTGGCAGCGCGTCCGAGCGAGCAATGTGAAGCAGGTTTCCCATATCAACCGCTGCCCTAATAACGAAACCAAGCTTACCAGAAGTGACTACCTAGTTAAGTTTAAGGGTGATCACTTAAATAAAATATGTTTTTTCTAATTATGAGCTGGCTTCGATTGGAAAATATCGTTTTCATGGTGTTCAATATGCACGGGTGCGTAAGGTAGGCTCTCACTTTATATCAATGGCTTTATGATAACCGAATGGGCATAATTTTGTTGATGTTAAATTTTATATTCATCTAGAATAATGGTGTTTGTCTGAAAATCAAATCATCAGCATTTTTGGCAACCGCCGATGCCATTCCAATAGGAATGGGTTGTATACCTTTTTTTGTATTGCCACTCTATTTATTGACTTTTTTCAAGTCGTTAGTATGGCAATAGATAAAATATATCGATTAAACTACTCGTATAATGTAGGTTGATACAAATCAAAAGAATAGAGCAAAGGTCAATTTTCCATGGTGTGGTAGATTGTCAAAGCTTCTGTTTAAATCAGATGTACCGGTGGTCTCGCATGTTATTAATTTTGTAAGGTGCCTGTCAGTTGGCCGCTAAGCAATTTGCTATTAACGAAGTTCTGGGAGAGTTGTTTCTTATGGAACTGAACACACGTACGCCAAATACAAGATATATGCATTGCTTTATTCATTGCTAGACATTTTTAGGGAGGTTAAGATGATTGAGTAGTGTGTCCACTGTACCAACGTCGTGACCTAAGAGTGCATCTGCCCACAATCACTGACATTTCCTCGCTGTACCCCTGTACAAAAAACACCTAAAAATATTCACTACACCCGTGATCTATACTTACAAGCAACAGGGTTGTTATGTACAATGTTACATATAGTTGTTTTCTTATTTGTTCGACTGGCTCGTTGACTATTTACAATAATGCATGAACCATACCTGAGCCTGGCCTAAATGTCCGCTTTGATCAATAATCTGCGAAATTTGGTCACCTTAATTGATCGAGATTGGCTCTTTGTTTTGCCTTAAACGGGTTTTAAATGTCATTGCATGGTATCGTCATAAAAGAGAGATGCTTTGTTTGGTAGAAGTAGGATCGGGATACAACATCTGACAGTTTAGAGCATTTACGCTGAGTACTTACCCATAAGATGGCTGTATAACGCATATGATCATTCTCTGGGTTTATTCTTATCAAATCAAGCCTAGATACAATTGCCAACTTTAGTAACAGTTCAATTATTAAATTTGTCATCATTCACATACATAAGGGTACATTACATGATTATCGAACATGGCTTATTTGATAGGACGCAGAAAGTACTCTGTGTTAAACGGTAATCTTGGTTTGTGATTAAACCCCTATAAACAATCAATTCTAAACATTAAGCCAGAGTTACGCTGACATGCCATAAGGAAGTAAGCAGGCTACACCTGCCTGCCGTATAGGTTCCTGTTAACACGCCAACTGAAAAGGTCTTACCAAGGACTTCAGCATGTTATTACGTTAATAATTGCTGTCCTAACGCACAACACCGATTAAATGGTAGGCTTCAAATAAGTGAATTGAGAATATTGCATTCATAATTCGGCAAAAACATGTGTTATACATATCTGTAGGCACTATTAAATGTTGATGGTTATTGCCAAATAGAAAACATACCACGCCTAAATTCGATGAATGCATAAAATATATTAAGTTATGGTTGCATATCCCAATATAATGGAATTTGATTGGAGAATGAGGCTAAATACACAAATTGTGCAAACTGCAGACAACATCAAACATGACAAGGCTGTATATACCTTTGTAGTTATGACACCTCCAAACCATGGTTGAATAATATTCTTGAATTCGCTTGCAAATTCACGAGTAGATCAGCACATGCAAGCCGATCAGTATCGACTGATACACACGACTAACCTGTTCATATCACATTAGACTATGTCCCCAGCACAAGAGCGTGTCACAGGCCACTTGCTAAATAGGTCATTTAGTTGAAAGACAGACTCACAGTTTTTTACTTGAACCTACACAAGGCTATCAACACAACGACAAAAGTCTAACAGATAATAGCAGCTATTACCAGAACTCACTAAGTAATTTGAACCTTATTGATAATTGCTGCAACTGTGTTGTTTACCGTAAGTATCAACGATCGGCTTTGCAATGCATACTCTAGTCGTGCTTGGCTGCAGATAATGCATTTCCGCCGAAGATTTATATGAAATCAGTTGTTTTTTTTCGTAAAATCAGTGATAAATTGATTGACATTTAGGGACAGATATGACGGAAAAAAATTACCAAGCTCATCTTCAAAGTTGATGAGTGATTTTGTTGTTGGTCCTTTACGGCATGGATAAAAGCACCTGCAATTCATTAATGCTTATCAACAGGTAATTGGAGTTGCACGAAGCTGACGTTGCTTATCTACGTAGGTCAAATAAATAATTGGACAGGTAACGCATATAATGTTTGTGGATAGATTGGTCAAATTATATCGGTCTACCTTTGTTGTTGCATTAGTTGCCTCTTTGTTTGCCTGCTCATGATTCATGTTTTCTTGTGACCGTAAAAGGCGACAATAAATGATAAATTTGTGTAATTCTTTGCAGCGATATGCACTATTTCTGAATTGCTTCGTCAAGACTTAATTCCTGCTACCGGATCCGTCAAGCATTGTAAACGGGTTTGCTCTCTTAATAGACCATGAGTGACCGACAATAGCACAAGAATTGGATTGATATAACTGCATAATTTGACCGACGAATTTGCCGATTCAGTACATTAACATTTTCAGATTATCGTTTAAACATCACACATCAGTGCTTTAAACACTAATGATTAAAGGAGTGGCCGTGCCACTTGAGTGTTTTGTTAATGACTGTTAGTGATCGAGTGGTAAACATGAGAAAGCTTGCATGTGGTAGGTAGATTTAAGGTATCCTGTATTGTTTAGTAGCAGAGAAGGGAGTGAACAAGTGCACTGTGTGCAAGCAAATGAACTTCTGCAACCGCAAGCGTTTTGACGCATGCTGCGACTGCGTTCGCTTAGCGCTGTTTCAAAGACAATCACTACACAGCTAGCTACAATTTATTTTTTGATGGAAGTCAAACAATTGTTCCACACACTACACCAACCATTGGCACAGTGCAACCAATGCTAAATCATATGAATCAGTATTGCGGATGATCGCTTGGAATTATGCAAGTCGATTATGCCACGTGGACTTATTTACGAAACCCGAGTTTCTACGATCGTGAAATGTTATAATGAGGCGTAAGTCACGCATTTTTTTCATAAATATGACATTGCTTTACAAATTGTCGCAGCAAAGAAAATATTCTGCCAAAAATATACCGTGATAACTCGGATAATGTAGCGTCTAAAGCATAATAGATTAATCAGACTTAACCTCTGAACTAACTGTGCTTAATCCGATTCTGGATATCACTTGATGGCAGCAGCAGCTGGATATTTGTATTCTGTATGAGAGAGAAGTGTAATAAGTTGTAATCACACTGATAACCTTGCCAGTGGAATACAAATGTGGACATCTGATGTTAAATATGGCTTTGCAAGTTATCTGCAAACAATTCGACATCACATATACGGATGCAAATCCCGAGGACGCAGTACATTTAACTGGTCGTATATACAATCAGGCACACAATAAGAATAAACGAAATCAAGTTAGCTACGTCATTTGCTATCATCAATCAACATATCTGACTTAACCTTAATATACTTACTTTGTATGCGCAATAGTTGTCAATGATAAACCTGCCATTGGTTTGATCCATCGACGGAGCTAAACGGTAGCGATTCCAGCTTCAGTCTGATTTCCTATTGTTTTCGCATATTCATCTGTTAAGGGCTTGAGGTTGTAGGTGAGCTTGTTTGTGTTCTTGATGTCCTGGCGAAGTTTCAATATCACCACCAACGCGTATAGCGAGGCACATCTTCATCACTTTTGTTTGCCGCTGAAAACAATTATTTCGCTTGAAAAAGTTTTAAAACAATACATATATTTCCTGCTCCACCTCATCAAAGAGGTGCTCCATATCATCACGTCAAATTCTATATTCATATAAATACTGCGTGCACGTGACATTTTGCATCAATTATTTTAAAATATAACCCTATAAAGGATATCAGTTTGGTCTTACTTTATGCGATGGCTTGAAAAACGCCATATATATATACAGTGTCAAGAACCTGCAGCTGTCATTGCATGACGAAATTGGCATTTCTAGCCTACCCCCCACCCCACCACACAGACGCGTTGACGCAGTGGACGCCGCCATTATCAACACAAAGGTTCTGCGCAGTAAACGTTTTTGATGATGATGATGATGATGATGATGATGATGATGATGATGTTGATGATGATGATGATGATGATGATTATGATGATATCAATGATGATGATAAACTAAGCAAGGACAATCAAAGTGACATTAATGATGATGATGATGATGGTGATGGTGGTGGTTGTGGCTGTGGTGGTGGTGATACTGATGATGATAATGATGATGGTAATGATGCTGATGATGCTGATGATGCTGCTGCTGATGATGATGATGATATCGATGATGCTGATATCGATGATGATGACGTCGACGACGACAATTATGCAAAATATCATGGTAAATAATAGTTCTAAATCCTAATGTCAATTTGGTTGTCCATGCTTAGTTTATTCATGAGTCGCTTGTTTGGTACATTGACTGCGGCATTAGTGCCATGATCTAAGGTACTTACTAACCAAGCCAGACGCCGCAGTGAATATCCAATTGTATATGCTGTAATACTGTTTAATGTAACCTCGAGAATTATATGACTTCGTAAAGGCACTTATATATTGCTTTCGGTAACAAGGATTCAACGACTTGTGCCATTCTACCTGCATTCTACATATCCGGACGACTTGAATTTAACACCATTTCGGCTTTCCTGGAGACCGGATTAGCTTTTTTTTTTCTAGTGCGATTTTGAGAAACACATGATCCAGTTACCAGACTAAATGTATGATACGGTATGTATAGCTTAAAGAGAATGCTAGAAAAACGATCTGTTTTTAACACTTTCTGCAGTTAATCACATCGTTACCAAATAGCGTAATGGTTCACTATCTGCTTGTAAATTAATGGTAAACCTGCTTGTATGCGCTGGTATATCCATGCCATATCGATCGCGTATAGTTATTTAAATGTAAATAATGCGTTTAATTTATTATCACCAATGTATAATGGCTTCTCGACGATTCTTTAACGCCATTTAATGCCAAACATTTGGACACCTGCAAGCCACAACTGTACGTATACATTAACATGACAGAGGTTTTTTTTATTCGCATGTCATATTCTTATTTTAAACAGTATCATCATCATGCATTTACTATAAAGGGCAGTAAATAAAACACGTCATCCTACTACCGAATAGCTCATGTTGCCACGTTAAACAAAGCATAAAATCAAACGCACGAATCACTCGATATACTGCATCAAAGAGAATTTTATTATTCGCTGTGTAAGTAATATTCGACCAGCAAAAAACATTTAAAACCCCATGATTCTTCCTATACATGCAGGTTACGTAACGACATGATATTTAATCATCTAAATCCAGAAAGTTATTGTAAGCTTGTGACGCAATGTCATGTATATGGAGCAACATATTCCATCTGCTGTTCCACCGCTTATTATACAATACCTTTCGTAGAATATTTTGGCTACATTATAGGATATTGGTCAGACTTTCATAAAAGTGTTATAGCCCCATTATATACTATGTAAGCAGAAGCATCTACCATACAATTATGCCCACATTTGTCGTTAGACTTGACTACGAAATGGCTCTGGCTATTGTTATTATATTTGGCGATTTCGCATCAATTCAGCATTTTGATGTTTGGAAGATACGAGCGACCGTAGAATAATGCTGTATCGCAAGCATTGAATGTGGGGCAACTATCATTCTTGGTGCGTAGTACATATCTGCTATTGGATATTGCATTTATGTATAAATCGGCAATCGTCAAGTGGCATAATTGATAGTGTGCTGCTCGCCCAGTTCGATAATTGCATTTTCAATTTCCCATTATATGATTAAAAATGAATACTAGGCTACGCAAGCCGCCTGCAGGACGGGCAAGTCGACAAGAACATAGCCAGAGTGTCTTATTGCATATTGTAAAGGAAAAAAAAAAACAATGTAGCTTACCTATACCTTACCAAAAGAACAGTATGCGAAAGTACTAATTGTGTATTATCGAGGACTTCTTACACCATAACAAAGCAGGGAATCATCTAGCATAAAGTGTAATGCTTGCTACTGTCCGTTTGTACTTGTATAACGGAAACTCATTTTACATAGCGAGGACGACATTCCGCGTACAGAGATTGTAGCATTTATTGTAAAGATATATATATATATATATATAGAGAGATATATAGAGAGATAGAGAGAGAGATAGAGATAGAACAGATAGAGAGATATAGAGAAGAGAAAATAGAAATAGGGATATATCAGATAGGTTTATATAGAGAGAGGAGATATCTATATGTAGAGACATATATATAGATAGATCCCTCTCTAAAGAGATAGAGATAGAGAGATATCTCTCTATCTCGGTCTCTCTCTCTAGATCTCTCTATATCCCTCTCTCTCTCTGTCCCTCTCTCTCTCTCTCTCCCTCTCTCTCTCTCTCTATAGAGAGAGAGAGAGAGAGAGAGAGAGAGATCTATCCCTCTCTCTCTCTATATAGATAGATATATCTCTATATAGAGATATCTATATATATATAGATAGAGAGATATATATATCTATATATATATATCTATCTATATATATCTATATATATATATATATATATATATATATATATATATATCTTTGTGACGAATACAACCTTTCGTTTACTCCTACCATTCATGGCCGAATTTTATAAGCAATTTTATTTCACTTTTTATTCCTAATATATACTTTTGGTCCTCTAAAGATCGTCCACGAATGGTCAAGACGCTTATTTAAACGCACGAATCCAACCTTTCGTGCCCATGGATATTTGCGTATATTTGCGAAAAACCGATATTTTATAATCTTTTTCATCCATCTCTGCTTACATACCTGTTTTTGAATGATCAAAAGGTGGGAAATGATTTGTAGGTTCCGCGCATAGTTATTTGGTCGCGTGTTTGCGGCTCTTTTAACCCCTAATAGACTGTTTAGAGGATTCATAGAAGGTTGCTTTATTACTCCTGCTAACCCTAAATACAATGAAAAGAGTAGCTACAGAAAATGTCAAATCGATGTATCGCTATCATCTATCTAATATAATCGCATGATATGTGAATATATATTCATTTATGGCATATATATATATAAATAAATCCATATATGCTTATATATATATATATATATGTATATATGTAGTTATATATGTATATACATATGAATATACATATATTAATGTATACATAGAGAAATATATATATATATATTATATATATATATATGAATTATATATAAATATGAATATGTAAATACATATGTATATGTATATATATAAATATAAATACATATATATATATAGATGACTATATATATATATATATGAATATATGTTTTATATATATATATATATGGATATATATATATATATATATATATATAAATCTATATATCTATATATATTTGTCTATATATATATGTATATAAATGAATATATATATATCTCTGTTTGAATAAATGTATATATATATGGGATATATATATATATAAATATATTTATATATTTGCGTATATATATGTATATAAATAAACCCTCTATATATATATAGATATATTTATATAGATATATATATATATATATAAATATATATATAAATATATATACCTATGTGTAGTATATATATGTATACATATGTATGCGTATATATATATAGTTGTATGTGCATATATATGTATATATATATATATAAAGATATATATATGTATATATTTCTATATAAATACGCTTCTACATATATCAATATATATATACACACATATATATATATATATGTAGCTTATATTTATATATATTTATATATATATAAATGTATAAATATATATATATATATATATCATCTATATATATATTTATATATATACATGTTTTGATATATATATATCTATATATAAAATATATATGTATATATTAAAAAATATATATATATAGTGCAAATATATATATATGTATATGTATATATATTTATGTATATATGTACAAAATAAATATATTTACATATATATGCATATATAATTATCTATATATCTATATATATATGTATATATCTATATCCCATATGTATGTGTGGTGTATATATATATATAAATATATATACAGATCTATATAAATATATTTATATATATATATAATTACATGGGTGTATATATTTATATTTCTATATATATACTTCTACATATATCCATATATATATATATACACATATATATAGGTTATATTCATATATGATTATATATATTTTAGATGTTAATATATATATATATCGTATATATATAGATTATCGATATATATACACACACACATATATAGAGAGAGATATCTATTTAGATAGAGGGAAAGATAGATATATAGAGATATATATAGAGAGATATATGGATCTGATATAGATACATATATATATATATATATATATAGAGATCTAGATATATATATCTATATATATCTATATATCTCTAGTATATATATATATATATATATATATATATATATATATATATATATATATATATATCTATATATATATATATATATTCACAGACCGAGCTTATCAATTCTATGTAACAGCCTTTTGCATCAGGTATTTCATGTTATTCAATAATACATAATGAAGCTGGCAATCATACATAAGTTAAACGATATAGTAGAGTTTGTTTTTAGCTAAAGTATTAGCGCCGGCAAAGTTATTTGAAAGTAGTTATCCCAAACGCCCACTCTCTTTGAATATAGATTGTAGTCAATCTACGTATGCTTAATGTATGATAGCTTCATTTCAACCATGTGGAAACCCCGGCGCAGCAATTTTTCATCTTCTTCCGACCAATCTGAGTCTGCTTCACATATAACCTAAAGCCTCTTACGTTAACGCCACCCTATGGATGCATTTATTATTTCAGAACACTAACGTCATTTTCATCACCATGGGAAGTCATGCGACTGCTCATCCGTCTACAAGTTATTTGTATAGGTTGATATATTTGGGTGTGCATTGATTAACTGTATTATTATCAATACCGACATGACTTTTACATGCCGTGATATAACAGACTAAATGAATATTACTCCATGTATATCTCTCTTTATACCTATCAACGGATTAACGACCGAACATTTCGTCGGAATGATTCCTGCAATATATTCTAAAGAGATATGTACTACACTAGTAGCACATTGCAAAGAACTCCTGCAAAGGCACCGAAAAGCTGAAACATTGATAGCGCTTAGGAGCGAGCAATGTACGTAATATGCCGTGCCGCTATCTGCAGTTAAAGGATTTATCACACGTTCATCAGGAATTTTGATCACGACTTAGAGCCCTTAGGTAACATGAAATTTTCTTAGTAAACAATGCTATCCAACCATCACCTGATATCTTGATGCTGCAGGTGGGTAAATAACCAATGCCGCATATATGCTCTAATATTTGCATGCAGGTAACTTGACAAAATATGAAAGTGCCATCATACCAATCACCAAGTGTGTCGATTTAAAACGATGTGGGTGCGCTTTAGTTTTTTAGGTTACTTTTTTGGTGATCACACAAATTAAATACCCTTATCCCTGAATAGTGCGCTATGGGTTCTTATATCCCTGTTTAAAAATCTGTCGTGTCAAGTCCCAGCTGTTTTCCACTACGGTCAAAAATGTGTCAAAAACAGCCATACAAACTAGTCACTTTATTGTTGATAACGTTCATGAGATAAGTCGGTAGTCAGCGGCTTAAATCATTGGATCTTCGGAGGAACAGTCAGATACTCCAGCAGGATATTGACTGTGGTGTTGGCCAGTAACAATGAATTCTAGTCAAAAAAATAAATCTTGATAAACCTTTGCCCCTAAAAAGTACATATTTTTAATGATCGTCTACAGATTGAATGATGTTTAAACCGTTACTGTTATACCAATGTGCATGGCAATGATTTAAAACCAAAGGATGTAATTGTGTGTTTTGTTAGGGTATTTGTGAGCAACTATGGTGTATGTATTATTCAACCGATTGTAAGGGGACAGTAGCCAACGTATCATGACGATTCAAAGCATCAGCGCTATTTGCCTTTTAGAGCAATAGTTCCTATGCCAATACTATTGAGTGCAAAAACAGCCAATACGAATTTGATTGTATATATTATGAGCAAATGGTTTTTTTCCCTTTTGTTTCTTTTCAAGAACGCGTGATGTTGAAATGAAGTGGGAAAATTGAACATGCATTTTAGTAGAGCGAAGATTTTATATTCCACGTCATTTCTGCAACAAAATCTCTTAGCCTGGTTGACATGGTCTCAGCTACAGTGATAGATGCACATTACTCCATTGTGTATTTATAAATAGATCATTAACGCGTACAATTTTCCAAGACATTAAAACGATAAAATCAATTGTTGACCATTATATTTTATAGACGAATTGGTTTTTCCAAGGGAATAACTGCTAATAACGTTAGATTATTTGACATGGTTAAACCCTAACGGTAGAGAAATGTGATATTAAAGGAACAAAAAGAGGTCTGCATAATCATGTGCTCGCATTGTGCCCCATAGAGTAATTATTATCAGAAGCAATTTCTATGAATGGCTAAATTGCAAGTAAGAAGTAATTTTACTTCCGAAATTTCTCACCCAATTCATAATACGCACTGCATATAAAGCATTTTGGAAAGACGCTCATTGGCAAATCTACATAACTTATGATGACTTAAAGCGTTTGAGCTACGGAACGGGTGTTCAAATCAATTACATCACTCGCGATAGATCCATCGATTGTTGTTGGTTCGCTTGTGCCATCTTAAACCGACGATTGTCAAAATATTAATGCATGCTGTAGTGTTTGGTAGCTTAACTACAAATCTCTAAAATATCATTTAGGTAACAATGGATTAGGTTTTAATTCAATGATGTATAAATATGGTTTGAACATATGTATCGCAATATCATTTGTTGTAATTGCATTACCCGAACACGCTCTGCCACGAGCTATATACTAAATTTTATGGTGCAGCTTGCTGATGAATGACATATATTGGACGATATTTACAGGCTAACTCAGTTAGCAACGATGATGCTTGACCGTCGCACAAATATCATTTGCGAATTGCAAATTCCGCTCCACCGCGCAAATGACAATAATACATGCCGCACGACTGAGCCACCTGTGCATTCATTAGTGAGAGATAAATGTGCGACATAAGCGATTTATATCCCCACAATAATTTACCCCTATTTCTCAACTCATATTATTACTGTGTGCAATTGACATTTCGCATAGATGACGAGAAAATAAAACTGTATTATATAGGTCATTGGCTTTGATTTGCTGCCCCTGTAAATTATGTCTGGCAATAGCACTGCCGTTACTTGTGATGTATGTTTAAAATATTTGACTTTTATTTCAAAGCGCCCAAAAGCCCGCCACTCTCATTATTACCAGACGAGCTATACCACATATTTTCGGCTGTCTTCGCTAAGTTATACGTGGGTCGCATGATCAGAGTACTGATTTCGGTGTTAGTGCCATAATCTAACGCATGAACTATCCGCGTGCCAAGTAACGCTAAACAGTAGCCAGAGGCTGCAATGCTGCTTGTATTTCGATTTCTAGAAACATTTGACAGCTCATTTATGTATAACAGGCAATATATATGTTATGGAAATAATAGCTATGAGAGAATGCTTGAAAAACGACAGAAAATAACTTTGTTAAGTCGATTTGCTCCCTGTGTGTTGTTGATTAACGCTGAACGATGCTTGTATGTACTACCATATACATCAATGAGCTGTCAAATGTTTCTAGAAATCGAAATATAAGTGTTGTGTTCAGTGTGTTTGCACCAATGCTTACTGACTTTAATATCATTGTTGAACGCCATCTTAAAGCATTCAATAGAGTACGCATTCTGTAAAATGGAGGCTAAAACGAAATCCACAATCTACCGCTACTCTGCCATCCACATGTGATGCGATGTAAAGTATATGAAACAAAATATTCCAACTGTTGTTCCACTGCTCAATAACGTTCGTAGAATGTTATGCCTACAGTATAGGGTATTTTTCCGTTTGTCAATTAAGATGACATAGCCCCATCAATATGTGATAAAAACAGAAACAACTATTACACAATTATGTTTACATTTGATTTAGGCTGTAAGGCTATGTCCAGCCTACTTACGAGGTAATAGATTAGATTTTTGTCATTAT
The DNA here is from genome assembly GCA_034190875.2 of Urechis unicinctus. Taxonomy (NCBI): domain Eukaryota; kingdom Metazoa; phylum Annelida; class Polychaeta; order Xenopneusta; family Urechidae; genus Urechis; species Urechis unicinctus. The sequence goes on along the minus strand of CM067342.1, from coordinate 17,192,042 downwards.
TGTCAAGCTACAATTGATGACAAGAACTTAAGATTAAAAAGTCAAGACCTAACAACTTTCACTCACAATTTATTCGGTGAAATCCTTCCCCGTTCGGTTTAATTGCTTCGGCAATTTTGAATTACATTGAATTTTCGTTAGAGGTCGTGCCGCACCATCGATAACACCAAATATGATACATCAAGGTGTTATAAATGTTTAGAATATTTTCATCGTATCCAATAGTCGCTGGATAATTAGTTGTTACAATTGTTAAATAGAAATTCAGCTAATTCAAATATGTTGTGAACGACATTAACTTTGGTCGTTATTCAGAAATCAGACGTCATTATTTCTGCCATGCATGGTCCTTGGCACTCGTGGCCGCATCAACGAAGAACAACTGCAAGTCTGCAATAATAAGTACATTTGCCTTGACGAAAAACGCCATAGAACTAGGAATGATTCATTGTGACAAGTACTGCTCGAGAACCACTTTACTCTCAATGTTCCAGGAATCGCATGTTATGTATAAACTAAACCCTGCCATGGCAAACATCGATGATGATAAGACTGAGTTAGCGTTGTAGACCTGAGACCCGGGATATATTTTACTTGTGCATTTTGGCAAATTGTACAATTATGCTACGCTGACAGCTACCGTTATTTACATATCGCAGTCTCAGAAATGAGGTCGATCCATTCTTCCCCTCTGTCAGTGGCTTGTTTAACAGACGCGGACCTTCGAGTGCGTTAACTCATCCGATGATATCTGCTGATACACTGGAAAAGACTTTGTTTCCAGTACCAGTACTTCTCATTTAACATGGGACGGTATTTTCCCATGAATAACCAACTGGGCATATACTGCTACCCAAGTATTCGAACAAGAATTGGATGGGTATAAATGCATGATAGCCCGTGTATGTGTTAATATAGTGTATATACATTTACGAATTGACGTTTGAACATCACAAATCAGTGCTTCAAAACACGTGATCACAGGATTGATCGGGTTACCTAGGTGCATTTTTAATGACTGTTAACGATCAAGTAAAAAACGCGAGAAAGCTTGCATAAGGTAGGGATAATGCCGGTATCAGCCCTACGATAAATTGAAGGGATTCTGCATTGTTACGCAGTAGAGGAAGAAGTGACCAAATGCACGATATGAGAGCAAGTAAACTGTTGCTCCCACAGACGTTTTGAGGCTTGCTGCATCTGTGCCTTGTTTAGAGCTGTACTATGGACAACTACAACACAGCTAGCTGAAATTTCTCATGCGAGATTTTCTTATTGTTGTCGCATATTCAATTGTTGAAGGGGGGTGGGGAGAGCTTGAGGCTGTGGGTAAGTTTGTTTAGGTTTTGAGGATGTCTTGGCGAAGTTTTCATGCCACCACAAACGCTTTCGGCGAAGTACATCTTCATCACTTTTGTGTAACTCACAGAGGTATTGCCAAACTCTTATTTCATATAAATACTGCGTGCACTAGGTAGGACATCAGTTTTTATTTGGTCCCATTATATGAGATGTCTTGCAAGACGCCCCATAAAAACCATGACATAAACCTGCAGCTGTCATAGCTCGACGAATTTGGCATTCTCAGTCACTCTCATCAGAATGCAAAGACGCGTGGACGGAGTGGACGCGCCATTATCAACGTAAATGTACTGCGTGGTAAACGTTTATGATGATGATGATGATGATGATGATGATGATGATGATGATTATGAAGACGATGATGATGATGATGATAATGATGATGATGATGATGAAGACGATGATGATGATAATGGTGATGATGATTAGATGATGAAGATGATGATGATGATTAAATGATGAAGTTACCAGACTGAACGTATGATACGATATATACAACGACGACGAAGGAATGCTAGAATAACGAGTTGTGTTTAACACTTTCTACCGGTAATAACCTTGTGCAAAATAGTGTATTGGTTCACTTTCTGTTTGTGAATTACCGCTTCACGATGCCTTTATTTACTGGTATATCCATGACCATGACCAAATGTTTATAGGTATTTAACTGTTAATCAATTGTGTAACGTATTATCTCCAATGCTAAATGGCTTCTCAACGGTTGTTGAACGGCATTTAATACCAATCAGACTGTTTGGACTGGTGCAAACCACGACCGTACGCATACATCTACATAAACCAGGTAACAACGACTAGGATGTTTTTAACTTGCATGGTATATTCATATTATAAACAGTTACGTAAACGCATAAACTTATATACCCCAGTCACAATTAGCTTGCGATGGGTTTGTGCGTAGTAGAATTGTACGCCTGGCGGCATTTCTTCTGGGGGAGTGGGCGGGCATCGAGTTATTTTTAAAACAAACTACAAACCTGGTGAGGCGTTTCGTGTCACAAACTGACCTTCAATAAATTGGTCGATGCCTGGGCCAGGTCCGGCACGACATTGCACACATCGGTCGGGCGCTTGAACATTTTTTTCAGTTTTCACAGCTCAACACTTGCATTTCTATTTCGCCTATAAGCAATAAAATGAATTCCGCCGAATTAATAACAATAGGTGGCAAATACATCGCCTAGTGTTTGCCGATGTTTATAGGTGCAATGATTTGAATTTATAGCATTAGATATATGATTAAAGTTTGCGCTATAAAATGTTATTGCTACATATACAGTAGAATTGAGAGGACAAAACACTTCTGTAAAAAACGTTGTTCATTATTAATTCATCCTAATGGTATCTGATTATTAAATTACTACCATTATTTACGTTCATTACCGACTCAGAATCAAATAAATACAATTCAATATATCATGATCTGCGAAGCTTGCAATCAACCAAGCTAGTCGACGGTTAAACACTAACGCTAACATAAAGAGTGATTTATGATTTGATGCAGCCATATTGAATCATAGCTTCCAACTCAAGCGCCGTCTCCTAACACCTTTTTTTGCTGGTTGAAGATACATTGAACGTTGTGGAATGGAATAGATTATATTGGACGTTCACAGCACATACCTTAGCTACGTACCATATGTAGGACCATGTCATTCTATGATCGTGGACAAACTTTAGGTCTTAATACGACCAAACAAACAATGTTAGAGCGTCCTATAAAATATACGCCATGCCATTAGAAGCAACTTTGTTCTTTATTTCCATTATCTTCCTTTGGTTTGTACCATGTTTGTCATATATCAAAGTTGTTTACAGTATGTTTATGTGCAAAGTCATTTAATGTGTGTAGTAACAGTTTTTAAAGTAAGTTATGACTATTTCACATACATGGCTTGATGAGGATACTTCATTTTACAGCTAGGTTCATACTTTTGTGTTGAATCGTAATATGTTGCCCTGGAGCAAAAGCATTGCACCCGTCGCTGCAAATCCAATTCGATGGAGCCTTTAAGGATTAGGAGACGAATGCACCCATTTGCATAGTCAGTTTATTCACTGCGTTGGGGCTGATTGGGTACTTTGGTGAATAATTTTTATTGTAATTGCATATTACGTATGCAAAACAACTAAGCCAATATATCCATACACAACTGAAAGAACCTAATGGATTGTTATAAAAGCCCTCGACCGGTTTATTGTGACTACGTTCAGTAATGAATACGAGCAAACTTTCTCATTTTTGAAAGTATGCTTGGTATGACTAGCTTCACTGTTATGCGTACACATTGAAAAAATATAATTTTACAAAGCTTTCAAATAGACCAAAACCAATTGTGGTCAATTTTTGTACTCAGTTACAAATAGCGACGTCATCACATGTATGGTAAAATACTGTAGCATGCTATCTGTAAAAAAGTGTTCTAATTCTAATAAATATATTGATATACATAGAATATATATAGATATATATATATATATATATAGATATATATATATATATATATATATATATATATATATATAGATATATATATAGATATATATATATATGCATATATGTATATATACATATATATACATATATTTATATATATAAATATATAGATACATACATATATATATATATATATAAAAAAAGATATATATCTATGGATATATATATTTATATATACATGTAAATATATATTGATATATATGTAATAGATAAATACATATAGATATACAGATAGATATAGATATAGAGAGATCTCTTAAGATATCTATCTCTTGTAGATAGAGAGAGGGGATATAGATAGATAGAGAGAGAGATCTAGAGAGAGATATCTCTAGAGAGATCTATATATCTCTCTCTATATATCTCTCTCTCTCTCTATATCTCTCTCTCTATATATATCTCTCTATATATATATATCTATATATATATATATATATATATATATATATATATATATCTATATATCTATATATATATATATATATTACTGCGTACATTGAATGTCGCGCTGGTGTCATAAGCTAAGATTTTCATTATTTGAGTATTATGCAATAACTGATATTGTTCAGTGATGCAACATTCGCAGCTATGGTCATGAATGTTGCTCGTGCTGTGTCGAAAGATGAAATGAATTGGGCTATCAGCATTTCGTCAGTGATTTATTGATACAGAACATATTAATCGTTAATGACCCAATGATTCAGGCTCATTATTATGCACAACCTTGAAAAGATTAGCCATTATCCCTCAATGCACTTTGCTAATTGAGAACAGCATGTGCTAAATCTTACACAACCCCTCCACCATAGCGAGCTGAACGCATACACATGTACATGCAGATAACTTGCTGTCACTTGATGTGTGCTTGTCTCAACAGCTGTACTTACACCATGCATTATCATTGTGACTCGATGATGATATTTAGTGTCATGATTTGGCAACTAAATAGATGTTCACACCAATCATATGATATCTGGTCACAACACATTGGCCAATTCTATCCTCGGAATTTCAGAAATAGGCAGTAACGCAGTAATCTTTAGTACATTAACATGCCGTATCTTTGGAAATATATGTCCATGAATAAAGATGCTAGGTGGATTTGCATCTGTGCTGGTAAACATCAACAACCGCGGGCAACCATTTGCGAACAATGGTCGCCATTATTGCTGTAAGAAAAATAAACGATGACCCTGTAGTAAAAGTTCTTCTCGACAGTACGCATTAGCCCATGTTTGTATCATCTAGGATACGATTTCCTAATATATCTAAAATATCTTTCGGGCTTAACGCCATGCTGCATTACAAACAATAACCATAAGGATAATTGCACTCGGGAGGCATTCTTTTCAATCGAACAAAGTATGTCTATTGTTAAAATATAAAGGCGCCTAGAGGTCATTGGTGTTAACAAGATCGATCAATTACTTTGACAGTTTTGTCAAACCATGTCATAATTACAGTAAAAGCAGGGTTCACAAAACAGATGCGCAATATGTGTTGTGAACATGATTATGCTGACATTGATTGATGAAAACAATTGGAAGAATTGCTTCTGTATAACACGATGGTGTTATTCAAAGAGGTGTTAAAGAGCAGCAACATCATTCGGGCTTTTTTGGAACCTACCGCAATATAACATAGACAGCGACGTGGTACAAATCCACCATAAGCTATTTTGAAAGACATCTGCTAGGAATTATTTGGCGATGCAATAATGCTACCACTTTGAATCTGATAAGTCGTAAAGAGCCCCGATGGTAAGCAACGAGGTTCTGCAAATATGTAGGCAGTAGATTGTTTAAAACCACCTATGGGCTCATTATTTGAATATAAGTTGTAGTCAGTCTTCTTATGTTTAAACTATCATTTTTTATAGTCTCTATGGAAACCCCACTCCATGGATGCATATATTATTTAAGGAAACTAACGTCATGTTCATGAAAACACCATCGGACGGCGTTCTACTGCTCATTCGTCTACAGATATATAAGACGTTTGTCGTAGGGTATATTTACACATGACCAACATTAAATATTAGCTTGCATTGGATAGTGTCATAGACATAATAATATATTATTTTCATCAACTACATTACCAAAGCAATGCCGCAATCGACCATAATTGCTGACGGGCATGTGGTTGCAGCCGTATTTCTGTAATAAAAGTTCACAAATCAGTTCACTGTTATTAGTTTCATATCAAATGAACGATTCCAGTTAATCCGTTACTGACGCATGTTATCCTTGATATTTTAGCATATGACACATAAACCTACTAACTAACACGATTGCAATTTATCGTAAATGTATATTCTTGTATTAGTACCGTACACACTTTGTCAAATATTGTGACAGTCCCCGTCACGTTGATAAGGGCATTAAGCATAGTCCACGAAGCAACATGAAAATGTTGGGCTCTTCGTGTGTGCAATGGTTAACTGTATTAAGATTGAAACCGACTTGGCTTTTATATGCCACGCATTGCTAGCCTCTATGAGTATATGTATAATTGTATATCTCTCCCTGAATATATCAGCACATTAACGACCATTGCATTTCGTCGAAATGAATCTATTGTAGAGAACACAACAGAGGACATTGCAACGAACTGCTGTGTAAGCACCCAAATTCTGTTACATTGGCAGCGCGTCGGAGCGAGCAATGTGAAGCAGGTTTACCAGAGATGACTACCTAGTTATCTTTAAGGATGATCACTTAAATAAAATGGTTTCTTTTCTCTAATTATGAGCTGGCTTCGTATGGATAATATCGTTTTCAGGATGTTCAATATGCATGAATGCTTAAGGTAGGCTCTCACTTGATATTAATGGTTATATGATTATCGAATGGGCATAATTTTGTGGATGTTAAATTTTATATTCATCTCGAATAATGATGTTAGCCAGCAAATCAATATATAAACATTTTCGGCAACTGCCGATGCCTTTCCAATAAGTATGAGTTTTATGCCTTGGTAGTATTACTCAAAATAAGAGGTTACAAAGTGTCCAGCCAAGAGGCGTATAACAGCTGGTTATTATATTGAAATCCAATCATTACATAACAGGAATTAGGTAATAGCCTTGACAATTATAGTTGGTTGCAAGCTGGTTGATAAATAGTCGCCAATTGTTTCAAACGATACAGCTAAAAATAAACGTGTGTTTGCAATCGCCTTTAGTCAATACAAAAGCAACAACGTAAGTCACATTGAAAACAGTATATATCGCCCACCTTGTCGTCAACCTAGAATGCACTGTAGATGCAAGAACAGTCTCATGAAGTCCCGGCGGCATATTTTTGTAAATCACGTTAGTTATCTTGAAAAGCAAATGCATTTATGGGGTATCGTTTCCGTGGAGGCTTTATGTTATCTGGGAATAATTGACCGTTTCTAGAATAAGCAGCCTGAGATTGGTCTGCAGTGGATGACAAATTGCTGCGCTGGGGTTTCACGGTAGCAACCAAGCTATGATAAAACAAAAACACGAAGATTGGCTACAGCTTATATTCAACGTGAGAGGGCGTTTCGGGATTACAGTGTTTACATTAACTTGCCCGCGTTAGACATAACTCTTTTCATGGCATCAGCAATAAGATCATTATCAGGCAAAATGTTTACTGCAAGTTAACAAGTTAACAGTTAGGCTTCAGGAAATGATTCAGAAGTGGAGCTATAGTTTTGTTGCCCACAGGCGCCATATTATACATTGCATATGTATACTACAAATTATTCTACGAAGGAATTTTTTTCTGGAATGTCAACGAGGATGTATGTTTTCATCGTACAGTGCAATAACAAAATAGTGGAGAGGACATATTTTGATAACGTGTGGTACCATAAAAATGTCATAGATGCAGATATATACGTTGCCTATTCAATGTGTGGTCATTTGCGTCTACGCTATTTGATATATAACACAGGATCCTTGTTGGCGAGGTATTCATAGCATCAAGAAGAATGACGTTGGCTTATTGATTGATCTGACGCGGGACGAGCTATTTGTAACAGCTCCATCCACAGTGCCTTGACCACAAGTGGATAACGTTCTCTGTTACTTCCCGTCAATGTTTGCACGTATGTTTCTTGATATGGGTTTTCTTCTCGTTATTAAACACGTTTCAAGATAAAGATGCATTTGAGTCGCGATACTAATGTACCGTTAGCATGTACAATGCAAGATGTAGTCCAATATCTTTGAAGCTAATCGATTCATGTTGTTACATTTAGTTTCAAATTAAAATTTATCTGATCGTTGGCATAGGTTTAGTTTATGTGGTTTATATTGTTTTCTTTGGTTTCCAGTGTGAAATGTCAAATACATGTATGCTGTTACATCGATTGGGCTCAGAGACAGCATGAATAAATAAATCAACGGTCCGTTTCGGCGATAAATGTGGATATCGATTGTGTTAAATAAGCAAATAAGTGAGATAGCAATGTAGTGGTGCAACCCTACAATTCTATAATGGAGCCCCTTGTTGCAACATGCTAGGAATTATAAATCAACATTGTCTGAGATAAACGATTTTTTTTAGATATAACTGTCTTGAAAATATCCATTATAGTGCATAGTCTATGTAGACCTGGTGCAGACAGGTTAATAATTGGTTCGAGTGACCATATGTTTCTTCGGCTAATCAACCTAAGTAATCCCACAGCTGCAACAATTTGACACAATATTGATCTATGCGACGAGTAATTATTGTCATAGTTGTGTACGAAAATGATGGAACGCTGTATTTTACGAGTACAGAAGTATTATTGACGATGCCGATCTCTTACTTCAGAAACCAGGTGAATTGCTAAATTTATTATTTAAATAACATACTACAATAAACAGGCAAAATCGCAAACAGCTTGTCATCAATTTCCAATTTATTTCACTACTTGAGTGTGTTTAACGGGAATAGCTGTTCACGCAGCGAATTCCCAAATATACAGCACATTTAGTTACCACGCCTAATAAGTTATTGTTTTCAATCTTATTATGTATTTTCACTACCAAGCTTGTGAACCACAGGTTAAACAAGCTCTTAGTTTGTGTGTGTTCTAGTTTGATTTCGTCAAGGATGCCGTGTCTTGTTCTTGATCATTCCACAATTATAACTGTTAAAAGAAATAATCGAGTTCGAACACGTCTTGACAAGTCGGTAGTAGGAGTACGTATTTTTGTAGCATAGCATTTGACCGGAAATAGTGTAGGTACCATAGTAATGTGGTAGGGACCCTTTAAAGCCCTTTACTTGGGGGCGGTGATTTTTCACTGACGGATTTCTTTGTGTGATATTTTCAGTTGACGGATTTCACGATCTCTTCTTCGATATTACCCCATCTTTTAGTTGACCTTTTCTGTAGATGGATTTTGCAATATAGTTAAATATGACATAAAGGTTGGTGCTTTGGATGGCGAAACGTGGTCAAAGCAAGATAAATGAGGCAAGACTTGATGACGTGATTGTTCACTTGGTTCTATTGTAGTTATATTAAGATATATCTTTGAATGGGTTAATGAGAAGGAGAAATCTCTATTCATTAATTGTCAGTTGTCTAGACAAAAAGTCGACGATGTGCTGAAGATGTTATAATGAACTCTATTGTAATCTTAGGAGGGCTCTTTGAAAGGGTTTGTAACTTCCTCTATCCCAGGAAGTAAGGTGATGTATTCAAGGGTATATCCGCTCTGTGTAATTTCCTCATCTCCTCCCATATTACTCCACCATTTTGCTGACCTTTGCGAGAAAACGCGACAGTTAATTAATTCCTATTGGCCTTTCAGTGTGAACCTAACAAAGTGATATTTTCCGCATAAATTGGTGACACTCGATTATTGGAAAACTACAGAATTATCGCCCAATGCAGCTTTTTAGAGTGCGTTAAAACAAAGAGCATTACAGCTGGGGTAATTTACATGGCGGGGTCATTTTATACCGAACAAACACTCCAAATATGTTTTTTTTGTAAGAGCTCACGTAATTGTCCGGTATCTATTGTTAGGCAGCATTAACAAACGGAACGTTACAGTTATATGTACGTTCTAGTGCCGTACCAAAACACATTTCCAAACGCATGTTCTCTTGTTTAAACAAATTAAAATGGGTGCTGCTATCAGCCAGTTCGGGGTTTAGATCAAAAGCGAATAGTGTATTTCCATTGGAATAATCTCTTCAACTTATGCTGTTAGCTTCATCGTGATGGAGTTGTCCGGTGCTAATGAATAAATTAGCATAACTGCGAGTGTATATATGGTGATTTAAATCGGTTTGTAAGGGTTCAATGTGTACTTGTCGCATGTCAAGGTACAGAGCTAAAATGTGAGATCGTTTTGCAAAAAGTGGAAGGGGTACTGAGTGTAATCACCGTTGAAAGCCCTATTTTTAACACTCCCGACTACAATTCGTTTGGATAACTGACCCAGAAATGAATTTTCGTCTTTGTTCGTCATAGCTCCCTCAGACGCAGAAACCACTTTGGTTTTTATGCATCTTATGGAGGATTTAGCTGGGCATCGCTCTATAGCTTTAATGTGCGCTAAATGCATTGTGGGGTTCAGCTATATTTTGCCTAGGATAAGGTTACTGATTGAACAATTATTTAAGAGACAAATCCATCTGTAATATTTGCCAAAAGCGCAAAGGTTTCACTGCTGCCTACTACTTGCGATTTCAAATCCAGGCCTTTTCATAAATAGCGTTCTTGACAAAACACAATTGTAAATGTAATTTCCCCATCATATCCACAATACTACTCCAGGGCGTCCATATGTTTTGGGGTGACTTTGTACCATAAACTCGCTGTTAAGTAACAATTGTTGGCTTCCTATCCATAGCTAAAATCTTTTCCATAAATGCATGATAGGGATACGTGATTGAGGACGAGGAAACGAGTTTCTCATTGAGAGAGACATAAAGTTGGGAATAGAGTGAGTTTAACCATTGTTGCCGGATGCTACAGCGTCATCAACCTCTATGACCTCCCAATCCTTTTTTCACCACTTTGGCATTCAATTGTAAATATGTGTCTTCAGATCGATATAATCATCACCCGAACCGCCGATGTGGAATTCGACTGGACCCAAACCTATAGCATGTACTGTTGGAATTCTACACTACTTTGAGTTGTGGGGGGGAGGGGGGGTTAAAAACAGGTCTAGTTCACTTTTGACAAAGGGGAAATATTGGTGGTGTACCATTCCCATGATTTGACCGAAAATATCCTTTGGAACCTCCGAGTTGTTCTACGAGGACAGTGTGAACTACCAAGCCTACCCCGTACAAGCCGTTGGACGGAGACGTGGTTGCTTGGGTTTGACTATTTGATCGAACACTACCTCTCTAGTTTGTAACATTCGTTTCCCTAACCATGTCCTTGCTGCCTCCATACACCGGGAAAAGACGTGGAGCCTCATTCTTTAGCTATGGCTTTCACCATTCATCTTTCTTGGTTTCCAGAAATGTAACGTCACTGTCGCTTTACTTGATTCGAATGGAATGGGTCGACCCGTTTCTTATATCATTTCCAATAGTGGAAAATGACTATAGCGTGATAAAATATCTTTTCATATGTGTGGTTGATCAACTGCCCTCGACGATCGTGATCGACTGGAATAAAACGCAGAAGTGGATCTACAGTGTCTCCTACCATCTCAAAACCGAATCTTTGACACAACCCCTCGTCCATATAAACTACAGCTGACTCATTTCCTGGGTTTAGGTAATTGAGAAAAGAAACTGTCAACGTGTAGTTGAACTGCTGTCCACTCCTTTAACCGCCGATTGTAGATGCTGACAGTACATAAAATGAGGATATGCGTGAAGAACATGATTTGTAGCTTTTGGAATATCCCGACCAAATATGGTACTTTGTCTATCTCACTATGGGCATGTTTGTATGTGTGGGTATGGCTGTAACTAAATGCCCAAATCAAATGTATCGAGGACTGTTGTTGACTAAGCACATTGAACGCATTGTTATAACGGGATAGATTTGTTTTGGGTTAATCCTACTTTAACAGGAAAATCCTAATCTCCAAATACACAGTTTGCTGGGCACGCTTCTGCAATTGCTCAGTATAAACAGTGTTACGCCATAAGGAGACTGTTCTCCACCAAGCTAAAATAGTCGCGAAGAAGAGTTCCGTGTAAGCAAATGGAATTCACTGATCACGTAGGCACATGTTTCCGTGATAATATAATATCAGCGTTTATTGCCGTTGTCGTCGCACTTTGTGGGGCGCTTTCAAGGAAACGATGGTAAATTTGGATTTGTATGGGACACTTGTGCATCATGTATACCAGACATTATCAAACAATGTCTTGCACAATTTATTTATTTAAGCAGATCGCGCTGTGTCGCATGTATCTATTTAAGACCAAGTGTATAATGTTGCGCAGTTAGTAGTATAAAAATATATTTAGAAAGTCAAAATAATGAATATGTGCACGTAAAGGGTCGATGTTACTCTACCACAAACGGTTAAAGTTGACCTATGACTCGACATTTATACCTCATTGGTAGTTTAACGGAATTAACTGCCTATATATATGCAAAACCTTCCTGCTTACCATCTGCGCTCATTGGCGACTTGTCAGATTTTAACTGGCGGCATAATTACAGTATCAAATAATTGCCGGTTGTTGTCATCTAAAAGAGCATTTATTGGATTTGTGAACGACTTCCCACTTATCCGAACTGAATACAATGGCGAATTCTTTGCAATTTAATAGTCTTAAGCCGAGTCCTTTCATAAGTCTTGCAGTCCTTGACATGATGATGCTACACTAGAAAAATTGGTTTTATAACATTCTTGTGACGCCATAGTGGTATACGGAAGCAATCAATCCTATTGTTATCATCGATTGTTATCAGCAGCACCATATTCGTAACACAGATTGCACTTCTGCGAACCATGCTTTATTATAGTAATGTTCGATCTTTCCAACACAACGATCCCGAATATAGCAATATTAGACATATATTATTTAGTAACAACAGAATCTCCCCAGTGCTTTAGTCAATATAGTTATTGTTTTTATGCAGCGTGGCATTTAGCCTAGCTGATATTTGATACATTGCAGGGATTCGAATCCTTGATGATGCAATCATGAGCTCATGCACACTTCTAGAGAACATTTTTGACGACAGGGTCACTGTTAATTTCTCTTATAGCAATACTGGCAACCATTTTGCAGAATGGTTGCCACCGGTTGTAGTCTTTTCACCAGTACAAATGCTAGACTGACCAAAGTTTGCAAATTATGAAAATATCAGTTAGGATTATAAGCACCACACCGTGGTAAATATTAATTGGCCTACGCCAATATTACAGTTTCGCAGTCCACTTGGCGTCCTAGAGTGAAAGCTTATTATCTGTAATTGGTTCAGCTCGTGTGTAGCTACAGCCGCAATTCAATCTGAAGCAAAAATGAGGAGTGATGTGAAACGCTTATCGATCCGATAATGTAATATATAGGACAGGTATTCAGAACATAGTGTGATCATCTGACTACCAGCAGGAATAACTGTCAATGTCTGGATGTCTATTGACGTAACTGTAATGATTATATATGTAAAATATTAGCTCCACTTTCGTGCCGTTTTGTGGGTAACTTTGATAATGCTGTCACGCTTCGGGTCATCAGACATGTCACGATATTGCACATAGTTTGAATCGCAGAGTAGCCGTTCGTTCATTATGTCGTCATAGCTAATTGCTATAAGACAGACCCACCCGTAGTGAATTTTCCATTGCATCCATGGCTTCAGCGCTTATTCCCGCGCAAGATTGATGTGCCCCACAACACAAGCCTACAAGAATCCTCATGAAGTCTTTGCTCAATCATCTACCATACAAAACTGTCGTTTTTGCTTTTGACATGTTGACTCACCCATTATTGGGGGGCAGCCCACAAATAGTCAGCTTGCCAATTTAAATTTCCTAAGCCCCCAAATTAAACCATAGTACATTACCGGTACACTAACGTTATCGTTAATCCCCCCTTATAAGTGTAGGTAAGAATGTTTAGAGAAATACCAGATATATGACCCCTTTTCAAGTAGTATGCTCACTATCCATATTGCAGTAGAAAAATCAGACTCGTTAAATAAGCTTAGCGTTCTTTGAGTTGTTATGCTTTATATTTACCTTGCCTATGCACAGATTTGGATTTTTTCTAATAAACAGTGTATTTTCGCCGTCGGTAAAGGTGTGGCTGTCATAATATCTTAGTAATTCGGGTTGACAGGGTTGGTAAACATTAACAATTTTCATTTATTCTGGGTTTGATAGACATACTTGTATTTTTTTAATCAGAATTACTGCCAAGAAGTGCCTCCAGGAATAGTTGTCACGGCACCAGATGTATCATGTTGTCAGCGTAAGCCTTTCATTTCGCCGTTGTTATCAATCATATAAAATAAGTTTTTCATCAACACCAGCATACCATATAGAAGAGGTTGGTTGTGTAACCTCGCAGGGCCCGATCTATCACGGCCTTGGTTTTTTTCCAAGTGGAAGTTCAGTATGAAGCATACTACTACACAAGATTACTAAATGATGTTGGTCCCCTTGAAGACCTGTGCTGAAATCTGTAAACAGGTGTTTTACAATAAACTGACACCATTTCTTGGACGATTACAATTAATAATATGATGTATTAATGATATCATATATGGCAGAAATAAAGTGAAAGAGGGAGGATCTATATCGATTTGATATGACCCGAGACCATTGTAAATATTCTTGGATTCTGATTCTAGCACTAGAATTTTCTTATAAGACTTGCTACAGTGGGTGTATATCAATATACGTCTCCCCGTATGCATAACCGATATTACTGGCTTGATAACTTAATTTGCACCTTCAGTGATAAGTATGCGTCACTGCTATATATCATAAAATGCTTTATAGCTGCTCATTAACCAAATACCTAAAACATTTAAAGTCTCTTTACAAAGCTGCACTTTATTTCCCTAGCCCCCATTTTAGTGCTAGGGGTAAATCTATCCGAATCCGTAAATGCAAGATTATAAGCAGATGCTATTTGTCAGGCACAATTGCACTTATTTTACCCGTGTTATTCTTATTTTATTTCAACAGACACGGCACATTGGTCTGATCAAATTATTTGCGCAGTTCATTAAAGAGTAGGTTCCAAACAAATAGCATTTATTTAAATAATGCATTAGATGGCTGTTGACACGCATATATTATCTACTGTTAAATGAAACGTAAATCTCGCAAAATTCCTCTCTTTTCTTTTAAGGAAAAGATAATTTGTTTGAAAGGAACGATGATCAAAATAAATGATAGTATCGCATAAGGTCGTTTTTCTATCAGTATTATTTTATGAGTAAAGTAACTCAATTTTTAGATATTATTATTAATTCTTTATCTCAAAACAAATGAGCGCTCATGAGGCTTGTTATCAACAAATCGCGTTCTGCCCATTAAATAGAATATAAGGGGGTTCGATTTTTGACTAAAGATGCTGATTCGAATCTATTTTGCCACAACTCTACAATAGTAAAATGACGGCCCGTTGGAAACTACCAAAAGTAAACATTACATACATAGATACATTAATGACTCACATTGAGAAATAGTTTCGGAACTGCAAATGCACAGTTCTAACATTCTCGTGCAACAACATGCTGACAGAAATCCGCGTATTACTAGCTTCAGCTTCATATCATCCAGGTCTTAATGTAATTACCATTACCATATATAATTTGACTATTTGAGACTATGTTATGAAAATATCTTCCTAATGAATTAGTGATGAGTTGCAAAATGCTTGGTTCAAAGTTTACGACAGCACGATATCGCCTTTATTTGTTATCCAATGGTTTTTTCTCGCTACGCTAAGAGGATGATGGGCTATTCTCTGATGATCAGTCAACCAGGCCCTCATTAATTGACTCACATTAGCTGTTGCAACAAGTCTGTGTATACTAATTGGATTTCGTTGGTGTAATGTGCTACCTGAAAACAATCAATCATGAATAAAGTGCCTCCACATGTACCGCATTACATTTACCTTGTCATCGGCGTCTCACACTCGGGTTTCGTATGATTGTATGCTTATGTCATTGCAGCGTTAAATATGCTTATA
>CM067342.1:17156049-17171049 GCA_034190875.2 Urechis unicinctus | reverse complement strand
ACCGAGCCTGCCAAATGCTGCATCTTTAAAGCTAATTGATTATTGCTTAAACTGATCCAGACATCTGACACACCACAGTTATACTCTGTATGGTGGGCTTCCTACACTAGCTGCAGCCACTTTGGCTATACCCGTATTTGCTATTGCAATGTACTCAGGGCAGCAAATACTTGACCCGCTTCTAACTTACGGGGCCGCAAAAAGAACTTTGTTCTAGATATGTGAATGGAAATCAAAAGCCTAGAGTGCTCAGCCAACAAAGTGTATCTCTTTCCATTTGGGAGTGTGTTTGCATCCCCTCCTAATACAGGATTGCCTGAATTAAGGCTGAAGCTGTTTTAGTATGGAAACCTTCCAACGAACCTATACGCATGGTAATTCATCTTACTTTAGTTCGTCATTTCAAATATTCAGTTACCTTGGGTGACTAGTCTGATCTAGTACAAGAGAAAGTATAGGGGAAAATCAGAAGTTTACTAGCCGTCAACAATGACCGCACTATCAATGGAGATGACAAAGAATTGATGAAACGCCCTTTGAGGCAGCAATGGACAATACATTAATTTAGCCTCGTTGGGTACACCGATATTTGCTATTACAATAGTCACGGTGCAGTAAATACTTGAACCGCTTCTAACTTCCTGGGTTGTAAAAAGGATTATTTTTCTAGTTATGTGAACAGTAATCATACGCCTAGATTGCTCAAGCAACAACGTGTTAGTCTTTTCATATGAGAGTGTGGTTTCTTTCGGTCCAAATATAGAATAGTCTGGATATGGACTTACGCAGAATTAAGTATCCACAGTACACACAATTCAACGAAAATGAATCCATGGTTATTCATCCTACTTCAGCTAGTCAGTCGAAATGTTCAGTTACCTTTGTTCACTAGTCTGATCTCCCTTACAATGGCAAAAAAAACAATTTTGCACAATGAAGACTGACACAAGTTGATTAGGCTAACGACCGTATATACACACACGCAAATATATATATATATATATATATATATATATATATATAGAGAGATAGAGATATATATATATATATAGATATAGAGAGAGATAGATATATATAGAGATATATATAGATATAGAGATCTATATATATATATATATATATATCTATATCTATCTCTCTCTCTATATCTAGCTCTATATCTCTCTATATCTATATATATATATCTATCTCTATCTATATATATATAGATATATATATATATATATATATATATATAACCAAACACACACACAAATGAAAAGACATACACTTTGTTGGCTGAGTGATGTGGGTCGTTGATTAGCATTCATATACACCTTTTCACATCCCAGTAAGTAAGAAGCAGATCATATGCAGAGTGAGAACATTGTGAAAGCGCATACAAAAGAGGTATCAAATGATGTAGAAAATTGAACCGCAAACAGTAAAATGTGGTGCATCAGGTGTTGGGATATGTATATGCAGTAATCAATTAGCCTAACAGTTACATCATTTTGTGAGCTCGTGTCAATGCATTTTCAGTTACCAATATCAACACCATACGTTTAACGCAATGTTATCATGATACGATAACAAATGAGGCGTAGTCAGTTGTTAAACCTTATGATTGATTTGTTATCTGTGTCACACAGTTAGTTCTCAACAATAATGCTACCCTGCACATCCAAACGGATTTAAGATGCAAACAGCCCAATTGTATGAAGCCTGACGATTCCGTGTTAGTTATTTAATCCGGATGGCAGTGGCAAGGAAGAATTCGACAGAATACTTCTGTTGCACGAAATAATCCCCATGATCCTCACTTTAGTGTCATTTTTTCAGATACCTGCCCTTTTTGTGTAAAGTGATGACAAATCAATATCTTTTATAACGTAACCAGCTCCCATTCGGTTTTTGCCAAATCGAAAATTTATGTTGACGGTGTTTCACTTTGCGCATTATAGGATTCCCTCAGTTTTTGGGTTCGAGTTTGTGGCTTTTACCATATGACAGCGGCACATACTCTTATATATCAGCCAAGGTGTCCAGTCGCATTATCAACTATTACATATAACTTGCGCATATTAAATAGCAGTTACGTTACTGCATTGTTTATTCCTACCTTTGCATGAAATCTTGAAAATGATTCAGGGCATCGTCTACATCACAAACAAGCGAACTTCTTTAATTCAAAATAGATACCAATGTTTTTATGGCGTATTTTAAAACATAACTTGCCTTTTTTTTAAAATGAACTCTGCTCACATTCGAGTTGCAAGGCTATGTCCATAGCCCTGTTATTAAGTGCAACATTTTAGCCCTCGCACATGTATTCCTTTATCAGATATAGTTTACGTCATTAATACATCCACTGTCGTTAAGATGAAACTTCAGACATTGTTCTACCTAACTTCGCATTGTCGGTGGACACATGCCAACACGTAATTTAAAAAGGATTTGAGCAATGGCAGCTAAGTAGTCCTCCTCTAAAAGATGAATTAATGGTGTGATGCATCACATTATTGATTGACGTTCAGAATACTGAAAATGAACATTTATCGGCGGTCACCGTATCTGTGTTTTAAGCAAATTTTAATGTTGCTAATATTACAAGGCATGTAATAAGTATTCTAAAACTGCCATGATTTGCAATCAAAGAATTTGCTATGAACCTTAGGCTACGAAACATTGATTATGAGGCTATATTCCGTACAAGAGCTTGAATGCAATACTAATTTCATCTTGGCAGATATAGCTTTTCAACTAAACTCCATGTGCAAGTCATTATTTCACCTCACACTTAATTATTTTTCAACGGCTATGTACCTTGATTGACATCAAATGTCTTGACGATGAGGATGAATGAAAATGCTATTTTTATTATTATTATTGTCGTGAGGTAGCAATGCGAACTTTTAAAATAATCACTTCGATGCTTACGTCGGTGAACCTGCATATATGCATAGCAACGGCGTTTAGTATTGGTTCATATTTTCAACATATAAGACCAGGAACATATGTATCATATGATATGCACTTTCTGGTCATTGTCAAAGAGGCGTGCAGCTAGCTACCTTATTTCCGTAAAGATCCTGAGATTGATATCGTTTGTAGGATTTAGTCCAATCTCCGTTAATGATGACTTGCCAATTGATATATATGTATATGTTGCTCCATAACGCTTATATTCGTAAGGGCGCGCTGCAATTAACACAAATGACCAGTAAATGAATAAAGCAATTTGTACATAACGTAAATGGCAAAAACCGATCCAGCCGATGTCGTGATAGTTCGGGAGTTGCATCAAACAAAACATCACAGTCATTAACATAATTACTACCAGAGCCAACCATTTAACTTAACTAACAACCGGGCATTTAACTTTTATAAATTGAGGACAACGAGGCAATGTTTTCCTGCAATCGGTCTCACAACCAATGTTTGAAAAATATTGGTGAAAGTCCGATCTATTCAACAGATTCAAGGCGTCGCTAATCACGAGTTTCGATGATTTGTGCCTTGCTTTATTCGTTTGTTCAGCGATTCATTGATGCGAATATAAATAGTTTCGACAGCCCCAATTAGTGCTAGCTCTGTAGCTTTTGCATTTGGGGAAAAGAGTTTAGATGGAAGACAACGGGGAAAGGAGAGATTGGGCAACAAGAGGTAATTTTTCCATTGTGTTGCCTCTAAAAGAACAAGAAAATCGAGGAGGAAAGCAATATATTTCCGTCCATGGTAAGCTAGCTTTGGCACAGGCGGGTATAAAAATATGACAATCGCGATGTAATTATAAGCACATGAAACAAGTCTATACGTACCCATACAATATATATATATATATATATATATATATATATATATATATATATATATATATATATATATATATATATATATATATATATAGATATATATATATATATATATATATATATATATATGATAATATATCTATATATATGTCTATCTATATCTAATAGATATATAAATATATATATAGATCTATATATATATGTATATATATATCCATATATATATATATTTTTATGTGTATATATAAAATATATGTTCACATATTGATATCTCTATATATATATATATATATATATATAATCATGTATAAATATATATGTGCATATATATATATATAAACTAAAACATACATATACATGAATAAATATATATATACATATATGTATTTATATATATATAGATATACTTATACATATATATAAAACTCTTTTATATATATATATGTATTTATATAGATATATATATATATAAATCATATGGATATGCATATAATACATATGCAGATAGAAACTAATTATATATATATACAATATATATATAAATATATATATATATATATATGTGTATATACATCGATATATATATATATATATTGATAGAGAGAGAGAAAGAGCGAGAGAGAGAGAGAAAGAAAGCCGTCAGACAGATATATATTAATATTTATATACATGTAGGCATGCATATAAGTGCATTAATAGCTAAATATGTACATCTATCTATATATGAGTCAATATATATATCAATTTATATATATATATATTTTATGTCTATATATATATACATATAAATAATTATATAAGTATTTTTATTCATTTTTTTTTAATCATATATTTACATATATATATAACCCCTTATATACCTATTGTTGGATGATAATAAGGTGAAAATAATGCATATATATACATATATATATATATATATATACAAATATGCATATATAAATATAAGTATATATATATTTATATATATATATATATATATATATGTATATTTATATTAATATATATATATGTATATATTTATATATTTAAATCTAAAAAATATATATATATATATTATTTATCTAAATATATATACGTATATGTATGCATGTATATAAGTGCATTAATATATAAATATGTGCCTTCCTATATATATATGTATATATATATATATCAATATATATGTATATATATATATGTATGGATATTTATTGATATATATATATATATATATATATATATATATATATTTATATGCATTGTTTTAAATATATTTATATCTATATATATATATATTCATACATGTAAACATGTATATATAAATATATATATATATATATATGTATATATAAATATATATATATATATTTATTTATAATTGTATATATACATATATATAACCTCTTACATACATATTTTTAGATGATAATAAAGTGAAAATAATGTATATATATATATACATATATGCATACATAAATATAAATATATATATATAAATGCATATATATTTATATTTTATTTATATATTTGTATATATATATATTAACATATATATATGACTATATATATATATATTTTGTATATATATATATTAACATATATATATATGTCTATATATATATATATATGTATTTATATATATATATATGTATATATCTATATATGTATATATATATATATATATATATATATATATATATATATATATATTCTATATATATATATATACATATATATATATATATATATTTAAATACATATATATATAATTTGTGGACCGCAAGCATTATGGAATGGCTCGGCTTGACACTATTTAATTGCAAATATCTAGCCATCCAATTGGAAATAACTAGCTAGTAGTTCCCAAATCAACTACAATTTATTTTGGATGACAAATGCAGGGATATATTTTTCAATGCTATAATACCGCTAGTCGGTCAAGTCGCAAGATTTGTACAGTATATAAGCATTAGTATGCAAAACTACATATCGCGGTTTTATGTCTAGTACAAGGTAAAGATTTAACATACAAGCCACCAGGGATTTGATATGTCAAGAGATTTTACCAAGTCCAATGCTGATATATTTGGTTAACGTAGAATAATCACACATATCCCAAATAACAGTTGAATGCATAAGTAAGCATCAAATCAAGCACAATATCAAATGTTCTACAATTCATAACAGGAATACGTAAACGAACAATACAACACACAACACACACATTATATATACAACTCTCTCTCTCTCTCTCTCTCTCTCTCTCTCTCTCTATATATATATATATATATATATATATATATATATATATATATATATATATATATATATATATATGTTTATGCATATATATATATATATATATATGTATATATATTATATATACATATATATATATATACATGCATACATATATGTATGCATATATATATACGTATATGTATATATATAACAAAAGCACTGCTAATACTTTTGCGATATATATATATATATATATATATATATATATATATATATATATATATATATATATATATATCGCAAAAGTATTAGCAGTGCTTTTTTTCACGTATTTAGTGATATCGTTACTACTTATAGCTTGTTAAAGCGACCCTATATAAGAATTCTTACAGATCATTCAGCAAGATATCTTCGAAAACAAGTGGTGTATGTATCCTTTCACTGTATTTTGAACACATTAGCAATTAGCATTATTAGTTTGGGCCTAAGCGCACGCCATGGAAAGGCGTCCATTGCTAGGTAGACTAGTCAATATATGTGTGCAAACTCAAAAGGTTCTCATAACTGAATCGTGATATGTCTTGAGGAATGATCAAGACACTCTACACTAAATCAAACTTGAACACACACACACACACACACACACACACACACACACACACACACACACACACACACACACACACACACACACACACACACACACACACACACACACACACACACACTAAAACGATGATTTACGAGCATTGTACTTATTTGATCGTCTAAGATAGAAAGAAAAACGAATTAGGTGTGATATAAAGTGCTGTATATTTTGGATTTGCATCACAAACATTCCAACACATTTAAAACATGCGATTGCAACAATAGGAGTTTGACTTTAATTTGGATCATGGTTGTAGAGATATCTGAATTTGTAGCATTCTATGAAAAACAAAAAAGTCAATTGAACAGCGACCTCCGCTGAACAAACTTGCAGAATGAAACAGATGTGAAGTTAAAGATATATATTATGCTTTGTTACACTAATACACTTTACTGAATATAATTAGAGTTCGCATAAGCTCTGCAGTAAAAGATTGCCGTAGTATGCAAAACATTCTTGCCATTAAAAGAGAGCCATGCGTCGTTTGCATATGCAACAAATATCAAATGGACTTGTCACCTGGATTCATATCGTGTCAGAGTGTCGCCGTACATTGATTAATTAGCCAACAGAGCACATGGTCACAACGAACCAATAATGATCTTGCCGGTACCTGCTTCTTAGATTTCATGAGATATGTCCACATAGACCAGGCACTATTATAGACATTTATTGTTTAGCTCAGACAATATGGATATGTAATTGCTAGCAAGTTGGCGACATGCGGCTTCATTATTGAGTTTAAGGGCTACAATGCTATCTTACTGATTCGCTTGTTAAAACAATCAATGTTCAGATAACGCTGTTATTAAGTAGTCCATTTTGGCATTAATGTTTTGCTGTTTATGCCACAGCAGTTTTATTGTATACGCCTAAGAAGGGAATCATATAACATTCAATTTCCAATATATATGACTCACAGAACTATTGTGTATAGTCCTTACTGTATTCACCATACTTAAGTGTTAATATGAAGTAACTGAAGGTCAGGATTTTGTTTCTTTTAAATGGTCATTATTTTGAACCACACATATAAGTCGGTTGGGCTTAAGCACGTTCACACGGAAGGGGATTAGATGCCGAAACTTACCATTGATTAATCAATACACCTCTGGGCCCACTCGATGTAATAGCAAGATGTGTTCCGGCAAAGAACAAGCATAATTAACTGCATCAACTACCGGTGATCAATAACATTTTGAGCAAAACCCTAATAAAAAACAAATAACCAAACGGATAGATATTGAACTACGTCTGGCAGAGTGCAAACGTATTGTATGAGGAAATAATAAATCCTGGTTGCAGTTCTAGGAAATTGTTCCTACGTACGGTTTTGTTTTGTATTCACATGTGATATACAATACGGCGCATGTAAGTAGAAAAACAAGAGCTCCACGTTCGACTCGCTAGCTTAACCAAACACTATGCAGCAATCCAGGTTATTAATAATATAAACCACTGGCTGTAAAGATATTGCCTGATAGATGTAGCGCCGGCCAAATGAATGTAAACGTAGTTATCCCAAAACGCCCACTCTCTTTGAATATAGGTTGTAGTCAATCTACTAATGCTTAATTTATGATAGCTTCTTTTCAACCGGAAACCCCGGCGCAGCAATTTGTCATCTACTTCTGACCAATCTGAGGCTGTTTCACATATAACCTAAAGCTTTTTACGGTAACGCCACCCTTTGGATGCTTTTATTATTTCAGAACACTAACGTCATTTTCATGAGAACACCATCGGATGTCGTGCGACTGATAATCCGTCTAGATGGCATTCTGAATAAACTGATATCATTTGTGCTTACGTTATTACCAGTAAAACTGCACTTTTGTCATTCTCATACAGGAAAGCTATTCGTATAGGTTGAGATATTTGGGTGTGCCATGGTTAACATGGTTGTCCAAAAAGTACATCTTGATAAACCTATGCCTTAAAAAAACTAACTGAACGTAGTCACAATAGACCAGTCGAGGGCTTTTATAACAGTCCATTCGGTCCTTTCAGTGAATTATGGATATAATAGCTTAGTTGAATACGTAATATGCTATAACAATCGAAATGAGTCACCAAAGTACCAAATCTGCCCCTACGCAGCGAATAAACTGACTATGCAAAGGGGTCATTCGTCACCAAATCCTTGAAGGCCCCATCACATTGGATTTGCAGCGACGGGTGCAACGCTTTTGCTCCATGTCAACATTTTACGATTGAACACAATAGCACGAATCTCGCCATAAAATGAAATATCCTCACAAAGCCATGTATGGGGAATAGTCGTAACTTATTATAAAAACTGTTATTACACACATTAAATGGCTTGGCATATAAAAATACTGTCAAAACTTTAATATATGACAAAAATGGTATAAACCAAAGAAAGATAATGGAAATGAAGAACAAGTTGCTTCTCATGTCATGGTGTATATTTTACAAGACGCTCAAACATTGTGTGTTTGGTCGTATTAAGACTTCATGTTTGTGTAAGATCATAACATGATATGATCTTACACCCGGCACATGTCTAAGGTATGTGCTGTGAACGTCCAATATACTCTATCCCATTCCACCACGCTCAATGCAAGTAGCAAAGACTATGCTTGAGTTGGGATCTATGGTTCAATATGGCTGCATCAAATCATGAATCACTCTTTATGTTAGCGTTTGAGTTGTTGCGTCAAGCGACTTGAACACACTGATCTTGTGGAACTAATAATACGGCGTTAAAACACTAATTACGGGCTAACGGAATCAGTCCAATAAACGAACACAACATTATCAGCGCAAACTGTTTTCGGTATATCGTGACGTAGGCAAATAGTAAACATACAGCTTCATACGACATATCGTCCTCCATAATATCGGCGGTCTGCCTTCAAATATTGATTATATTTAGTACACATTATAATATGACTAAGCAAGTATTGATCCAGGGAAATAACAACCAGAAATGTTGCTTCCCACCATGGAGTTTATAATGTATCCGTCGACTTGTCTGATTGATTACAAGCTTCGCAGAGCATGATATATTGAATTGTAGTTATTTGATTCTGAGTCGGGAATGAACTTTACTGAACGCAGTTAATGGAGGTAATTTACTAATCAGATACCATTAGAGTGAATAAATAATGACCAACGTTTTATGACAAAAGTGTTCTTTATCCCAATACTACTGTAAATGTAGCATGAACATTTGACATGCGCAAGATTTAATCTCATATGGACTGATATAAAGTGGAAGCATTGCATCTGTAAACCACAGCAACCACTATGCGATGCATTTGCCAACTATTGATATTAATTCGGCGGAATTCTTTTTATTCTTTATAGGGGAAATTGAAATATCGAGCTGTGAAAACTGAAAATTTGTTCAAACGCTCGATTGATGTGTGCAATGTCGTGCCGAACATCGCCCACGCATCGTCCGATTTATTGACGCGATGCCTGCCCAATCCCCAAAAATGCCGCCAGACCGAAAATACTTAGAAATACATTGCAAACTACTCGCATACCCATTGCAAGCTAATTCTGACAGGGCTATAAAAGTTTATGCTTGGCAATGTTGCCTTTAAGTCATCATGAGTTATGTAGATTTGTCAATCAGCGTCTTTCCAACATGATTTACTAGCATTGCGTTTTGCGAATTGGGTGAGAAATTTCGGAAGTAAAGTTCATTCTTACTTGTAATTTAGCCATTCATAGAAATTGCTTCTTATAATAATTACTATATGGGGCAATGCGAGCACATGATTATGCTGACCTCATTTTGTTCCTTTAATATCACATATCGCTATCGGTAGGGTGTAACAATGTCAAATAAGGTAATGTTATTAGCAGTTATTCCCTTGGAAAAACCAATTCGACTATAAAATATAATGGTCAACAATTGATTTTATCATTTTAATGTATTGGCAAATTGTACGCGTTAATGATCTACTTCTAAATACACAATGGAGTAATGTGTATCTATCACTGTAGCTGAGGCCATGTCAACCAAGCTTAGAGATTTTGTTGCAGAAATGACGTGGAATATAAAATCTTCGCTCTACTTGAAATGAATTTCCAAATTAATTTCAATATCACGCGTTCGTGTAAAGAGACACCAGGGAAAAACTATTTGCTCATGATATACATAATCACAATTCGTATTACCTGTTTTTGCACTCAACAGTATTGGCATATGAATATTGCTCTAAAAGGCTATACGCTCTGATGCTTTGCCTCGTCATGATACGCTGGCTACTGACCCCTTACACTCGGTTGAATAATACATCGTCGTATTTGCACACAAATACCCTAACAAAACACACAATTTCATCTTTTGGTTTTTAATCATTGTTATACACGTTGGTATAACAGTAACGGTTTAAATATATACATATATATATATATATATATATATATATATATATATATATATACACACATATATATATATATATATATATATATATATATATATATATATATATATATGTATATATATATGTCTATATATATATATATATATATATATATGAATATATATATATATATATATATATATATCTCTATATCTATCTATATATATATATATATATATATATATATATATCTATATATATATATATATATATATATATATATATACGATATACGAATGATTTGATTATTTCAAGGGTCTGATTTAGTAGTTTTGACTATGTAGCTATAAGCAAGTTTACGTATGCATTTGTAGCATAATGCATTTCCAGATATACCGCAGTAGCGCTATAGTATCCCTGAGATTTCAAATTAAGTTATCAAGCCAGCAATGTGAGTGATTCATCGTACGCTTCTTTAACCATCACCACGCGCGGAATATGTCAAAATCATGGTCCGAAGTACTATATAATATTCAAACAACATCCATGAATCATATTTTACTAAGGTAATAATCCCCGCTTTTAATATTCAATTATCCTCCTTGTATTTACTAACTAAATGGACATATCCCAGACAATCACAGGTGGAGTAGCCTCTATTCGAGGCGGCTAGGTTTACAACTTTGAACATTCGTTGTCTAAGATAATATATTCAGCTCGACTTTTAATGGCACAATTCAATCGGATCAATCCATCTGGATTATTCTAGTATATTCAACGGGCATAATTAGTGTATGGTAGTTTGAATGATATGGGCTTGAGGGTTGCATACGGAGAGGCGTATTTTCATATTTACCAACAGTAGCAAGCCTTAGAAGTAAATTCTAGGGATGTTATCAATAATTTAAAATAAGCATTACTGCACAGGTGAGCTCCCTATCAAAGAACACTTACAGAGATCTAGAGTCGTGTCCAAAATGATTTAGTGGCTCCACAAATCCACTGAATTTCTGTCTCGCACTTATATATTACATTAGCTGTCTGCTTCCATTACCACTACGTACATTACATGTTACACCGCTGTCTTAAGCTCAGAGTTTCAGTATCGAGTATCGAGTATCGAGCAAAACCTGATATTGTCCAGTGGTAAAACATTCGTAGCTATGGTCATGCATCTTGCCCCACGTGTGTCGAGAGCTGAATTGAAAGGGCACGTCAGCATTACGTCGGTGATTTCTTGATACAGCACATATTAGAGGTCTCACACCAAATGCTTCCGGCTCATTAGGCTGTACAATCTTGAATAGATTGGCCATTACCTCTCATTACACTAAACTACTCCAGAAGTACATGCACTAACTCTAACACAATCACACCACCATAAGCTGGTCGGACCAGGTGAACTGAAAGAAATCATGTGTACATGCAGATAACTTGTTGGTGTTTGTTTTTCCTAACATTTGTACTTTCACCATAAATTATAATGATGACTCGCTTATGATGTTCAGTGTCAGGATTAGGAAACTAAATAGATGTTTGCACCTATACATATGAGGTCTGAGCACAACTCTATTCCCGGAATGTTAGAAATAGACAGTTAAGCAGTTGACGATGGCATTATTACGTGCCGTATCCTTAGAAATGTAGGTTAAACCCATAAATCAATATTCTATGTTGTCTTGCATCTGTGCTGGTGAAAACAAAGCAATAACCGATGGCAAACATTTGCGACAATGGTCACCGTAATTGCTGTAAAACAAATAAATTTAGCGTAATGTAGCGTCTACAGCACAATCGTCTAATCAGACTGAACCTCCTTTCAACGAGCATCTAACTCTATTGGCATGTTATAGATAAACTAACTGTGCTACATCCGATTCTGTGTATCACTTGATGGCAGCACCTACTGAATATGTGTATTATGTATGAGAGAGAAGTACAAACAGATGCAATCAAACTGCTAACCTTGCCAGCGGAATACAAATGTGGACATCTGATGAAAAGTATGTCTTTGCAAGGAATTTGCAACCCATTAGACAGAATACATTACATACACGGAAGCAAATCTCAGAGACGCAGGGAATTTAACTAGTCGTAAATACAATCAGGCACACAATAGTAGTAGACACAATCATGTTAGCTACATCATTTGCTATCATCAGTCAACATATCTGACTCAACCTTAAAATAATTACAATAGTTGTCATTGATGAACCTGCCATTGTACTTAGTGTACTTAGCAATCTAATATGTTAATTTGAAACTTCTTTTCACCTGGCGAATTACATTAATACACACTATAAGAATGAGTTAATGGTGATTCATTATGGCCAAACTTAGAGATAAATTTCCGATATATATAATACCGGCTCAATCTCATCACAGAAGTCTCACATATCATAACTCCAAATTCTAAATTCATATAGATACTGCGATCACGTGACATTTTGCATTAATGATGTGAAAATACAACCCTAAAAAAAGGGTATCTGTTTGGGCTCGCTTTATGCGATGGAATGCAAAATGCCATATATATATATACAGTGTCAAGAACCTGCAGCTGTCATTGCGTGACGAAATTGGCATTTCACGCCTACCTCAACTCCACACAGACGCGTAGACGCAGTGGACGTCGCCATTATCAACACAAAGGTACGGCGCGGCAAACGTTTATGATGATGATGGTGATGATGATGATGTTGACGACGACGACGTTGACGACGACGACGATGATGATGATGATGATGATGATGATGATGATGATGATGATGATGATGATGATGATGATGATGATGATGATGATGATGATGATGATAATAATTTGATGATGATGATGATGATGATGATGATGACGACGAGGACATTCATGCGAATTATAATGGTATATAACATTTCAAAATTCCGATGTCACTTTGTTTGCCTTTGCTTAGTTTATTCATGATTCGCTTGTTTAGTAAATTGACTGCGGCTTTAGTGCCATGATATAATGTACTAACTAGCTAAGCCAGAAGCCGCAGTGAATATCCAATGGTATATTCTGCAATACTGTGTGCTGTAACCTCGAGCATTAGATGACTTCTTAAGGGTCCATATATGTTGCTTTTGGTAACAAATATTCAACACCTTGCGGCAGTCGGTCTGCATTATACAAATCAGGATGATTTGAATATAACAGAACTTTGGAATTTCTGGTGCCAGGGTTTATTGCCAGCTTGTGAATTAATTGTAAACCTGTTTGTATTTGCTGGTATATCCCATGGCATATCGAACGTGTATGGTTATTTTTTTATGTAAATAATGCGTGTAATGTATTATCACCAAAGCTTAACGACTTTTCAGCGATTCCTTAACGTCATTTAATGCCAATCCGTCTGTTAGGACACCTGCAAACCATAACCGTACGCATACATTAACATGGCCAAGGCTAAAACGCGTGTTTACAGTATCATCGCCAAGCCTTATTTCAAATGGGCAGCAATTAAAACACGGTATCCTACTCCCGAATAGCTTTTGTTGCTACGTCAAAATAAGTATAAGATCAATCGCACGAATCGCCCGAGACACTACATCAAAGAGTATTGCAATACACAAATAATTTTTTTAAATGTCTGTGGAAGTAACATTTAGCCATAATAAAAAACTTTTAACTCCATGATTTGTCTTATAAATGCAAATTACGTAACAACGAGATTTTGGAGCATCGAAATCAAGAAAGTTACTGTGAGTTTGTGACGCGATGTAATGTGTATGGAACAACATATTCAAATTGCTGTTCCTTTGCGCAATATACAATGTCTGTCGTAGAATATTATGCCTACAGTATATAATATCGGTCAGATTTTCATACAAGTGATATAGCCCCATCAAAATACTATATAAAAAGAAGCTACTTTCATTCAATTATACCCATAATCTGTGTTACCTTGTTTATGAAATAGCCCTTGTTATTGTTATGCATATTGCAATTTCGCATCACAACAGTATTTTG
>CM067342.1:17123549-17151049 GCA_034190875.2 Urechis unicinctus | reverse complement strand
CCCTCACCTGCTTGTGCTGATAGCTGATTGGCATGTACAATGTAACAAAAACGACAAAAAATAATAATGTATATATAAAAATATAGAGGTGCATGGAATTTAACGGTTGTGAGGCCATGGCAAGATTGAAATCAAGGTAGCTAAGTCGCTGAGTATACAGCTTTAAGCATAGTTACATCAGCTTCAACTGATGAGATGCAGATCTTTCAATCACTGTACACAGCAATTCCATCTTCTTCACAGGTCTTGCCTCAACTTCTTCTGGCGTCTCACTTAGCCTTCTGACTATTCTACAGAATTCATCCAACATCTGTTTTGTACAGTACTGAGCATATAATAAACTTACTTAGCTCACAGTGCAAGTACAAGGACTAATCCCGTGAAAAGATAAATATAAATCCACATTTGCATCAGAACCAATTCATATAACGACGTGCATGCTGGACTTCTTCAAAACATGGGAAAGCTGACAGAATATCCTTGAATAAGGGAGATGGACGAGTCTATATCCAACTCCGCCTGTTTACTCTTGTTTCAAACATCAAGGCTTTTATGTGGCCCTCATTGCGTTTTTGGGAACCCCACGGAGACTTTAAGTCATTCAAATACTGTTGATAGTCTTCCTGACTCGTCTTTGCAGAAACTTCACTTTCATCCAACCTCATCCGCTTCTGCATGAGAGCACCATCACCTCTTTCTTCTTGGAATTTGTCGCAAGCTTGTGTCTCAATGTTCCTATTATCTGGCTTAATTTGCTACTGAAAAACCTTTGCACGCAACAAAATAATAACTTCTTCAAATAATGTAAACACACCAGCAAATAAATAAACCATGCAAATAATATACTTTACCCATGGCTGAGTCCCATATGGGAACCGTAAACATGGATACCCTTTGGTCATCTTCTTTTCAACTGTATTATAATAAGATTTGTGCTTCATTTCTGGAAGGCGGTAGTTACAGTAAAGTGCACTTTCTCTCAGAACCAAATTGAGGCAGCCCGTGTCATTGTCTCGCTTAAGTGTTTTGCAGGTAGAAGACAGGTCTGATAGCTCGATTCTATCAGGTTCAGGCATTCCAGACTTTACTTTGAAGCACCCTGGTCCAAATAATGGTGAGGTTATTGCTGATTGCATACATCACATAGACACCTTCGATGCAATAATAATAAGAATAATTTGTTATTATTTCCAAATAAAATGAACATATAAATGGAAAATAAACAAATATTTCATGTACACCTTTGAAATAATTACCATTAAATTATTATTTCAATATTAGAAAAATAATTTACTGATATAAATACCTCCATCTTATCATCACTAGCTGCACTTTCGACTGTAGCAGTGTCTTTTGGTGAGCAGTGCACGTTAGATTTCCACATCTTCCTATGATACAAGCATAATCAAGATCAAATGAAAGCACCAGTTACAAATGTTTTCAAATCATTCATGAACAAACAAGACCAAAAACCAGCATGGTAAGAGGTGTGCAGCGCTTGCATAGTATGTATATTTTCATTATGTAAAGCTTCAATTATGTTTTATCCGATGATAGAAATAAAACCAACATTGTTCTCTCTCCTAGTTTCACCCTTCTTTCTCATAAGCTTGCAGTAACTCGTACCCATCATTACCAAGCTTTAAGGAACCTGAAAAACAAATACAGGCTTATTTATGGTAACTAAATTACTTTAGATATATCTAAGAAAACAACAAACAATTGCGAACGCACTTGGTGACAGATATTGCAAAATGATTATATTTTGAATCCACTGAGATGACAGACATAAATGCAGGTAAAATTTTTATTGAGCCAATACAGTTAATTCAATTAAATCACCATATATTTAAATATTTTTAATACCAGTTTAAATTTTCATTAATCACATCATGATGAACATAAAAAAGATCAAAAGACAATTCAAACCTTATTGTGATGTACCATCTTGAGCAATGACATTTTCCAATTGACCTTCGGCTTTCACAAACCGCTTTGTAGAGCGCATGACATCTCACAGTTTGATAAACATGCTTAACACAGTTACATACAAATTACAATTTTCTTACAGCAACTCTGCACACAGTTATTACACAACGTTTAGGCTTCATGCTTTTTGCACAACCCACACTCACGCGAGAACGATAAAATTAAACTATGAGTGAATATGATCACATAAATGACATGACATCATATGATGGCATAACCATTTTTGATGCTTATGTGCCATACGCTTTGGGAGATTTCTGAAATTCTTCAATTAAATTCCAGTGAAAAATGAATGTTTGGCCTCATATCTCAGACAACACTAATTGTGCTAAGGGACAAACTGTCTGAGTTGGTTTGAAAAAATAACCAAATAATGGAATTTCGGGGTACAACTAGCACTCGGATACTGAGAATTAAAACTTGTGTGATGCCATTCCATGAGGTATGTGAGAACATTGATTGTTTCATTTGATAATCATGGACTTATGCTGATGTGTGTTATTTGCAGCAACACTAAATAAGTTCTCCATTTGACATCATCTTCTGGAATAACAGGACCAGTAATATAACGCAAAGTGCAACACAGTGTTTAGATACATTGTAATTTTGGCTTCATTTTCATGTCAACTGTGTAGTGTGATCTTTGAATTAACTCCGGTATATTTTTTTGTTCTGCGTCACTGTATGGAAAAGTTGCATTTTTTCCGTTATACCAGTTGAGGGAAAAGTAGTGACAAGATTAAATGCAGTGATGGAGCTATAATGCAAGCTCATATGGAACTATACCCTCAAGTAAAACATGCAATCGGTCATGGACCATATATTTACAGACATCAAAATTCTTTATATCACATAAAGTGCTCTTGCCAGTCACACCCCATTGTTTGCTCCAATACTGGTGTGTTTTTGTAACCCTAAGTCTTGTCAAAAGTTCACACTGTTGCAGATATTCAGTTCTAGTTCACATCTGACATTGTTCATGTTTTTTGATATTTCTAATATCTTTTCTTTTTTAATTGAAAGATCTATATAGGAGGTATGCAAAACCTACCCCCTCTTTTAAACCTCCAAGCCAGTTTGCAGCAGGTGTATCTGCAGATACCATGATCAGCGTTCCTTTAACTCTCATGTGCTCTGCATTTATGACATATTATATGCCTTCTGCAGATAACTCATTCACAGAGGAAATGACATGTTGCAATATCTTTCCTTTGCCATGTTTTTTTTTTCAAATGGACAGACTTTTTGCTACACCAAACAAGTCGATAGCAGAAAGCCTGGATCTCATTTCAGGTGGAATACTACCAAATGACACATAGATCACAGCGGCTTTATGCTTTTTGGTATGGGTACCAAGTGGATTTACTATTTCTAATTCATCAACATTTAGTAAAATTTGCAATGCATTGGGCTTATTCATCAACATTGGTGGTTTTACACAAAGCTGCCATCACATTTGTCTCTATGATATCCATCGTTACTGAAGTGACTATTCGTATACCAATGCATGAATTCTGGCATGTTTAGCAGACATTCGATCATTTTTAGTTGAATGAGACTACAAACCCAAAGTGCCTCACTGTTGCAGCATGGCCCTTGATGCCCATTGTTCGACAACCTATGAAAAATGCCTCAGGCTGTATGAGCCCACAGTGGTCTCTATAAAAACACGCACACTTATACTGCTGGAGCACTCAAATGATACATCATGTGATATATCATAGGTTCAACCTCTATTTTCAAGAGCATCCTTTAATTGTTGCTTTACCATTGACATATGTAACTGTCGAATGCCTGATGTATTTTCACCAACCGCATCAAGAGCCGCTCCACTTCATTTATGATCAGTTGCGAGACCTAACAGATGATGCAGTTATCACATCTTGTCGCATTGCTCGACCCATAGGTTCATTGTCACTTACATATGCAATAGTATCATCATTGGTAAGTTCCATGTCAGTCGCCATATCATCTACAGTCCCAACTCTTGGTACGGCCCCAACTCGTGGTAGTAAAACAACAGTTACCAAAATTACAACTAACCCTAAATCTAGGGTCATTTTTGTTATATCGAACATTACGAGAAAAAAATATTTAGTATATTTCAGTTGAAAAGCAGCACATGCTACAAAGCAAAAGTCTGAACTGTGATGTTGTGCATTTGAGAAAAGCACCGTACTGTCATTTCCAGGCAGTCTGTCAGTAGTAACTAGAATGAGTGGCTGTTTTTGCCTTTTATTTAGTCTACCCGAGTTCATTTTGCACACTCTGTTTCTAACCAGTATTTGACAAAAAAACGTACCACAAGTTAACGCAATCAATAAATCACCAATGCTTATAATATTGATCAACATTTTCGAACTTATTGAAAATGCAGTTAAAAATGCAACGCGAACAGAAGCGCAAGTTATACAGCCAAGAAATTCAAAGTTTCGCAAAAATAGCTGCTGACAGCAACGAATAATCGCGTACACCTAAATTATCCATACCATGTTATTCAGTATATAAAGAATTCAACACTCTCCGCTATTCGTCTAACTCTTGGCGGGTTGCTGGAAAAAAAACACAAAACCGTTCATTGTCGCGAAAAAAAAGAACATAAATACGCGGGTGTTCTTGCAGTCGCTGACTTTTAAACACTTGCGTTTTTCGCAACAAAGGAGAGAGCAAGGTCCGTTACTTGTTTCGAATATTAGAAGCGTAAAACTGGTCTCGAATGCATGCACAGTTATCAACATATATTGTTCTTACACAGTACCAAAAACTTTTGGTAATTAGATTTCAGGATAGAAAATAAATGCTCATTTATATTTGCACAGAACAGTTTCATGAACTTTCACTGATCTCAACAACTAAAGAAAAGTAATATATTCAACGTATTTTATCATTAAACGCTTGGAGGCATCGTGTGTTATGTTTTAAACACGTGCGTTATTGTTGCAACGCATGAACGCGTTCATATTTAACACCATTATTAGAGTGTAACAAGAAATTCCATGACCTGTTTGGAAGGCTATATTAACTTATCATTGCAAATATAATTGATTGCAGATACAACATTTATTACACCACATCATGACTGCAATCAATACATCTGTACTCCTTTGATGTAAAATATTTTACTCTCGAGATCTTTCTGCCTATACATTAGTAAGATAATGAGTGGCTTCAAGAAAAACAATATGCTTCTTACTCTCTGTTCAATCGTAATCGGTTAGTTCTGATCTTCAAATAGAGAATGTCTTATTTCGCAGTTCGTATGACTTATTTCTGTCCTGAAAAATTCATTTGTGCACAACATAGCGCATAAGTCATGCGATGCAATTACATCTAAAGTTGTGTTTAGTGACATTCCCAATCATCGATCATTTGATGAAAAAAAGTTATTTGCAATATGAACTCTGTCGAATGAATGACTCTCTTGAAATACAATTGCCAGATATATTGCTTAAAAACGTTAAGTGAACAATGTTAACACCTCTGAGCTATCCATCTGTCCAGTTAAAACTAACACCGAAAAAACATTGTATTTTAAATCTAATAATAGAACAAGATACTTGATGATGATATTTATGGGACATCAAAAGGCAGCTCTGGAATTGCAACAACTTGCGGCGACATTTATGCCTAAACACCACCTTGCAAGTATTTGAAATATATGGTTGGCTTTCTGTCAGTTTATTCACCTGGGTGTTGCCTTCCTGGACTAGGGAGCTGGATGTAGTACTTGAATGTCAAGTGAAGTTTTTCAGTTTGCCTCTTATCCCGATCATAAACCGGTCTGCAGGTGCACACAAAAATTATTTTATGATTCACTATGCTTTAAACATTTAGAACAGGCTACTTATGACTTATATATGCGTTGCAGCAAGGTGCCTTCACAAGAGGCTCAGCAGACTAGTAGAGATCATGACATTCTCAATTTAGGGTCATACACGGTCATAACTCCTAGATCATACATATACATACATGGCTCACCATTATTGCTGCTGCACTTCTTTGCAATAACCTAATTTGACATTTAGTTTCTTGAGTTGCGATTGTTTCTTATTCGACTGGAACTTCCTTTATCACGAGGTTCAGTGGCTAATACACAACTAAAACATACATTTATTTTGATTTAATTGCTCTATTTTGATATCAAACAGGGAGCACAAAAACTCAAATGTTTTATTTGCTTCGGACAATGTTTCTAATCTGTCTGGTACTTTCATTTGCATGTGGTACTTGTATGCATTGCTTTATTTACTTACTCCACATTTCGTAATTATCCTCACAATTCAGCTAGAATCATACCGCCAAAGGTTGTTATTATTGTTTAGGGTCATAATTGGTTAAAAATGTGGGCATACATGGGCCTAAAATATTCACTGGTATCCTCGTCTGGCATTGCAGAACTGAAGGCATTTACTAAGGTAAAATGGATAATGGCTACTTGGTTGACTCAATTGGCAGCATGTGGTTGTCCTACACAGAGATGTATTGTAGTCATTGTCTGATTCATTCTTCCCGAGCCATGGGACCTGCATAACACATCGTTATGACATAAAATAAAGACTAAACCGATCATTTGTTTCTTGAAAATCCTTATGTGGCAAATAAACACCAACCTTTGTAACGGCTAGTTCGGGCAAAGATTGTTGATACGTTCTAGTAATTATGAGCAGAGTGGCCAAGGGGGCTGTAACAAATAGCTGTCGCTGGAATGTCTAGAGCAGCGTAGATGGTTGTCAGTCACCATCTTTCTCAAAACTTCTTGGTTCTTATTCTTCATTCTCTTAGAGTGGTATTAACTTTGCATTAATAATTCATAAGACATCTTGCTCGTTTTAATGCACACATCATATATGTTTAGTGGGGCTGCGTAGAACTACGAAAAGGGCCGAGTCATGATAGCTGCTTTTATTTTGGCTGCGCCCTAGGCCTCTCTGTAACAGCGCATTCTTCTTTATCAAGGTTTGTGAACACTGATAAACGTGAAGCAATGACACTGCTGTGATTGTTTAGCACTAAGTAACCTTGTGGGAGGGGGAGGGGGAATGTATCGCCATATTTCCTTCGTAAGTATATAATACTTATATCCCATCTAAGTTTATGATGCTCTGGTAATTTTATAACATTATGTAAAGGTAAAACTTGATTAAAGATACACTACAAGTCTGGGGCAGCGATTTCCCCCACGAGTGTCTGCCTGTGCCAAATATGGATATAGGCACTCCGCGAACACTCGCGTAAACACCACTCGTGCTTAATCGTCTTCCCGGCCAAGCAGCATATAAAGCGCCGAAATGGCTGCTAGCTCAGACATGGTATAATTAAATAAGTGGGTTTACTCACTTCTCACTTTATCCTAAAAGCATTAAGGACACTCAAAGTATATTATATCCCTCTAAACATAAATATACATTCGCAAAAGTTAAAATTGATTAAATGAACTGATTAATGCATAGTCTGTATATATTTATATACATATATATAAACATATACATTTATATATATATGATTATATAACATGAAAATATACATGAATATACAATTATGATTACCATAAGCGTTTAAGCCATCTTGTGACATCTCTATAAATTAAGTCCTAATGCCGCCTCTAAGCAACTGGACTTATCAATGACAGGGTGAGAGTGATGCGTTTCAGCTGCTTTAATAGAACATTGCATAATTCGATCTTCAGGGCAGATCATATTCAAACCTATACTGTTTGGAATCAATGTAATGAAAATGTAGTAAATGCTACTATATCCAGCAAACGTATTGTCCAACAGCGGAAGAACATCAATATTTTTAATTCCTTGGATACCATAAATGTGGTTCTTATTACTTTTGCCATCATTCCCGGCGGGATGCCAAAATGCATGTGAACAAAGCTTTGATATTATCAACTCATCACGTATTAATCAGTGCACACATAGGTTTACATAATTGTTTACAGAATTTGATGAGACAAAGTAGGTAAATGTACATCTTTTGTTTTTTGTAGCACGGCATTGCGCCATCATTGCTTTGGATGGCCAGGAAAGGCTATCCTCTAAACGTTGATTAACACATGTTACTGAATATAAAAGATAATGCGACGACAGCATGGCAACATAAAAAAGACGACCTCGGTTAACAAGAAAACAAAACTTCTCGGAATTCCAATGCGTTCAAAGCTATAGCAGGCTTTTAAAATAAATAAACAAAGAGGCACGCAATGTTTACTCATATTGATCATGTAAGCCCAAGAGCAAATAAAACACCATCTATCGGTCACTTCCAATATAACTGAGGCCTCAATAAATCAACTGCCCAAAGTTGGGCGAGGTTTGTCGTGGCCGACAGACACAGGTTAATCGCAAATTATCGTGAAAAAGACATAATCCTACAAACGAACTTCTTTTTCTACAATACTAGAACCATGATACATCCTACTTGATGTATACAATTTAAGCATGGCAACCGTAACATAGATATATGATAAAGGGTTCGAGGGTCACTACATACGATTTAGTCTGATTCTGTGGTCATACGGATTCATAAACACGACACACTATGCGCCTAGGTTGAACCAAAGGTTGGGGTGTTTCTGCACACAACAAGGCCCATTGAATTGAATTGTAAAAGCTAGCTACGTGATAAGTTAACTTTAAGCTCACTGGACAATTTCTGGAACACAATTTGTAACTGACCTGGTTTCATTTTGCAATGCAATATCAATATTGCACATTTTTACAGCGACTCCCTTACAGGTCCCGCGATAAAGGCCAGTGTTTCTTACATATTACCCGAAAGACTCACCAGCGTATATTTGCATAATTGGTAAGATTGCATTTTTGCATAATTGCATATGCACTTGTTTTTGCTTTGTAGCTATCTGATGAGAGGAGGCACAAAGCTGCGAAAACCACGTGTTAGAAGCTCAGGCTGAGTGGAGCGACATTTACTTTCCCGGTGTAGTATATCATATCATTACAACAGTGCACCAACGGATTGGAAGCCAAACAATATAGTTACTGTCTGGAAGAAGAACAGCCAAGCCCCTGACCATAGTGCCAAAGTACCACACACAATACACCCACACATATTCCAGTTAACGTATCCAAATTAGGCTGAACTTATGATCTACCAGAAGAAACAGATACAAACCTCATTTGCCGAACAATTCTCCCAGAACGGAATATCTAACAACATGATTAATGCTGTATCAGCAAAAAAATATTCCCGTCTATTTTCTCACACCCCTTGCAGATAATTCATAGGTAGATGCATTTTCAGTGTTGCAATATCTTTCGTTCGAGGTTTACACAACCATACATTTCTTCAAATTGTATCGGCCACAGCATCAAATGTGTAATCTAACGTGTTGAATGGTATGTGCCCCGTGGGAACATAGATTAAACTGGGAAACTCACACTAATCACGATGTCCCTAGATAACCCTGCTCTGTGACGAAAGTGAAAATCAGTGTCTGCGAGTCACCTCGTTATGACTACCTGTTATAATAGGTGGCGGCGTACCTTCTATTGGAGTTACAAAATTCGAAATACCGAAAATTCATCAATTGTCACATGTTCGACTATCGAAATTTTACAGGGTGTATTTATTCGCTGCGCTATTGGTTTGCAAATATAAAGTGTCATTTCAAAATATATTTACATCTCTGTTACAACTGATTACCATTCAAGCTAATGACTAGACAAAGTGCAAAACGCTGCCAAACGTTTGTATGCATTTGTCTGTGTTTCGTTTACGAGAGAATAAAACTTAAATATATTGAAGATAACAGTAGTCATTTATATCACCTATGCACTGCAATTGATCAGCCGTTTTCGTGACCTATCGAAAAGAGTTTAGAGTGATATCTGTCGACCAAAGTAGAATAAATGTGAATAGACACTGATAATGTTTGTCAAACATTATCGGTTGTTATATTTACAACCTGAATAGGTTGATACAGCGGCATTGCCAGTGTTAATATTCATAAATCAATTTACTTTGCAAGTCTAACATGAGGTAGAAGGCAATTTTACCCATTGAGCGACAACGCAATGAGTGAAATATGTCAGGTCCTGGCTATTTAATCTTAAAGTCTTGCAATCAATTATAGCCTCACAATATTGACCGAAATCTAATCCATTAGCTAGCACGTCTGCTTGATCCTTCAAAGCCTGGGCATTGAGGGATTGGCTATTTCCACAAAATAATGGTTCCCATGGGGGGGGGGGATCAGTCATATACACGGTCACACCGTTTTCAGCACAAACGGTTTTCGATTAATCAAGACGCAGGCAAACAGTGCACTTCAAGCCTCATACGATTTATTGTCCCATCAAGTCGTCATTAATGC
This sequence comes from Urechis unicinctus, assembly GCA_034190875.2. Taxonomy (NCBI): domain Eukaryota; kingdom Metazoa; phylum Annelida; class Polychaeta; order Xenopneusta; family Urechidae; genus Urechis; species Urechis unicinctus. The sequence goes on along the minus strand of CM067342.1, from coordinate 17,140,722 downwards.
AATATTATGGTGGACTGTCTTCAGATATTGCTTAAATCTAGAGCAGAGTATTGTTCGGCTTAGCAACATTGATCCGGCAGAATACGACGATAAGAAATGTTATTTCTCCCCCACAGAGGGTTAATAATGTATCCATAGACTTAATCAGTTGATTACAAGCCTCTCAGATAATGATATTTTCAAATTGTTTTTATTTAACTTTGAGCACAATTAATGACAGTGATTTATTAATCAGATACTGTGCTTCTTTCTGCGCTCGCTGGTTTTCTTATTTGGTGGAAAGCTGTTGGCTAGGGCCGCTGCCGTTCTGTTTTGGTGCGGGAACGAAGTTTGTTGTCAAATTCGTCGTTTAATTTGTCCCCTGCATGTTCGAAAAACGCAGCTAATTACGTAAAGTTATTTATGTTGGTTTCTATCGTATTCGTGTAACAATATACCCACCTGATAGTTTGTATGTGTCACCCGGTGTTCAGAAATGTGTTCCTTTGTATTAGTACTTAAATTATCACTCACCGTATTCAATGCAGTCCGTTGCTGTTTTCTATCAAATTATATATCACACTCTGTGTATCTCACACTTATTTGAACTTCTTGTTTGCGTCTGCATTTTTTAACATTTGGCTACAAGATGGAGAAATAAACAAGGTGTTTTCACATCTTCGGGTGTATTTCCTGTGAATTGGGATTGGGTTCACTATATGTCATTCTACAGTGTTTCACGGCATCTGGAAGGCAGTAAAGATACCATTAGGATAAATATATAACGTTTTAGATATATACGTTTTTCCTCTCAATATTACTGCACATGTGGCATGAATATTTTACATGCGAAATATCAAATCGTCTACCGACTGATGTAGAGTTGAAGCTTTGAGCGAGGCATTTGCCAACTGTTGGGATTAAGCCGGCAGAATTCATTTTAAACCTATAAGGCGAAATTGAAATGCTATTGTCGGGCAGGGCACGTAGCACTTTACCAACTATGCCACTTAGCGTTTGTCCATTCATACAGAACTGCAGTATCTAAAAGCAAATATAATGTATGCATCAACGGTTGCGATATAACCACATTTTACAGTCGCTCGTATTTTCCAAACGTCAAAATGCCGTTCTAAAGCGAAAGCACCATTTATAATAACAATAGCCAGAGCTATTTCGTTGTCAAGTCATACGTCAAATGAACGCACAATTACATGATAGGTGCTTCTGTTTATATAGTATGGGGTTGTATCCTTTTTATGAATGTCTGACCAATATACCATGCCCTAGGTATAATATTTTACGAAAGGCATTGTATATTGAGCAGCTGGAATCGGATTTTCCACATGCATTACGTCGTGACAAATGTAGTTATTACTATAACGAACGGAAGCTCACAAACACTTTTTGGATTTCGATACTGACATTTGCTGCAGGTATGTAACCTTCATATATAGGGAGAATCATAGGTTGTAACCGTTTTTGCTGGTCGAATGGTACTTGCACAGCGATTAATGAAATTCTACTAGTGCATTGCATTACTATTTGAGGCAGTTTCTCGAGAAATTCTTGCGTTTTATCAAATGCTGTATTTAATGTAGCACACAAAGCTATTCGGGAGTAGGATACCTTGTTTCATTTACTGTCCATTAGACTTTATGAGTAGCAATGTTACTGTTAACAATAATAATTTGACATGCGAATTAAAAACTCTCTAGCCATTATAGCCTCGTCCATGTTTATGTATGCGTGCGGCTGTGGTGTCTAAACAGACGGATTTACATTAAATAGCGTTCAACAATCTTTGAGAAGCTATTTAGCATTTGTGACATTACATAACACGGATATATCAGCACATACAAGTAGGATTGAGCGTGATTGTAAAATAGAACGGCTAACTCAGTCACAAGGAGAGCCGATGTGGTGTTTAATTCAAGTCATCTTGATTTGTAAAGTGCATGACGATTGGCATAGAGTGTTGTATCTTTATAACCAAAAGGGTTGCGACTTTACGTCACATGATACTCAAGGTTACTTCAAACAGTATTACAGCATATAACATTTGTTATTCACTGCAGCGTCTGGCTATTTTTAAGTGGTACAATAAGCCTGGCCAGTTCATATGTAAGAATATGTCACTAACACCCAAGCCATTTCACTAAGCATGTGACTCATACATAAAATAAGAAAGGACAACCAAATGGGGATTAAGAACCGTTATAGACCATAATAATTCGCATCATCATCATCATCATCATCATCGTCATCATCATCATCATCATCATCATCATCATCATCATCATCATCATCATCATCATCATCATCATCATCATCATCATCATCATCATCATCATCATCATCATCATCATCATCATCATCATCATCATCATCATCATCATCATAAACGTTTACCATGCAGTGCCTTTTCGTTGATAATGGCGGCTTCCACTGCGTCTACGGGTCTCAATGTGTTAGTGAGGTTGGCTGGGAAGCCAAGTTCGTCACGCAATGACAGCTGCAGTTGTTTGTCATTGTATTCATGGGGCGTTTCGCCAGACATCGCAGAAAATGGAACCAAATAATGTTTGATGTCCTTCATATGATTATGTTTCACATCATTTACTTGATAATGCTATTAGGAACACTTTTTGGATGCAAATTGAGGACTTACATGTTTGGCGGAACATTTTCTCTGCTGCAACTATTTGTACAGCAACGCCAATACAATAGGCGTGATTTACGCTTCATTTTAGCGCTTCACGATCTTAATACGAACGTAAGATTCATCCTGTAGCAGGTCTGGTTTCGCAGGTACGTCCATAATGGATAATTGATTTGCATTATTCCAAGAAAGCATCCGTTTTCCTCGCTCTCATGATTTGGCATTGGATGCTCTGTTTTGTTGTGATTCACGCCAGTGGTTTGCATAATGGATTGAACTATTTGGCTCCTTCAGTCTCATGATAAATTTTAGCAAGTTGTGTGGCGATTGTCTTTTGCGCAGCGCTACATAGACACGGCCTTAGCCCTACCTTAAGCAAGCTTTCATATGTCTCCTTCCTGTTCACTAACAGTCAATAACAATACAAATAACTGACACGACCACTCGCTTCATCATAAGTGTTGAAGCAATGTTGTCTACTATATAAACGTTAATCCTTAAATGAAAATATCGACACATTCATGGGTCAATCAAGCATTTATATCCATCCAATTCTTGTGGGAATACGTTTTTAAGTTTTTTATGCCTAGTTGGTTGTTCATAGGATATATATACCGTATATTGTTGAATGTTGAAGTACTGGTACTGGGAACAAAGTCATCTGCTCCTGTTTATCAACAGAAACCATCGGATGAGTTAATGCATTCGTGATTCTGTATCTGCTTAACAAGCTACTGTCAGAGTCGCGGAACGGGTCCAATTTATTCCCCTCTCTGCTGCTGAGACTAAACCATGTAAATAGCAGCAGCTGTCAGCGTAGCATAATTGTACAATCCTCATTTGCGAAAAAGGTTTTGTCAGCCATTCACAACAACAAAATACGTTGCGTTGATAATAACAGAGAACTGACAGCGTGTGGTGAAATATGCGTCCGAGTCTGAAGACTACAATGCTAACTAGGCCTTATCATCCTCGATGTTTGACATTGTTTGGTTTATAATATGCTTAACGAGCAGTTCTTGTAACGTTGAGAGTGAAGTGTTCCTCGAGCAGTACGTGTCATAATGAATCATTCCTAGCTCCTTGCCGTTTTTCGTCAAGGCCAATATAATGGTTATTGCAGGCTTAAAGCTGTTTTTCGTTGATGCAACCACGAGTGCCAAGGACCATGCATGGCCGACACAATTATGTCTGATTGCTGAATAACGACCACAGTTAATGTCGTTAACAACTTATTTGAATAAGATGTAATGCTATTTAGCAATTGCAACGCCTGAGTAACTCTCGAGCGACTATTCGATTAGCTGAAACACCTCTAAACCTATATACCACAATTAATATATTATGTTTGGTGTTATCCATGGTGTGACACGACCTTTCTAAAGAAATTCCAATGCAATGCAAAATTTCTAAAACTATTAAACCCATCAGGGCAGGAATTGAACGTAGAGGATGTGAGTGAAAAGTGTTAGGTCTTGGTTATTTAATCTTCTGGTCTAGTCATCAATTTAAGCCTTAAGATATTGACAAACATCTAATCTATTTGCTAGCACGTCTGCTCGATCCATTAATGTCTGGACTTAAACAACACGCTATTCCCACCATTTAAAACCTAAAAGACATCGATTGATATGCAGCGGTAAATTACTAATTATACATTACTCACACAATCTTTCACACACAAATAAATTATGACCTTGGCAAAATGTGCACTTCAAGCCTTTGACAATATATTTCAATAACCTGATTCAATATTCTATCGACTGCTATACATTTTAAGCAATTGCTCATGTAAGCATCGAAAAACACTGAGTGTTCGCAGTTGCTGCTTACTGATCTTAATTTGTCATAATAAATTTGATTGATCTTTGTAGGCGATATTGAATTGCATATGTCACGCTTTGATAGCAGCACTATATCAGATAAGCTATTGAGGGCAAATTTTATACACAACTGCAACAGCAATGATAGGTATCCCACATTCATTTCTGACGATAAAGCCATATTCTGCGGTTAATCGTATTTTCCAAGCTTAAAAATGCAGTTCTGTAGTGACATCATCCTATATAAAAACAATAGTCAGAGTCATAAAATGGGTAATTCCAACGACAATGCTATGACTACGGAGATGTGAGCTCTACAGCATAAAGCAAATGCAAGCTTAATTGTACGATGATTGCTTCTGGTTATGTAATATTTTGACGGTGCCATGACGCTTTCATGACTAATTTGTTTATGGTGCTTTGTAATGGTTAGGAAGCCTTTTAGTGTTGGTGAGAACACATTAAACACTATACTTACATTTGGATCACCAGAAAAATTTGATAAATCATTCATGGATATGCGAGCACACGCAGGTAGCATTCAGTATAAGTCAACAAACACACAAGGAACAAATCGAAATATATAAGAAGTTCCCTCGAAAATTCTATATCGCACATATTGCCTGGACGCTACATTACAATAGTACAGTAAAATATAAGCGTTAATATCCACTGATAGTTCATACGTTAGATTATGGCACTGACATCGAAATCAGTTATCTTAGCATGCGACTTACGTATTACCTAAACAAAGAAAACCGAAGAGATATGGGTTATCACCACCACCACCATCATCATCATCATCATCATCATCATCATCATCATCATAATTGTCATCAGCATTAGCATCATCCTCAGAATCAGCATCAGCATCATCACCATAATCATAATCGTCATCATCATCACCATAATCATAATGATCATTATCATCCTCGCCATAATCATCATCATCACCATTATCATCATCATAACCACCATCATCGTGCACCACGCCGTACGTTACCGTTGATAACGGCAGCACGCAATGCGTCTGTGCGTCTTGGTGTAGTGGTGAGGTTGGGTGGGAGTTCAGAGGTCGTCCAGTTTACAGCTGCCGGCCTTTGCAATGGTATTTATGAGACGTTTTAAAATCGTCTTCCAGTAATTCCAATCTACATCACAAATAACGGCTGTTCTATCGCCAGGCATGTCATAGAATGGTGGCAAATCAAAGCTAATGGTCTACGTAAGACAAGTTATATTTTCTGGTACTTTATGCAAAATGACAATACAAACAGTGTTGACATGGGATGAGAATTTGGAGTGAATCAATATGAAGCATCTCTGAGTGGGGGGATAGAAATAGATTATATGGTACATTTATCGCTCACTTTGTGCTATAATGAATGAACAGTAAACAACTGGCCCGGTCGTGGGTTATGCTTCGTTGTCATAAGCACGGTGGAACGAAGTTTCCTATTGACAAATTATGTCTGTGCGACGGTCCAACATCAGCGCTAGCTAACTGAGGTAGCCTTTTTACAGGTTGTCTATCATAACATGCATCAGCAAGCTGCGCCATCGAGTTCAGCAAATAGCTCGAGACAGAGCGTGTTCGGTTGATTCAATTACAAAAACTGATATTGTGATTCATATGTTCGAACCATATTTACACATTAAGGCATTAAAAACCTAATCCATTGGTACCCACATTTTTTCGAGATATGTAGTTAAGCTGCAGAGCACTACAGCATACATTATAAGTTTGACAATCGTCGGATTAATATACATGACAAGCCTACCAGCAGAAATAGATGGATCTAATGTAAGTGATGTAATCGAATCGAGCATTCGTTACCCAGGCTTCGTTACCTGAGTGCATCACGAGTCACTCGTTATGGAGTTTCGCGTCCTTCCAATATGTTTTTAATACATTGCGTATCATGGATTTCGTGATAAAATCACCTCTTATTGGCGATAATTATTATATGGGGCAATGTATGCATATGATTGTGCTGACCCCTTTATGTTCCTCCAACGTTATATTTCTTAACCGGTAGGGTGCAGCCATGTCAAGTAATTTAACGTTATCAACTTTGGAGATACGATATGATCATGTCCGTAGAGTTTTATTTCCTTGGCGAAACAATAAGATATAATGGTCAATAATGTTTATTAATTGTTTTGGCAAATTGTACGCCTAAATAATGTACTTCTAAATACGCAATGGTGTAATGTGTATCTATCACATCAAAAGCCGAGCGCATTACAATATAGGTTTGGCGGTTTTGTTGCAGCAATGACGCTCGACTAAGATAAATATACAATATTTACCTTTAATTTTAATATCACCCGTTTGTTTAAAGAAGGAAAAACGGCAGTGATACGTTGGCTGCTGTCCCGTTGAACGCAGTTAAATATTCTGCGTAGTTGCTTATAACGCACAACATTTATTCTTTTGGGTTTTTGTTATCATTGGTATGCACATTGGTTGAACAGTAACGGTTTTAACAGCATTCATTTTGTAGACAAGGATTGAAAGTATGCGCGAAGCGTCATTGGTTTAACCTGATCTACTCATTAGACTAGTGTACGTGGTTGCTGGCAAGCACCACTGTCAATATTCTGCCGAAGTATCTGACTGTTCCTCCGCATATCCATTTTCTTGTTTAAGCTGCTTACTACCTCATGAGATTAATGCATAACTCAGTGATTAGATTATACATGTGGAAACAGCTGGGACTTGACATTTCAAACAGGTAAATATGAAACCACCGCACAATATTCTGGGGTATCATCCTATTCACTTGTTTTACGCCGATGTACTTATGCAATTCATACATTCATGTGTGCGTTATCTAAAACCTATGAAGTACGCCCTTAAATCGTCAAATCAGTATGGAAATCTATATATATATACCGTACTCAAATGTAACGAGATGATGTTATGTGTGAGGTACGCATAAGCTTGGCAAACGCGTCATTTTAGGCAAAGAACATAAACGCGATGTTTCCTATATATCTATGTCAGATGCAGTGCACAAGCTGCAGCTACAGAACTTCATCAAATGTCATACAAATGGGGGAAACCGGTCATCGTTGTTCGATATATGTTTGCAACTACACTTTTACGGGATGATATCATACAGCTGGAATATCTTCACTCACTTATCATTGGATTATGGTAATGCCCACCAAGATGGGGCTTGTGAGAGAAACATTTCACTTTCTTTACGACTGCCTAAGTATTATGTATGGCCACTTTGAAAAGAATATCATAGCGTTACGTGCGGGAGAGGGACATCTGACAGACATATGACACGCGCCGATGCAGAACACCACATATTGCAGAAAACAGAAACAAACATGCGTATTAGTTGTATAATCAGTATTTCATTGCTGAAAAAAAATTATTCGAATGCTTATCATTTCATATAGCTATGTAGTATCAAGTTAATGAACTGCTAAAATGCGACCCGCATTAACTGTTTGTCAGCGCAGAAACGTCATCGGCGCCGCTCTATAGGGACTTTCTTCGAGTAAGAACAACCCAGGCACACCCTGCTGTATTGATTTGTCACATAAAAGGCGATTTGCACTAGCTTTTTTTGTTTAAGATGTGTTTCGGCATACAATTGTTTGCAGCGGTAAGCAAAAGCGATGAAGATCAAAGCGTTGGAGGTGATATTAACATTTCGCGCACTTCTGCTAGCAGGCGCCAGTACATCCCTAGAACACAAACAAGCTCGTCCACAACCCTTCCCACTTCTAAATGTTATTCAATTGCAATATAAACGTATCTATAATAGAATCCCGACTAAAATTTGAGAGAATGATGGGGAATCACACGAGCCAGCATAAAGTAAACGTAGCTCTGTTTGACTGATAAAATCAACGGCTTGTTTATCGTTGTCCGGTCAATAGATATGACAATTAGCAAGCGTACAATGTAATTATTGTTTAGTGATGATTCATGTTAGGGAAAGTCATAACTAACTAGTTTCCGTCCATTCCTATAATGTGCCCATTTGTAACCTTACCGATGTGAATCAATATATGTAATGTACTCTGTCCAATGGGTTGAAAATAGTTTGCAAGGCCATCCTATGCATCGAATTGCAATATTGTTAAGCCCCTGGCAACGTGAGCAGTGTAATTATAACTAATGGTGCTTACCTCTCACAACGAATACAAATACCGTTAAGGCTGCCATCTAGTGAATCGGGTTCAGAAAAGTAAGTTTTCCAATTGGCACTGAATACTCCAGTCAAATGCCGTTAGCTTAATTGCTCTGTTATAATCAATATGCGAGGCATGACTGAGACGTCGATCTGAATCCGATAATCGGGTAGCTGTAGATACGTCTCCACGGAGGAAATCAGAAATTGTGAACTTTGCTTCAAAGCAGTCCACATTGTCAGCTTATCACATTCACTAATCTGACAGCTCAGTAGCTTGTAAAGTCAGCCAATAGCTATATGACGTTTCCAATTTAAAAATGTCTCGCCAATATGATGCAGTATTTATCACTTCCTTAACTATTTTCGGCTTGTACGGTTAGAGGCAAACATGAATCAGGAGCAGACAAAGAGAGGGAGCCAATGTAACAATTGACGGAGGTAGACAGACATAATTCGACCAATCCGTATCCACGCACACTGTTACTTAATGCGTATGTGTCTAATCAACTAACAAACCTACGTGGACAGATAAATTGCCTCCGCCTTGTGCTGCTTCAATTTACTGTTGATACACTTTAAAGAATTTGATCCGTGCCGTAAGAGACTAACGAAAATATCAGGCATCTAGTTTTAGATGAGCGTTATCGTCTGTCCCGGCATGTATGCCTTTAGATGCCAATCAATTCCACAGAAAACGGCTGATATCATATCAAACTAAATACTTCGGCGGAAATGCATTATCCGCAGCCAAGTACGACAGGAACATACATGGCAAAGCCAATATTTGATACTTACAGCAAACAACACAGTTACAGCAATTATGCACGAAGTTCAAAGGTTTATTTAACAAATTACTTCGCGTGTTGCGGTAATTGGAGCTGCTATTATCGGTCAGACTTAAGTCTTCGCCATGTTGTCCTTATATAGGTTCAAGTATAAAAGCAGTGAGTTTGGCCTTCAACTTAATTACCTATTTAGCGGGTGGTCTGTGACAAGTTCTAATGCCAGGACAATATCCAATGTAATATCGACAGGTTAGTCATGTCTATCAGTCGATAGCCTATACTGCTCTACACTTTCTTTTGCAAGCGAATTCAAGATTATTATTTGACCGAATGGTGTGCAGTTGTCATATCTACGAAAATATTTACAGCCTTGTTATGTTATATGTTGTCCACAATTTGCATAATATTGCGTTATATTTGGATATTCAAACATATCTTTATTTATGTTCACATTTACATATTCACGGAATATAGGCGTTGTGTGGTTTCTATTTCACAATGACCAATAACATTTATGAGTGCAACAATTTTTTTAACTGTAGCATAGTAAACGGATATGTGTAATGCAAGACGAATATTGAGGCAATATTTTCAATTCCCATATTTCTATAACATCTCAGTCTGACATTAAGTCGGTGTTGTAATTCGTTTTTCGTCCTACGTGTATGTCGTGACAGCAATAATTAAAGGATTAACATGGGAAAGTCTTTGGTAAGACCTTTTAGGTTGGCGTGTAAGCAATTACCTAGACGGCAGGAATCTTTATGGCATGTCAGCATAACGGTGGTTTGTTTTTTAGAGCCAATTATAGCTTGGGGTTTAATCGCAAGCTACGATTACCGTTAAACGTAGTGTGCTTCCTGTGTGGCGTCTACTAATGCAACTATTTCCGTGAAAAAGCGCTAAAGCAATAATTGTTGGTTTCAGTATTAGGCAAGGTCACGCGACAAATCACCTGTAACTGTTGTCACCCTGGTCGACAAGGATGAATGCGGGCATCCGATTTTGTCGCCCCTTCGAAAAGAATGCAAGGCTTCTGTCGACACAGTCTTTCCATGATTTCCCATTTGATGGTCAAGTAAATTAAGTGACTCTACCTATATTTATATGGTTTTAATTGATGGAGTCGAGTAAATTGAATGGGTTAATCTATCGAGGAATGAGAATCCGATTTTATCCTGCGCCTTGAGGTATCAAAGACTGATGATGCATGATGATCTCGAGCCCTGTTGGTTTGTAGAGGATTCCTATATCCTCCGGTCAAGTATCATGTTTACTCTGCCTCTCATAGCAGCAGAAAATCTAGCCAATACTGAGGTTATATAACGGATTCCTCAAAAGTTTGGTTGCGTTACTAGATTGCCAATAGCATTTGCTGTTTTTGTAACAATACATAACAGTGCAGGGCACAATCATGTTGCAGAAGTATAGTTAACACTTTTATCAAGACCTGTCATTCATCACAAACATTGGTAATTGAGTTAATTATTGCTATGGCAATTTTCGTACTATATAGAACACAACGAATATGGCATTCGTATTGGTACAGTGATGCTTAGTTCATTCGTCTCAATCGTTCAACTGAGAACATATATGCTATCAATGTGTTATATTTGACAAGTATTTTACGTGTCCTTATCAATGTGACTTTAGTAATTGAATAGTAACTAAATTTGGCCATGATATGTAGGCTTGATTTGGTTGAATTGAACCGATAATTTGTGAAACGATAAGGCGTGTTATGAAGGCATCATACGGGTAAGCACTCGCCGCCAGATACTGGATACTGGATCCCTATCATGCTTGTACCATGCATGTTCTACATGCAGGTTCGAATGTCACGTTGAATACTGCGCTATGTTATCAAATAGTGTCAGAATCGCACCTAAAAGAGCATCTCAGTTTTTGCTAAGATACCCGCGTAAAGGTAATTGAGTTGAAAGCAAATCAACGACCCTACCGTGATCGATCATGATGAATGGATATTATAGGCACAGGCCCAACTAAAATAATCCAATCACTGACTAACGTTTAGGCACGGTTCGCTCATAATTGTAAATATCCCACGTGGCAAACGAAAATATGAGAAAACAACTATATGCATAATGTTATACTGCTTATATGTTCATCTCATGTGTGTGGTGACAAATAACGTTGATTTATTGGTGTTATTATTACAGGGAGGCAAATCTAGTGACAGTCGGCAGGTGCACTCTTATGCCACGATGTTGGTTCAGTGGAGGCACTCCTCAGTCATCTCAACCTCCCTAAGAATATCTCACTGTAATAAGGCATTTATACACCGTGCATCTGACGAATTTGTGCTCACTTCCGTAAGAAATAACCCTTCCGGAACCTCATTTATAGCAGATTAATTTGCGACAAAACTGACAGGCACTTAAAAAAAATGTTAACATGCAAGGCCACCGGTACATCTCATTTACTTTGACGATCCGTCATACCCTGGCGACTAGCTGTGAATATAATCCGGTAGAACAAAATATCTTTTGCTCTTTATGCTGATTCAAATCAACCTGCACTGGTCGAGATGTTGTGAAATCGAGACACATCACGTTAAATACAAACGCCTTGAACAGAAGACAATAAGCCACAATTATATTCGTCACAATCTGATTAATATCTCATTATATAAATTTGCTGTTTAACCACTGGTATCAATAAATGACAAATACATAGATATCATTTATGCTGACGTCATATTTCACCACGAAACCATTCGGGTGAGCCATGGTTGACCGTATCAAGATTGATAGCCGACATTACCTTCATATGCCAAGATATGAATATAAATCCCTGTATATCTCGCTTTATCAGCGGATAAACGACTAGTACATTTCGTCGAAATGAATCTATCATTCATCTCCCAAAGAGTTATATAATACACTTGTCGGACATTGCAACGGACTGCTGTGTAAGCAACACAATGCTGTAGCATTGGCAGTGTGAGGAGCGAGCAATGTGAAGCAGGTTTCCTTAAACAACCGCTGGTCTAATTGCAAACCAAGCTTACCAGAAATGGGGGCAAGAATAAATTCATCGCATATGTACATCCCGTTTTAAAATAAAATTAACGCTTGGGTTTCCAAAATGCCTTGGTTTACTCAAGTAAAAATCCGATAAGGCAAATATAATATACTCACAGTTCCACTTATCCGATCCGAAATTATGAGGACATTTGCCTTCGATATTCTAGCATCATCTGTCTCTCTACAGGGACGAGGATAAACCTGAGACAAATTTGGCAATCTACTACAGCTACCGATATTTACTTTAGGATCTCAATTAGCTCTTCCAGGGAACTACTAAAAGCGGTGCTAAGTTTAACGCTTGAGTTGATCATTTTCTCAAAACTGACAAACTAAAAGGGCCGCACATCAAATCCATAGTACCTACTGCTAATTGTTCTTATATCCTTTGGGACATCACCTGTTACAGTAGGGGTGCTGCATGCTGAAGCCCTTCACCATGAGAACACATCAGTCCTTGTTAGCGACTCGCTAGGTAAGCAGGGCCAGCCAAGCAATGCTCCCGAAGGGAACTTATTACGAGTTGCCTGCCGTCTGCTTTCTACTGCGCAGCTAACGTCGCAGAAACCGACGCCGCGCGCATGGTAGCTACCACACAGGGTATGAAGCGCATCATTTCATTGCTTGGACGGCAAGAAGCCAGACGCTACAATATGCGAGCTGATGTGATTCGGGGAAGCATTTCTGATTTGATCTCAAGAGAGAACTGCCTTTTTGGTGGTTTGACGGCAACAATTTATTTAGTGTAACGGGACAAAAGAAGGATTGCGACGAAGCTTGAAATCGATTTACTTTAAATCGCCGTTTCCATTGATTGGAGTTTAAGAGACGGTTGCAAGTGCCTTGATTCTCAAATATTGCGAATAAATGGGGGCTTCGTGGAACAGCGATGGTAATGCTATGGCCACTACTGAATCTACAGAGTTCTTGTCCGACAATATTGCATTGAAAACTACAACGAACGACAGTATCGGACCCCAGCCTCCATGGACGGCTACCCTGCAGCCATCTTCTGCCTCGAATGAACGTTCAACCAGGGAGTACAAATCAATTTTAGTGGCCCTTGACCACTACGTGACGCCAGCAATTTGCGTTCTGGGATGCCTCGGTAACGTGCTCAATTTGATTGTTTTGAATAGACGAAGTTTTCGGCGATCTGATGGTGGAAAGGAAACGTCAGCCCACATAGGACTAACCTTTCTAGCAGTTTCTGATACATTGTTTTGCATTTGTCTGTTTCCACGATGCATACTTGGTTCAACAAGCGCCGTTTTCGATGACAAGTCATTTGAAATATATTATCAAATGTACGCCACCGGGGCGATCACTACATTCATTCTCGTTTCAACGTGGATAATTGTTGCGATGGCTACCATGCGGTACCTCGCAATTTGCTATCCACTCCGAGCACGACTTGTTGACGGCCCGAAATATTCCCGAATGCTGTTCAGCTTGGTAATGTGTTGCGGGATACTTCTCAATCTACCATCGTTCTGGCAGTACCAACTAGTTGAGCTGCCTCCGGATCGGTATATGGTTGATCTGGGATACATGGACCATACAAAACAACAAGGAATGATCTTCATCTGGTTGCGGGTTATTCTCGGAACATTTATACCGGCTTTCATCTTAATGTTCTGCAATTTTTCGCTAATACGGGCACTTCAGCGCTCTTACAAGATGCGGCGCAGGTATCATGTGAGTGAAACAGCATCGAGGTCCAGAAATAGAATCACGCTGATGCTGGTCGCAGTTGTAAGCACTTTTGTACTCTTTGTATTTCCGTCAGAGCTTATGGATTTCTGTTTTGAAGTGATTAAGAACAATAAGTCTAAAACGGAGGTGTTTTTAATGATGCGCTCCGTTGCGAACCTGTTGCAGGTGCTTAACTTTTCCCTCAACTTCGTCATGTATTGCGTTATTAATGTGCACTTTCGAAACGCTACCAAAGCCTTATTGAGCTGTGGTTATAGTCAATCTAATGCGCGGCGCGATTCAGTCAGTCGGGCATGTTCGCACTACAATCACATGCGGCATATGTCATTGACCCAGAAAACCACAATTGACACTTTTGTCTAGCCCTTTTCTGCAAGCATAGACCCAACACGTACAAACAGGAAGTTGCGTTTGGTACAATCAACATATATCCCGGATAACGATTAGAGGAATATTGTGTTAGCTGTCTTTGGTGTGCATAATGCGATGTGTGCGTGGCTTCAATCGTATCGTGGCCTTGCAAACCATCTTATAAATTATCCCGTCCAACTAATAGCAATTTACATTTCCTGAGAAGTACTTACATTCATTTCTCGTTAGGGTACCGGAGGTACCTTTATCCAAAACAGCCGGCTCATGTCGGGGCTTTACGTCTGGATGTAAGGTATTTATGCAGGAAGGGGGGTAGGATAGAGGGTGTGGAGAGAATATGGAGGAGAACTTAAGGGGGGGGCAATGGGGTGGTAGGTTTATGGGGGGGGGGATACCCCGGATAATCTTGATTTGAGAACATTTGTTTTATACGTGAGAAATACCCAGAAACGCTAATTTGTCGTTCTTGGTTTCAATGTACCGTGTAGTTGATATTAAAATACGCTAAGTTGAAATGCTTTAGTATAAATGTTGCATTTAAATGTCAAGAATTTTTGGTAGAGCTATATGTGAATAAATTAATCCTACTATGGCGTATTTCGTATGAAATGTTTATCGACTTCGCACATCAGCAGTTTGCTTTACACAATTTTTACCGCATTAGGGCAGATCATCCTTCTATAAAGAAAAGGCTGCTAATAGGCCAATGTGTTATCAAATACAGGTAAGGCTTATTGAGTTCATAAAGAAGAAACTCACACAAAATACAGCTCGATTCTGGTTAACGCCTCTATCATTACGCCTGTTAAATGAAGATTAATTTTTAATACTTACATTCGTTGGATTGTTTGTCGACCATCGCTTTGGTTCATGTAAAACATGTCCCATTCCGACGAATACCCGAGCGCTATCGATTTATTTCTCATTTCGTGCTATCGATGTACTCGTTTACGAGCGATACGATTCTTGTAGCCATGCTATAAATGTAAATACCATCCAATGCCAAGGCCCTTCTAATATTTCGATACATTATCAGCTTTGACAGGTTGTTTGCCAAATATATTCATCAAGGTCAAGTAAGATGGGGAAGCCATTGTAAGGGCATAATGCAAGAGCTGAAATACCCTATATACGAAATCGTGAGAGAGTTTTCAATGCGAATATGAACAGCCATTAGTATCGTATGGTTCTTGACGTAGTAACGGTGGGTTCAGTTTGATCGAATCGTCCCAGCGATAATGATTTACAACATCCTTCCCCATGCAAACGCACAACCATACACGCTTAAGCTGTAATGTTATTTATATGTTTTTGGTCAAATGCTATCGAAAATATCGACTTTCCTTTATGAGCCCCACAACGAAAACTAACTTTCAGAAGTTTCGGAGAGTTTTACGTATATAACGAGAGGATTAACAAATTTCATCAGTAACACAAACGGTCAAACTGGAGAGGGATCGTTAGTTTTAGCGTGATCACCCTTTTATATAAATAACGCTTCTTGTATGGGTTTAGTATAAACCATTGGTATATTTGCACAGTTTTATCTGAAATAATCGTGACAGTGCTTCAAACGGACTTCGGCTTCTGCAAAACTTTGTTTGGGTTTTTACTTGTATTACGCAGTTATATGGATCTCGTATAGTCAAACATATAAGAGACGTTGATATTTAATACAGCATGATGACTAGATACAATGCAATTGATGTATTTTTGCACATACTAATCCTCTAATTGTGGACTATAGGCATTCAATTCATCGCGTGTAGAACATGAGTGACTGTATTATTTGTGATGCTTCAGTAAAAAAAGCTGTTTCAGTATTTTAGGCTTAGCCATGGTGCATTCACAAAACACGGCGCCCAATTATGATGCAAGAACCAAACAGAAAAATAATATGACAAAAACAGTGTTTCAGGCCTAGCCATGTTGCATTCACAAAACATGACGCCCAATTATGATGCAATAACCTAACAGAAATATCATATGACAAAAACTGAGAGCGGGATGCGTGACTAGCAAAATAAATGGCAGACAATTTTGTTATTACAGTAGCAATAATTGACAGTACATCCATTTGCTCCAATCTCTGCTCAGTCCGATTATGGCAATATGATGACACTGCGTTCATGATTTTGCTGTTATTTGCCTAGTTTATTAAAATGATATTTTTACAAAAAAACGTCGTTTATAAGTTTCATACTTGTTACGTATGTAATTATTGTACATTTAACTGTGTCACACAAATAACTGTAGAGAATTTCGTTGCCAATATGCTATTCAATTATAAGCTTCGTAGAATTGCTTTCATTAATAACAAATTGCATATTTTGACAATTTGATTGTCGACAGCATGACATATATTACATTATTGTTACTTTCTTTAGCCTGAAAATTAGCAATATATTCGTGTTTAACGTGTGCTCTTTATGACCCTTTAGGATTTTAGTAGCCATGCGGTCCGATATATGAATGAGGCCTTATATATTTGTGTTAGCTGACTTCCCGCGAACACCATAATACCACAGTTGGCTCGAGGCTTTTGTCAAATGTGAGACTTAGCGATTTGCTTTGATTGCTCCATAGATAAGATGGAACTATTATAATAAATGTCGGAATTGCAGTAGGC
>CM067342.1:17088549-17118549 GCA_034190875.2 Urechis unicinctus | reverse complement strand
AATAGCCGTTGAGAAAAATTGTTTGTTTTACTTCTCGTAATCGAATGTGACATTGCATCTTATGCATAAATGTTGTTTATTCATGGCTTCCTGCTAAATCCCGTATCTGAAAAATCTAGATTTATCGGTTTTGCGTCATCATCTTGCACCAAACAGCACATAAGGGTCCATTGTGCTCAGTGACTCACAATTATGAATACTATATCCCACTTTAGTACATTCGCGTATTGAGCATATGCTGTGTCACTGTTTAGCTCGTTAGTCATGTGTTTTGGCGACGTAAACAAATATCACATCCATCATCAGGGCTTAAAATATAATACTTATCCGCTTTCAGGGCCGTTTTTGCAGCAGCCATTTCTCTTTCGTTACCATGGAGAAGTCTAGCGAGCTGCAGCAACAAATTGTGAGTGGTTTATATGAGCAAACAGGATGATGAACTACAGTGAAAACCTCGGCCATCATTTCTCTTACTAAAATAATGTAACATTTACTATGATTCAATCCCAAAGGTTTTCTATTTTCCCAATCCTTACTACATGTGTTTTGCATTGTTGATTGCATTGGCGTGTTGCTGACACTGGCACGCTGTGGTTATTTGCATGATAATTGGATAAGTCCATTCACTATTAAAATTCAAGGGACCTGCCCTTCCACATATAACCTAAATACAAATCTACTCTAGCTGATATCTAGAGGGTCATGTGACCGGTATTGGTTTTCTCACCGCATGCAAGATTAGAGCATTCAAGTTACAACATAATTGTCTGGAGGCATTCGTTGTTTCGGTTAAGAATGTCCTCGCTGAACTGTAACGTCATGAAGCCAAGCTCTGCAAGTTGAGTGGTTGAATGGTAACCAAGCATACAGGATTCACAAATTACCTCAGAAATTATGTTTGAGCCGCTCTACTCATCGTGATAACCGCTAAAACATTTAGGTTTGGTTGTCAAAATGTTAATAAATTGCCGCCTGTCACGTTCTACCATAAATAGTTGTTCGAAAAAGACGCTTCCAGACCTAATTCAAAGTTTATTTGTGTGCTCATTGATTCATTGGTGATGCACCTTACTGATAAAATATCCATTAATAAGGCCATTGCCGACGCGGTATATTTTTAGTGACACGCATTTTATGTAGTTTATATATCACATGCGCATAAATGTTTAACTTATATCTCTTTGCGAATGCGTAGCCATTATATCTATCACTTTCATTTACCGCCAACCTTAATTGCCTTGGGACATTTTGGCTGGCTGTGTCTTAGTTTATTAATGACGTTATTATGAGGCTCTTAAGCATGCTGTCGCTAAAGGCATTTCTGGTGATATACCCGCATCTATGATGCGTTTGTAGTTGATTATATATGGTTGGCTACGAAAAGAGAATAGTATCAAGCATTCTTTCTAAACTGCATTTATTTCCAATGTGCGGCTGCTAAGCAGCTTGCTAGGCAACCTCGTTACAAATATGGGGCTGAACAGTCTCTTTAATATTCAATTCATTGTCTTATATGGTAATCCTATTTGATGTAAGAATATGCCCATCATGATAATCTTGGCCACAGTGATACTCAAGTGCGCTGCTATTTCTAGCTGGGTCATTGCTAGACGCGCGCAGATAACTTACAGTGTATTTTCAGCACAAATATATTGTCTTCAACATGCTTTGTTACAATGAGCGAAAAATATCATTGTATGATATTTCGGCTACATATTGCAATATTACGTAATTGATGATTAATCATGACATTTGGCAATAAGTACATTGTAATCTGCCCTTGTATACATACTTTGACATTTATATTTGGACCCTATTATACTTGGGTCGTAATCGATTGCATGTTCTGATAATCGACCAACTAGCGCTACATTTTTATTTTTTCCAAGTCTTGATGAGGAATACGAGCAAACAATGAGGCAATGTGGCTTGGTAAGCGCCGATTGTCTATTTCAGCAGGTCAGGCATTTTTGACTTACATATTCGTTACTTACATACCTTGATCGTACTCTTCGAATGGAACATGGTGAATTTTGTGTGTAGTTTGTTTCAGCTGCTGGTTGTGCGGCAAGCATTTTAGTTGCCAGGGCTAAGGAATATCATCAAATAGTCGGTCAGACCTAGCGTGATCAATGTAGCACGAAAAAAGATAGGACCACAAACTACTCAAACCACGCATGATCCACCACAGAAATGATTGTATGTAAGCCATCAAAACAGAAATTTAATCATAAAGGCTCTATCAGTCAATTGCACGCAACAAAAGAAACACTGGTAAAAGCTAGTCAGAGTTGTGCATTCAATGTCAGAGAAAGCACACAGGACATTTCCAAGCCCAATCGTGCAAGCTGATAATCATGCTAGCTTGGGAATATATAGTTCTACATTTATAGGCAAATATTCCGATCCATAAACCTTGTGCAATTTGGTGATGCTAATGGCCAATTTTATAGAAACATTACCGCTTCACAGAAAGGAATAATAATCAAACCAATTCGTTATGTGCAGCTTAATAGAACTACAACCTTCCGTATATTGCTTCACCTATACATTCAACATTAGAAGAATTATCATTATTTCTGAACAGGAAAGATTCCAGTTTCGACCTAGCTAAGTGAATGTGAATTTCATTATTTTATTCGATCTACACCAAAATACTACTACTACTATAATTCACTCATGATTTCGACAAACTATATTGTTTAAATCGAATTTTCTCCATTGCTAATGACTTTAACATCAGATATATTAATCCATGACAGAATCGATGATTACAAAAAAGTAAAATTGTTAAGATGCCAATTTTTTTTCTGTCAAATGGAGGCTCTTAGTTCATTATTTCTTGTTCAAA
The DNA here is from genome assembly GCA_034190875.2 of Urechis unicinctus. NCBI lineage: Eukaryota > Metazoa > Annelida > Polychaeta > Xenopneusta > Urechidae > Urechis > Urechis unicinctus. The sequence continues at coordinate 17,115,698 of CM067342.1, read as the reverse complement.
CATCTCTTAGAAGCACATTTTGCAATGCCGCACATTTGTAAATTGTTTAATTGTTTGACATGCCTTATCCCATTGCTTGTCCGAGAATTACAGTGTATATGTTTAGCATATATATACGTACACACAACATGCAACAACCGATGTTGTATGTTTATACAATATTAGTGATGTCAATTATTTATGGACATCAACTTAACCAACATCGACAAGTAAAGAGCTGGATTGACCTTTCATTGGCCAATGTAGGTAATTCTGCTGAAAGTAACACTGAGACTGTGTATAAATTCTGAGGACCTGTAGAGGTTGATACGTTTAGATACATTAGATGTGATTATCCCATGAGAGAGATGATATGTTATCCCAACTACTCGTGCATTTACACACTAGTTCGGGGTTCGTACCCTCATCATTGAACATACTGACAGAAGATCCAAGAAATATAATGTTTTGGCACCGATGGAAAGTCCGTCACTGGTAAAATAAGTGCATGTGCTATGCATTTTGTATGCGTCACATGATAATTCTCAATGGCATTTGATTCATAACGCATTAAGTTAGTATACAGGAAGAAGGTTAATCCTGGAGAAGAGAAAGAGCTGCAGATATAAGGATGTCAAGAGTTCGTTTCGCAACTTGCACGAACCCGATTAGAAGCAACGAGAGAGCGAAACTGCATATTGTTAGTATTCACCAAATTATCCATGCGTAATGTTTACTCTTGCTTACTTACACATGCAGTTAGTTCCAGTGGCGCTGCATGAATACTGATTGTGTAAGATGGTGTCAAGATTCGATTGACAATTTTGCAGCAAACCATAAAAACCACCCTAATGTAGTTTGAAATAGACTGAAAAATGGCAGATAGACAAATACATGCCGATCGTGTTGAGCCGGTACATTAAGGAATGTTTGAAATGGTGCAAATTGATCAACTTGATAGAGGGACCATTTTTTGCGCTAAACTGATGCCTGTTGGTAAACCAACCTGATACTGAAACGGCAATTGCTAGCAATAACAACGCAGACAATGCGTAATGCCTTCGCTGAGGCGGAGATAATCGGGAAAACATAAAAAACTGGATTGGAATGATTTGTTAACTTTACCGGTTGGCAGGTTTTACACCGAATTGCCAACCATGCGTAATCATCAACAAGATTAGCGATAGCAGTTGCGCGACGGAGCTTCTTTCTTCGAAACATCTAGCTCGACCTCAGTTTCCACTCATCGCAACGATGTGATAGCAACCGTTGAGTTGCCTTCTGTATATCACTCATCTATAGGCAGGAATGTTTTAGCGTAATGTGCCCTCGTCATGCCATCATCCTTTATTTATCACATGAAAATTAACGTGGGCGGTAAAGTATGTGAACAGATACAATCTCATACAGACTTGCATGCCTGATACATTCGATATATTATATTTTCATTCACCGACGACCGAATCACATTCAGAGTAGTATATGCGATATACAAAAGGTCCTAATAGTTATATCGCATTACTCAGCTTATGGTAAGCTGTTTGTTTCAAACTTGAGTATGAATGCGGCGTACAGGGGTAAAATACACAGTGTACATAGATAACAAATCTTCATAACTTACGGGCCACATTCTCAGAAGTTAGGCATACATAGTTTGAAGCGTGAGCGCTTCATCAGGTAAGTTTTATTGGTGCGTAACTACACACATTTAGTCAAGAGCGGACGAAACACATAATTGACTGTATTCCACTGCAAAAGAGATCATGTTTTGTTATTTTTCAATCATTATCTTCTATTATCAAATTGAAGTTTATACGTTCTAATAGGGCAATTTATCTATGTCAGTATAGAGAAATGGCCAATCCAATGCTACCTCACTGTCATTAAATAATGAATGCAATTTGGCGTCAACTGACATTTGGAATCGACCTCTAGAGTACTGCGACCATACTACATATGATCGTATATGCTGGAAGAGCTATATTGTCGGTGATATGGGAAGCATAATGCCATGTTTATGCGCAAAACAGAGACTGGATGTACAGAGGCTTTGCATTGGTACATATTACACAATTTAAGCTTCTGTCCGTTAAATCTGTTGTTTCACAGAGAGAAATGTATGGTTAACAAAAGCTTTCCTAACCGTACATGCGTTGCAAAGGAACGGTGACAAAACATGACACGCAGAAAAGAAGACATAACATCATACCATTGATCATCAAAGTCGGGTGCATCCTCGTCCGATAGCTAGTTGTCCCAACCAGTAAAAGCTTACATTTGACGGTGAAGACCAACTGTACTTGGCACCACGGCGTTTTATCGTGATTGCCTTTATTGCACGCGCCGTGCAATAAGGTACGAAAAGCGCAATAATGTTAGTATACATTGGTGAAAGTGTTACCTTATAGTTAACCCCAAGCTTCTGCATAGTTAGTCGATACGGTACGTCAACGATGAGTAAGCAACAAGCATGGTTATTAGCTTTCTTTGTCGGCTAACGATAATTGACTGAACAGTTGTTGCACTAACGTATTTAGATTATGAAATCATATATACTTACATGTTACGTTAGCATTAAATGACATGATTTGTGCACCTGCAGTTCCATTAAACTACCAGCACCCATAGAATCTCCAGAAGTAGGATACCAGGGAACCACAGGGACCCTCACGGCAGTACAAATAAATCATTTAGAACACCTTTCATTGTAGATTTGTATCCTAAAACACATCCACCTTCTTGATGTTTATAACCTTCAGGTGGTTTATAGAGAAATTATTTGGTTATATCTCAACGCAATGTTTTGATACGATGTTTATTGGTGGAAATTTCTGATGATTTGTAGTGACGTTAGTTGGCTGCCGATATGTTTCCAAGACAAAATGCGAGGGGAAACTAAACCCCATGTAATAATCTCGCATCAAATGTCTCAGGTAGTACATAAAACATACACAATCTTACAAGCATTCGCTAGAATGAAACTAACCCTGCAGCTGAGTATCCGTATTGCAAATGATACATAGTCTAATACTGGTGATTTATCGCAAAAGAATCAATCATATTATCTCACATGATCAGCCAACACGCCCATGATGCGAGGGGCACATAATCACAACATTTCTTAAATAGATCAGTCATATCGACTCCCCCATATGAACCCGCAGCTTGCCATCCCTCAGGTGATTGCTAAATGTATTCAGATTGTACAACTTGATGCGCACACACTATTACATACTTTCGGCACAATATATAGATACATACATATGTATATATATATATAAAGAGATAGATATAGATATAGAGGGATTTATAGATATAGATATAAAGAGATAGGGAGAGATATATACATACATAGATATAGATAGACATATATAGATATTTATATAGAGAGATAGATAGAGGGATATATAGGGATATAGATATTTATATATATATATATATATACAGATTATATATATATGTATAGAGATATATAGAGAGATATATCTATACATATATATATATATATCTATATATCTATCTCTCTATTCTATATATATATATATATATATATATATATATATAGAGATATATATATATATATATATATATCTCTATATATATATATATATATATATATATATATATATATCTATATATATATATATATGCATATATATATATATATATATATATAATATATATATCTATATATATATATATATATATATATATATATATATATATAGGGAGATACATATAATTTATGTTTAACGGACTGCGATGTGCCTATCATCGGTAAATAAATCTGCTTGTTCGGAGGCGTTGTCATGGTTTTAAAGGCCAGTAGAGCTGACCGAGAGTGCAACGAGTGCGGGTGTTCCAACTGCTTGGAATGAATATTGCCAGGTCTCACACTTAAATAAATGCATTAAACCTTACATTTTGGAACTGTGTGACCTCAGCATCCGTCCTGTGGCACTGTTCCCACGCATTAACTTTACGAAGCTATCACTCGTCCCCCCTTTACCGCCGGTTGCCTCTTCTCGCGGCAGAATATATCATGAGACATTGTTGCGATGAAAAAGAAGAGCATGAATGGGTTTGTATCTGACGTAATATATATGAAAAATCTCCGGAGGGATTTGTTGCTTCGGAATCCAATCTCGCCGGGGTGATTGCACATAAATAGAGCTACAACTATCCCACCGGAAGTCAATTACAATTTTTTAGCCATTCTGCTTAAATAAGCAAGTTTGGAATCAACGATTATTTCGATCGTTGACAAATGTCCCGCCTGATAAAGTTTTGCATTAAATTGGGACATGTGGAATCATTTATCATAAATATTACAATGAATATGACGCGGAAGTGCAGTTATGAAGATCTGGTGGCGATGTAAATTGTTGAAAACAACCAATTTTCATCGAAGGTAAAACAAACACCTCACAAATTAATCTTACCGTTCAGTGCATAGCGTACAGTAACGTAGTGTGCATGTTACCAAGTAACATACATATAAGAACAGAGATTCGCCCATGACTTGTGTATATGGGCCCTAGAGATCGATTCCATGTATTATTTCCGCTACCTGAATTCTATGTATGTTTGCATATTTCCAAAGCAGAGATAGGGCAGTAAATTTATATAAACCTGCCCAGTGCCTTAAAATGCCCACCATTCCCGTCATTACTGGCATTCGCAGGCATAGCATCCAATATTTACAACCGCAGTGTAACACCTTTTTTCTCTTGGTGCATATGGCGAAACCTGCTGGATATAATTAATCTTTTAGTCGACTTATCAATATACCGCTGGTTTGCGTTGCACTGTAAGACGATGGCATTTAGCTGCGTCTCTGTGCATATTTGTAGCTATGCATCTTCATGATCATTTTAAGGCTCACTAATCAAGCACAATATTTACGTTAATGGAAGCATAACAGTTGCCAATTTGCTTGATCAAGTATCCCACCATCGTATGTCTGTAACACAAACCGCTTGGTTGACATTATAATTTAGACTCAAGCCGGTTTATTCTATATTTGATGTTTTGTTTGAATTTACAGAAGTGACCAGCCTTTGGTATGCATTTTTCAATCAGCATAAAATGCAATACTGTTGAGATCGTTTCCTGCATCCAACTTCAAGCAACTGCAATCACATCCAGGTTTACGTTCATAAAATTGGTTTTGTTATTTTAAAATGCCGCTAAAGAGATCGGTAGGTTGTAACGTAATTGTAACCCAAACTCGAACTGAACAGACTCACAGATAATATGGAATTGTAACATTCTCAGATTTAAGTGCTAATCATAACGTTTTGTGGGAGCCCCATTATAGCTTGGGCAACTATTTATTGACAATCCGTCATATCAATAAACATTTAAGATATATTCACAGTATAACCAGTTATTATTTATATTTATTTATCCCAATTGATTAATGTATTGTTAAAACGGAGAACCGGAATGCAAATCAGTGGTGCCTATATGTTGAAAGCCGACCATAGAATCGCACTTCAGAATACACTGCTACAAATGCTATTCTTGTCCGATCCACACACACAAACATAACCACCGGTTTTCTGAATTCAGAAAGAATAGATTATCGGTATGTAACTTTTCATATGCAGACCTTGACGCTCATGCAATATGACTCGTTACTTTTTTCCTTGATTTTCGAAACCATACTGCTGTTGCAATAAGAAAAGCAGAAGCTGGTTTGATAATAACATAGAAAATGACCGTTTTTATCACACAGTATGGGCTTATCACTGTAATTCCACCAGATGTTTATTTTGTCTGCTCTGTCCCTGGTATATAAAAACAGCCGCCTTTATATGGATATCAATTTGTTGGTTAGAATGCAAACTTTGGGAGTAAAATGACCAACTAAGACGCAGATTTTTTTCTATGTCTATAAATGGACAACAACTTATTATTTATCAACCGCAGCACGAATGTATTTTAATAAAGTTTGGTCTTAATGTAATTTCAGATGCACCTTATTACTCAATGAAATTATGTGAATTAAAAAATATTTCAGGGAACAAAAAACACTTAAATAGTACTACAACACTTATTTAGTATATCATCGGGATTTTACTGTTTTTCATCTACAAAATATGGTTTAATCTAACAACTATTAGTAAACATAACTATTTATGATATTATCCGTAACTGGATTCATTGGTTTGATAAGGTTTTCTTGAGGCCAAAGCATGTTCTCTTCCTTGTCATACCGAAGTCATTTGTAAATGTTGATTCTTAATGTCTTCAATGAATATTAGTTGAATAGTTTACATTGTCCTTTCTTTGTTGGTGGCTTCTTATCCCTCAAGGCATCTTAAATTTAATTGTGAAATCTTTTGCCATTTCTTATGTTTTGTTTGATGCTAAATCTTACCATCAGGGGCTCGTTGAGGATATATTATTCAGAGTTATGAAGATTATTGACATTTAGATTATAGCTGCTTGCTTACGATTTGCTACGCTGCCAATGTTTGCTACATCTACACAGCAAGACAGCCGGGCATTATGATTACCCTAGACATTCATATCAACACCCGTATACTATATTACGTTATAAATATCGTGAAGTATAATTAAATGCACATTTCAACAGCAAATAGCTAACCATTTTATATTTTGATCTAGCAATATCTTCAACCGCTCCCAGTAAAAACATACTTACTTGCATACACGCTATGACATTTAACAGAAGGCATAAACGCACCAGACGACCGCACCCCCTTTAGCGTCTTCGCCTGACATCACGATTATATATTGGGGATGATGCCGCGTTATTGTTACTCGCTATCGCGAACTCTTTTCTAGTGAGATGACGTATTATTTGCCCTTAGTTACGCACTAATATGTTATTCGCTGCAAGTCATCACACAAATATATTGGGCTCAAGGACACTTCTACTGCTTACTGCGTATGGGTCAAAATACAATACCACTAGCATATTAATCAAGCAGGGGATCCCACGAGGACAGCATTTTGCGTTGCGGAATGACTGTGTCCTTAGAGTGTGCTTATTTTCAGCTTAGTTTTGTGCATACACGTTATTTCATCCAAACAAACAAATCAACAACGTTACATGCACATGTCGAAAACTCATTGATTGGAATAATCTCATTGCAGCTCATGATGGATATACAAAATCGCTATATCTTTTATCCAAACCAAAAAGAGTACGAAAGCGTCATATTGGAACAGCATCGCACTTTTATCACCATAATTCGGGGAGTTTTTTTTAATAAACGAGCAGTTTCCTTCCTTCACACCAACCAACATATTGATTTGCAGTGCGTGCTCATGCTAAGGCAGCCTGTGAAAGTCAGCTGTTATACATATGGACTTCGATAATCAAGCTGCTGTTTGCGGTTTCATATGACGGGAAGTAATCGCGACGGTGCTTCCATCATAATGGCAGTATAATCTTTATACCCATAATAATACATCATAATTATAGCCCATTTCCAAAAACTAAAGTGGAGAACCCAACCATTCGGCATTATATTTCGAAGCTGTAATATAATACATAAAATCCTTTATTACCATTTCATGCGACGGTCACAATACTGCCCCAGTGTCAACAACTATCATAGAGCATCTAATAAACGCAGTGATCTGAGATGATATTCATTTGGTGATGTGAATACAATAGCTCTCCTATACTTTGGCTATCACAATTTTAGTGATCGTTAGTCATATGTTTTCTCTCTATCAAATACGAATGCGAAACATTCTGTTGTAACTGCTAGCGAGGAAAACGAGTTCATAATGCTTATACATATTGATATGAAACATGGTTGATGCCGGTCTTCCATCGTGTTACGCTGGACGATATAGGAAGGAAGGAGAAAATTACCTTGGTACAAAACGAACCGCTTGACATTTGTATACAGCATTCTTGCGTTTCTACTTATTATTCTACAACTAGCCCTATGACACTTGCGAATTGATATCTAACTATAGCAAATAAAATCCGATTGATCTAGTGTGCCCCAACGGGGCCGTTATTGAAAAGAAAAGTTAGGTGTGAAAAGGTACTGAAGGTACATTCTGTCATACAGCCTCCTTAAGGCAAAACAGTGATAGTTGTTTGCCGACTAGCTGATTGCTAGCTGCCCAATTTTACTTGACCGTTTCCTGTTTCAGAGCATCGCTGTTGTCGAATTCTAACATACACGTCAGCTTCCAAAAGCGATTATTTGTGCTGATGTATACAGCAACCAAAATGATGCAACAGGTCCTAGAAATAGGGATATTATGGCCATATGCTACTCATTGGAGATCGCTATGCAAGCCATATGCATAAATATATGCATATATATTTATTTACATACATATATATATATATATATATATATATATATATATATATATATATATATATATATATACATATATGTATATGTATATATATATATTTATGTCTATCTATATTTATAAAATATATCTCTCTCTTTATATCTATATTTATTGATAAAATATATATCTATATATAAAAAGGGATAACATATATATGCATATATATATACACATATAAACCCTATAGCTATATTTTTTATATATCTATACATATACAATATATATTTTTTTTATATGTATACATATATATAGATAAACATATATGCATCCATATATATATATATATATATATATATATATGAATAAATAAAGATATATAGACATAGACATATATATATATATAGATAGAGGGATAGCGAGATAGATAGATATATAGATATATATATAGATATATATATAGATATCTATATATATATATATATAGATATTTCTATATATAGATATATATATCTATATATATATATATATATCTATATATATATATCTCTCTCTCTCTCTCTCTATATATCTCTCTCTATATCTCTCTCTCTATATCTATATCTATCTCTATCTATATCTCTATCTCTATATCTCTATCTATATATATATCTATATATATATATATATATATATATATATATATATATATATATGAATCATTGGTCCACTCTGGGAAACATTAGCTACTCAGTAGGTATCTGATATGTGTCAAGGTATCAACGGCTGATCTGCAATCACGCTATTATAATGTCGTTGATAATTGAGCCGATAGTTAACATATTTGATATTTTTTTGGGTTCGCCGCCACATTAAATAGAGATGTACTTATAATCACGCAATTGCGTCTGTTGTGGATTTATTGAAATAATGCATGGGGACAATCCGAAGTTGTTATAGTAGGATATAGAGAGAGTCACAAAACGCCAGCGGCACAGCCCAATGGTGCAGTTAGTCGGTTTAGTTCTCCTCCCTTTCCAAACTCGAGTGTAGCAAAACTAGAGAGAATTGTGTATTGGTTCTAATTGTTTTGTAAAAGTTATTCCAAAAACCAATTTTGTGAGCGTGGCGAGTCAGCGCGTGTGGGAAAATATCCATTCAAATTTTTTGATACTTTTGGTGGTACTACAAAAGAAAGGTTGATGGTTTACAATGACTGCTCATCGATATTGAGGGCACGACCATATCTTGGGAGCTGACTTAGCGAGCATTAGCTACCTATTCCAAGTTTTCCAAGGCCAATGCTTTAGAGGCAAACCAGACATTGGCCTTTACCCGCATTTTACGGGGAAGAATTGACATTTATTTGCATGTCTTGCTATTTAGTGAAAAGCGTTCGAGCAGAATGTACGCATCATACCATTATGGATCCCACGTAATAATAGCTTGTACAGCATGGTGATAACTAAGCAGAAGGTGCAACTTAATGACATGGTGTGTATGTTGTACCAATAACGGGATAGATAAACAAACTTATACTGTAGAGGAAATGGCGATTTATGATATCATCACAATAGTTCCGTCACCACCAGGGCTAAGGAACGCATGTACGGAATTATGTGGTATAGCTATTGTTTTGAATCTTGTCTCTAGACATGTTATCTGATATGGTCCTGGTAGCATGCCGATATTATGTCTTTTTAGATTTGATTTTAAATTTAAATTATTTTTCTCTCGCTATGAGTCAAGTTCACGAAACAAAAAGCCAAACCACTAGTACCAACCATGGGCAACCATGGGAAGACGCAAAAAGTGAATGTCGCATCATGTAGATGCAAAATAAATGAAACAATGACAAATATCGATATTGAGCCGTAATTGCGCCGTCGGACAGATAACCAAGGCTAGTATTACCATATATACCCGGTTACGTCGAATGAAGCATCTGACAGTGATTAAATGTGTTTTCTATTTTCGTTCGGCACCGATCACAGCAAATTAGCTGTGGATGCCCGTGCATAACAAATATTGATATGCCGCTCACGTTAAATTTCCGAATAGTATTATGTGCCTGCAATTGTTAACTTAAAATAAATTACCGATTGTCAACTGGATGCATGACATGTTGATTAATTAGATGTATGCCGTTTATATCTACATCATTCGCAGCCGAGAATCAAATATAGTTGAATCTCAATGTGTAGTATCGTTGACAATTATAACACAACTATACAACTGTAATTATATTTCGCATGATTGCACGTCTTCTAAACGGTCGCATGGAGCTTTGTGTATTAAAAAATTCCCGCCTCGTAAGGTATGATTATTGGAATTACAAATCTATTGTTTCATAATATATGTGTGCGCAGTATGTTGCTTGGTGCTAAAGTAAAACTGTACCTTATTATGGTAAATTGAAGCCGTACACTGATATATTGGGCACCACAAACGATTAGCATGAGAACCTATATAAGCTCGCTTCTATTAGATATTTCTTTGTGCTTAGATCATATTCCGATCTTTGTATGCATTAAAAAATTTTGTAAAAATACGAAAACAATATTCACTTGCCCACAATTATTCAAAAACTATTTACAATCATTTAACAGGGTATAGGTAGCACTAAAGTAGATTGGCAGTAAAACGCAATGGATCAAGTAACGCAGGATTAAGGTTAAGAACACAAAATTCTTGACAGCCAAAGCGACTTGGCCGCATGTAAACTTACCTTATGACTCATATATATACATATATATATATGTATATACAAATATAAATCGATCTACCGTTATAAATATAAATCATAATATAAATATATATATACAGGTATATATATGTAATTATATATATATGTATACATATATATTCGTATAAATATAGATAAAGATGTATGCATGTATATACTTATATATGTATATTTGTATATATATATGTATAAATATTAGGACCTTAGTTTTTATATAAATGTAATACCTGTTGTGGCCCACCTTAAATCTCTTCTGTGAAAACACCCTAATTCTAAACAGGATCGCTTCGTAATCCCCGCCATTACTCTAACAAAACTCCTGCCTGACAATGCACTAATCCCCCTCATTATTCGAGCGTTTTCCTCGCCACAAAACCATCGTAAACTCCGTATTATTGCATTGTAGTCCCGTCTAGACTCTTCGGTTATCCCCATCAAGATCCCGTTTTAATCCTAGTTGTTATCCCAACCAAAGGTCCGACGTGGCCAAGTCCATATTCCGACCGTGGTTTTACACGAAACCCCTTAGTGATATGCACCTTAAATCTGGACATGACACTCCCCTAATCTTACAGATACTCCGTATTTATTCCGACCGTGACGCACACTAAATTTAATATAGAATTAAAGCGATGTTGATGCTACGTTTACAGCAGTCCGGTGTCTGACACTTTGCATTACAGTTACTTTTTGGCGTTTACAACTTGCTATGCACTGGACGTAATTGATGCAGCCGTTTGGAAGATGTAGATGGAGATGCATACACATAGAAGCAGACAGTAATTGCAGGTCCCAAAATCAAATTACCCCATAAAGTTTGCTATCTTTGTTGAAATTGCATTCATTATCTACGATTTATTCTCCGGATACTTATGTTTTACTTGCTTGTGTGTGGTCTGTGGGTGAATACGAAAAGACTGCTACTCCGTGAAATGAGTCATAGACATTCATTTACATGTGTGTGAAATATGCTTCTATCATCTGATTTCCTGGCAGATTTCACTAACATTAGAATTGCAGCGATTTGGAGTATATGTATGGTGACTGCGTTGACAGTATTATGTGCACACGCAAGATAACTTGTGCACAATGCCATTTAATAGTATTTGGTGTATGTGGCCGTGTAGAGAAGGCGGATATATTGATGGCTGCAAAAGCTTCTATTTGGGATTCTTCGTAAAGAAATATAAACAAGAACGTTTTACAGCGGTCAAATACTGCTTTTGTTATATGGGATGTGTCTAACGCAAAACTTATTTATGCTAATCTAGAAATCTTGGCGTCTTTGTAGCTAATTTTACGACACCTATTACTCTATGAAGTATAAATAGGACAGGATGCCACCCTGACTTGTTGTTCGATATGATTTCCGTTTTCCATCAGTAGAGGTTAACAATGTTACCTTTGGTAGGGTGCCATTACAGGTCTACGGAAATTCATTTGTTGTCAATTGGTTTGAGAATGCATCAGTATCACCAAAGTATTTCACGTCGATTTCGTATCAAACTGTCCAGCAACAAAAGATTAGAGTAGCGCATATATTAGGTATTTATAATATGATGTTCGCTGTGTTCCGGAGAATTCATGGGTGTCAAATGAACTCCCTTTACTACTAATATAACAATGTTAGCTTTGCATCAGGGATAAAAAGATGCTATGAATCACGCCCCTCCATTAAGGTTCAAGAATGTTGTACATGTCTGCATGATTCAACTTACTAGTAATACCATGAGCAACTGATACGAAATCCTTTTAGCACAATGCTGCGAATAGAGAATTGCTATGGTAGATTCCCGTCCGCGATTCGACAATTTGTGCGAGAATGTCCGTTTCTACGCCAGCTCGACCAGAGAAAGACGGTCGAGGTTCACGACGCTTTGGTCTCCTAGATATTTAATTGAAAGCAGCTTCTTGTTAAATCTACAAAATTGGGCTTCATGTTAAGCACCGACAACACTGGCCTGTGAGAATTATCCTCAATTCACGTAAATCCGTAGGGCTTAGTTGTCACAGATAAGTCAGAGAAGAGATAACAAGAGAAGGACGCTTAGACATTTGTACCAACGAATGGTATGTGTCTGACTTTCTGAAGCATAACATGTGTAAAGTTTCTTCTTGAATGATTATTTACCTTCTGTTGTTCAACAATCACGCAACAGCGAGGGTGATACACAATGAAGGCATTTACTCCCCATGGAGTATTGCATGGTCAATATGCTTCAGTTTATCTGTAAAATTTGCCCCCGCTCCGGAGGAAACCAAACATAACACATATATATATATTTGTATATATATATGCAAATATATATATATATATATATATATATATATATATATATATATATATATATATATACATATATATATAGATTTGTACAAATATATATATATATATATACATAAATATATTCATATATATATAAATGTACTTATATATAAATATATATACATATACATATGTATAAAAATATTTATATATTTATATATATATATATATACATATATATATATATATATATATACATATATATATATATATATATATATATATATATATATATATATATATATATATATATATATATGTATATATATGTATATTTATTTGCACGAACGCGACCTTTGGTGGACAAATCGCCAACCTTTTGTAGACTTAGGTCCACGAAGGCTATACCGCTTGGTCCACATAAAGTCAAGGCACAATATCGTTCAAAATGTTTGAAAATATATTGGTTCGACGACAATTTTGATATTACTGTCTAGTCATAGTAACGTACCTTAATAACCTTTCACTAAAAATTTCATTGAATTTTGAATATTATAGCAAAATCAAATTATAACAACTAACCATTCTTTGACATAACACGAAAACCTCAATATCTTCCCTATAATCATATATACTTTGACCCAAATGGTCGAAATAATGTTCAAACATGACTGTTGAATTGGTATATGTCAAGTATTAAGATATTTGATTGATTTTAATATTTTATTACCGAAAAGCTCCTTTTTTCTCATTATTCATCTATCTTAAACATTAAATTATATTGCAATAATGATCACACCAATTATAAATATTACATTTTTTATCCATGATAACAAAATATCGGTATTCCGCAAATATACGCAAAAACTATGTGCACAAAAGGTTGTATAAGTGCATATAAACAAGCATCTTGACCATTCGTAGACGACCTTTAGAGGACCAAATGTATATATTAGGAACAACAAGGGTAAACCATAGTTTGATTAGCATTAACCATTTTCATTACATCAATCAATATATGCCGCATTAATAATTATTTATAAATGTCCGCACAAAACCACTTACAAAATGTGTCCACAAATGGTTGGAGTCATCGAATGATTGTAATCGTAATAAAATATGTACATATATATATATATATATATATATATATATATATATATATATATATATATATATATATATATATATATATATATATATATATATATATATATATACATATATATATATATATATATATATATATATATATGTACATATATATATATATATACATATATTTATATATATATATATACATATGCATATATATATATATATATATATGTACATATATATCTATATGTATATATGGCTATATATATAAAGATATAAATGTGTTTATATATATATTTAGATATATATACATATGCATATATATATGTGTATATATACATATATATATGTATATATATAGATGTATATATATATATGTATACATGGCTATATATATATATATATATTTTTATATATATATCTTCATATGTATACATATATTTGTATGTATATTTATATTTAAATATATAAAGATATATATGTATATTTATATTATATACACACATGTATATATATATTTATGTATAAATATACATATTTATGTATATATATATAAATATATATATATATGTACATATATATTTATATATATATTTATATATAAATAAATTATACATGTTATTTTTCTTATCCATAATGTCTGAAAATGATTTAAAGGTTTCGTTATAACGATAATACATGCAAATATATATGGGCACGAAAGGTTGGATTTGTAGGTATAAATAATGCGCAAAACACTGCTGCTTGTTATCGTTGTCCTGGGGCGCATGTATTTGAATTGTTGTGTTATATATCGGTTTGAAGACGCTTTGCAGGAAATTATTCAAGAAACTTTTACTTGAAAAACGTCGCAATTGAGAATCGGTATATAGCTGCCTCCATCAAATTGGGAGTTGTTTTGTCAAGACAGTCGCATTTCAAAGGAATGACTTATTTTAAAGGTGTGAGATTTTAATTGGAGTTCATAACCGCTGTATCCAATAGTCTGCTTTATTCTGACATCAAGATTTTGAATTCAGATTTGCCGTTTAATCGTTGTCATGGCCTCTTCGACCTGACATGCCAGTAGTCAGACATAATTGGATATATCCCTTTTAGTCATACACGACGCACGGTGTACATACAAATACTTGTGCACCATTTATCTGAATTCTAATACAATATTCATATGCATGCAGACGTTAGGCAAGCAACACCTTCATTTACGAGCTATAACACATGTGGTTCTTAGAATGACAGGTACTATAATCGTCAATATTAAGGTAGAACACAGCTATCTTAGATCAGTTGAAAACTCATAAATTATTTGTAGATGCATTGATCAACAACGGGAACGTAAAAGGGACGGTTTATTATTCGGTAATTACATTAACTTTACATTTGAGTTCTTCCTTGTACACTGAATCATGTGCTTGATTCGTCACCTCACCATCTGGCATAAACCATCACTACTCAAAACGAAGATTGCCAAACTGAATCATTGTAAGCAAACATAGGGTTATCATTAAGCTAAATTATTTATGCACACGGTCTTTTTCTACGTTTTGGTCGATGAAATTAGTTACAATGACCATATGAGCCATAGTTGTGGGTGCGTTTTATCTGTTTTGGCAATGGTTGCTCCGAAGTTAATGAGTAAATGTGTGGTGTACAATTAATTAAAATGCCGCATTAAATTTACATTATTGATGTTTGGATGGTTTGGAGTGTATTCATTAATTTTTATGGTGAGATTGGGTTGATCATATATGTATCTATAAACCCCATGCTCTACCGATCATGGGATTAGGAATTAACTATTGCATCAAGGCGGTGAATGGCCGTTGAAAAAATTGATTGCGTTACATCTCGTTATCGAATGTGACATTGCATCTTATGCATAAATGTTGTTTATTCCTGGCTGACTGTTAAATCCCGTATCTGAAAACTCTAGATTTATCGGTGTTGCGTCATCAACCTGCACCAACCGCACATAAGGGTCCATTGTGCCCAGTAACTCACAATTATGCATACTCCATCTCACTATGGTACATTCACGTATTGAGCATATGCTGTAACACTTTGTATCTCGTTTGATGCACGTGGAAAATCATGGGTTTTGGCGACGTTAACAATTATCAAATCCATCATTAACGACGCGCTTTGTCCACAGAGCTGAAAATATAATACTTGCAGCAGCCATTTCTCTTTCGTCACTAAGGAGAAGTTTAGCGAGCTGCTGCAACACCAACTTGCGAGTAGTTTATATGAGCAAACTGGATGCCTGAAACACAGTGAAAACCTCGGCCATCATTTCTCTTACTAACATAATGTAAGATGTACTAGAATTTAAACAGAAAGGTTTTCTATTTGCCCAATCCTTACTACATCTTATGGCTATTGTTGATTGAATTGGCATTTTGCTGACACTGGCACGCTGCTGTTATTGGCATGATAATTGGATAAGTTTATTCACTATTAAAACTCATGAGGCCTTCCCTTCTACAGATAACCTAAATGCAAAGCCACTCTAGCTAATATATAGAGGAGCATGTGACTGGTATTGATTTTCTCACCGCATGCAAGATTGGAGCATTCAAGTTGCAACATAATTGTCTGGAGGCATTACGTGAAATCGTTCACTAAGCGCATTCGTTTTTTCGGTTAAGAATGTCTTCGCTGTACTGTAACGTCATAAAGCCAAGGACGCTCAGCAAGTTGAGTTGTTGAATAGTAACTATGCATACAGGATTCACACATTACCTCAGAAATTTTGTTCAAGCCGCTCCACTCATCGTGATACCCAGTAGAACATTGAAGTTGGGTTGTCAAAATGTAAACATGACGCATGTCCCGTTTTATCGCAACACCATTTTTCGAAAAAGACGCACCCACAGCCTATATGCCTTTTTAAAAAGTTTATGTGTGTGTTCATTGATTCGTTGGTGATGCACCTTACTGATAAAATCTCCCTTAATAAGGTTATTGCCGACGCAGTATATTTTTAGTGACACATTTTATGTAGTTTATATACAACACGCGCTCTTCATAAACGTTTAACTTATATCTCCTCGCTAATGCGTAGCCATTATGTCTTACGCATGCATTTACCGCCAACCCTAATGACTTGTGGCCTTTTTGGCAGGCTGGGTCTTAGTTTGTTGATGACTTTATTATGAGGCTCTTAAGGCATGCTTTGGCTAAGGGCATTTCCGGGGATACATTCTCCTCTCTGGTGCGTTTGTGGCAAATTATATATGGTTGGCTACGAAAAGAGAATTGTGTCCAGCAGACTTTCCAAACTATATTCATTTCCAAGGACATATTCAATTCATTGGTCTCATCCTTTTCTGTGTTTCGTTTATGTGAGTTTGTCTGGAACTGTGGGTCGATCGTGACAGGTTTAGCTTGCGGTCCCATTCCTGCCGCGTGAAACGGGACATCTCCTAGTGAGGAATGTTGATCTTTCTCTAAGAGATACAATACTACATTAACATTATAAATGACTAGCTACTGCATACAGAGAGTTGTGGATCAGCGTGGCAATTTCCTTCGGCTTTATGGTTATCTGTATTGCAACTAAGGTCTCGTAGTTTTAGGATGCAACATGACCAAGAGTGTAATACCATGGTAACACGATGCATATTGCAGACATACATTCATCAGAGTTGGTTTAAGCGGTCTGATATGATAATCCGATTTGGTGTAAGAAAATAACATATGCCCATAATAGGTCATCATGATATAGATGGACATAGTAATACTCAAGTGCGCTGCTATTTCTAGCTTGGCCATTGCGAGACGCACGCAGATAACTTACAGTGTACTTTCAACACAATGATATTGTTTTCAACATGTTTTGTTATGATGAGCGAACAATATCATTGTATGATATTTCGGCTACATATTGCTATATAGCGTTATTGATGATTAATCATGCCATTTGTCAATAAGTGTTGCATAATTTGTCCGTGTATACATACTTTGGCATTAATATTTGGACCCTATTATACTTTTGTCGTAATCTATTGTATGTATATCCAAGAATTCAGAACAAATAGATGTTAAGATAGTGGCCCAAAGTGCTATAAATTAAAGTGGGATGCCAGTCTTAGTGCCTTCGACGATTCCCATGTGCGTGCAGGATGAATATTACTTAGTGTTGTATAGGTGTCTAAGTGACATTTTATTGTTGTTAGAAAGTGGAAACAATAGGCTACCGTTACCGTCTACCGAACAAATAGGCTCTATTCAATAGTTAAGGCATTTTTGACATACACCTGAGATATTCGTTACTTACACACCTTGTTAGAACGCCAAGTTGATCGTGAGCTTGGAACATGGGTAACTATGTGTGTATTTTGCTTCATCCACTGTTTGCGCGACAAGCATTTTAGTTGCCAGGGCCCAGGAATATCATCAAATAGTCTGTCAGACGTGGCGTGATCAATGTAGCACGAACAAACGATAGGACCATAACCTACTAAAAACTCGCGTGATCCACCACAGATGTGATCACATGTAAGCCCTCAAAACAGAAATTGAATAATAAGGGCCAATTTCACACAACAAAAGGAACACTGTTTTAAGTCTTTGCCTAGCTCATTTGTATGAGGTGATAATTTTGCGAGCGTGGAAACATACAATTCTACATTGGTAGGCTGAAATGTCGAGCCTTAATCCTCGTTCAGCTGGGTGACACTTACAGAAACATTACCGCCGGCATAGGAAAGAACTCAAATAAAGGGCAGCTAAAAAGCGCTCCAAACTTCCATATATTGCTCTATCTATCCATTGCAAATTTGGTGACTTATCATTATTTGTAAACAGGAAAAATTCCAGTTCCGACCTCGCTTAATATGTGTGAATTTAATTATTTTATTCTTTCTACACCAAAATACGGCTGTTCCTATCATTCACTGATAGTTAAGAGACTCTCGCTTTTTCTCTATTGCCAAAAGCTTTAGTATCAGATATATTAACCCATGACAGAATCGATGATTACCAATAAGTGAAGTTGTTAAGATGCCAATTATATTTTGTCGACCGTCGCGTTTTTAAACATCTCCAGAATCATATTTGCAAATTATTCAATCGTTTGTATGCCCGTGCGAGAACTACAGTGTATATGTTAAGAATATATAAATACATATATATACATATATATATATATATATATACATATATATATATATACATATATATATATATATATATATATATAATATATATAGATATATATATATCTCTATATATATATATATATATATATATATATCTATATATATCTCATATATATATATATATATATATATATATATATATATATATATATATATATATATATATATATATATATCCTCAGCAATCTCATACTCTAGAAGATAATACTGGTATAACGGCCCATGCATAGCATTCATTACAGCTTTTCAAACGATCTAGCGATTCCATCGTTGTGAAGGAAATAATGTTGTGTTTTATTTTGATAGTTTTGGAAATAGCGTGGGATGGATTGATATAACGTTTTAATTGTATGGGCTATGAAATAAAATCAGACCAACACAATCATATACAATTGATGAGCAAATATGCCGCTGCAAACCCTGCTGTTAAACATTTACTGCTGTAAGCTGGTAAACTATTGGCCTCCTTTTGAGCACCACAGAGAGGTTCTGCTTCTCAAAACCTGCCAGCCAGAAAATAAATGTGTGATAATACTAAAAGAGTAATATATTATGGGATGACTTGATGCTACGTGTTGCTTTCAACACAATAGTTGTAAGGTTTATGGACTAAGTACGCTTGCGGTTAATACATTTGCCTAGTTATGTCAAAAACGTTTGGCAAGTTGGCAAAATTACCTGTGGCATTTTTCATATTACCAGAATAATTGATAATAATCATAACATTTTGGCGTATGTCAAGCGCCATACAGATCTGATTTCTAGTTAGCAAGGATATATTTACATGAGAAGGCCCTGTGTAGGATTTGAGACCATTAGCTTGATTTATAACAAAATGAGAAATTACAACATTCAAAAACCCATTGCATTTATAGACACAGGAGCTTATTCAATAATAATTCAGGGGTCTAAGGTTATGCCGGAAGATTTGGTTGACGTGGATTTGCTAGCTTGCATTATGAGAAAACGTGTCCAACCAATCATCAAGAATTACTCCCCATTGAGTGTTATTCATGTTTAATTTGAGAGCATGCTTTGTAAGAAAACGTGTCATTAAATATTACTCCCTATTTGGTTAATATAGCTAACGAAATACTTTTTCAATAATAAGGTCACAAAGGGCTGAAATTTTGTTTGAAAATGGCAATCAATATAAGAGTGGCTTGCATTATTAAAAAAAAGAGTTAACAAACAGACAGTGGGACAGGTGAAAGCTGTGCTGAGGAGCAGAACTATTAATGGTTGCTGCCTAATGGTCCCATAAATTTTACCTAATAAGTGGCATGCAGCAGGTCGGGTAGCCCCTTTCAGGGATTGGCAACACATCAAAGCGACCATCCAAGCCTTACATAACCAGTCAGGTTGTTATATCTTGGGAACTGCACTGTCCTCAAAGGGCTTAATGTGTGATTTTGGGTTTCAAATATGCTTAATACCACTATCAACACTAGACCAGATGCACAGATTTTAAGACTAACTGACAGATGACCATGGCACTTATAGCTTATACATTATAGATTTGAAAAGCGGTGATTGTACTATTGAACATATGTTTGGATTATAAACATTGAACATTTGGCAACAAATTTAACACTAATATTGATGTGGCAGAAAACCCTGACAAAAGATGCTCTTGACTTCGAAAACCTACTTGGGGTCTGATTATTTGGCTACCCGCTTTTTAACTTGGCTGTCAACTCAAACAAGCACAGTTTGTTATGCATTGATACTATTGAGATCTAAAGTATCACTTTCCTGACTAATTGATGGCAAAAGTGTGACTCTGTCCATGACTGAAATATCATATAACTTATAATCAAACTTATAGGAATGTTATAAAGCACTCATGTTTTAGTGTGTTGGAATGATATGTAATATTAGCAGATCATGCTTTATTCATGTCCGATAAAAGTACTTTAAAAGGTAGGTTAAGGGTAACATTACTGATGCAAATATACAATTCAAAGAAGTTGAAAGCAAAATATCCATCTTCATCCTTTGTTACAAGAATCACATTAGAAAGAGTACCCCCCCCCCCCCAAAAAAAAAAGCACTACTACCGGGGTTGTTGTATGGTAGACTATGACACTAGCCATCCTATAGGCTAGTGTCTTAGTCCACCATAGAACATTGTAAGTTACACGGCATAAAGTCTGAAGACGATTTGGCTCGATGATCCTGGATCTGGTACAATATCAGAAGAGTGTTTGGAGGTTAGGCCGCTTCACGTGAAGCACCATTACATTTAACCACAAAGTCACTAGGATAATGCTGTTAGGACATCATTTAGAATTACGATATATTTGTATTAGACCGAGGCAGATGTCTTGGTTGTGAATTATCCGTATTATCATTAAACTTTCGGATTAAAAATATGTCTTATTTGTTCTTATATTTAACTGCAAACTAGTGGGATCGTTTTGTATGCTTAACAAAACACGATTAATCAAGATCAACCACATTGTTGGGTACACTCCGTTTATCAGACGACATTTTCACGACGTTATAAAAATTGATTCTTATAGTTTTAACTAACAACATTTCGTAGTGAACGCATTAAGGCAACTGATACGTTTAAGGTATTAACCGTCAGTGAGTGCATTTTGTGAACGTGATATACTAATAAATGTAATTAAATAGGCGTAATACTCAGCTAGCCTCCATGCAGAAACTAACAAAATGTCAACTCATATACAACTATTTCTTATCACTGTCTCTATAACTATACTCGATTAGAAATTTTCTGCAATCAGGCACAATTTTATTCACTGGCATGCTATATAAAATGACGCAAATTTAATTTAATCGTCGATATTGTTGTGAAACTTATTTGCTTTACCTCCTTCGTCATTCACATGAATGTCAAAAAATCTTAGAATATATCCGAATCTAGCAAAGGATACTGCTTTAGCTTTGTGCCAGTTTAGTACATTTTCACGTAGTACTTTTACACGCAAACACATGCAAATATATTGTATTGTATTATGATACACGAAAAAACAACAACACTAAATAAAATTACTGATGATTGCTAGTTTACTGCGCAGCTCTCATGCAGTACCCTAGAGACATTTTTCTTGGTCTTAATTTGACTTTGCCCTGATAAAAAGACGAATTAAGGTCACGATCAAAATAATAATCTGTTCATAAGAATGATTACCCCTTTACAAATATAGTAAGCTACGGGACAGAAGAGCTGTATGAGTTTTAAATGCCTATAACAATAATTTTCATATCATTTGTTAACACTGAAATAACGATTTTACCGAGTTCGTTGATGTCTTCGTTTATCCGTTGATCCGTGTAATCAAATGAAACGTTTTCTCGACCCTTCGTAATGTGATACCTACGATCGACGGTCTGGGTAGGTACCTCAGATTTGATAAACCCATGGGAGAGATAAAGTGTTGTCATAACCACTCGTGTATTTACAAACTGGTCCGAGGTTTGTGCCCTCATCAATGGAACCCACTGATAGAAAATTCCAGAAATGTAATGTTTTGGTACCGAGGCAAAGTCCGTCACTGGTAAAATAAATCCATGTGTGATAAATTTTGTATGCGTCCCATGATAATGGCATTTGATACATAGCGCATTGAGTTAGTTTAAAGGAAGAAGGTTGATCAAGAAGAACAGAAAGAGCTACAGATTGAATGTTACCAAGAGTTTGCTTCGTAATTAGCATAGCACAAACCCGATCAGAAGGAACGAGAGAGCGAAACTGTATATTGTCCGTATTCACCAAATTATCCATGCGTCATGTTAACTCTCGCTTACTTATAATTGCAGGTAGTTCCAGAGACACTGCATAAATACTGATTGTGTAAGTTTGTGTCAAGAATCGATTGGCAATTTTGCAGCAAACCACACAAAAACATCCTAATGCCGCTAAAATAAACTGAAAATGGGCAGATAGACTATAACATGCCGATCATGTTGAGCTTGTAGATAAATGCATGCATGGAATGGTTCAAATTGATCAACTTGTAAGAGGGACCAGTTTTTGGCGCTTAACTGATGCCTATTAGAAAACCAACTCGATACTGCAACGGCAATTGCTAGCAATAACAACGCAGGTAACGTGTAATGATAGTCGCTCAGGACTGAGATACTCAGGAAAACGTAAAACTGGATAGGCTCGATTTGTTAACTTTATTGGTTGGCAGGAAATAAACCGAATTGCCACCATGCGTAAGCATCGACGAGATTAGCGATAGTAATTGCGCGACTGAGCTCCTTTCATTGTTACATCCAGCGCGACATCAGTTTCCACTCGTCGCAACGATGTGATAGCGACGATGGAGTTGCCTTCTACATATCACTTATCCATGGGCAGGAATGGTTTTAGTGTAATCTGCCCTCGTCATGCCATCACCCATTATTTATCACATAAAAAGTATCGTTGGCGGTTAAGTATGCGAACAGACGCAATCTCATACAGTCTTGCATGCCTAATACATTCGATTTATTATATTTTCATTCACCGACGACCGAATCACATTCATTGTAGTAAATGCAATAGACAAAAGGCTTAGTAGTTATATCGCATTACTCAGCCTATGGTAGGCTGCTTGTTTCAAACTTGAAAATGAATGAGGCGTACAGGGGTAAAAAACACAGTGTACATAGATACAAATCTTTATAACTTATTGGCCACATCCTCGGCAATTAGACATACATAGTTTGAAGCGTGAGAGCAGTCGAAGCGATTCATCGGGTAAGTTTTATAGAAGCATAATTACACACAGTTAGTCAAGAGCGGACGAAACACATTAATTGACTATATTTCACTGTAATCATTATCTTCTACTATCCAATTGAAGTTTGTACGTTTATAATGGCCAATCTAATGCTACTGCACTGCCATTTAATAATGAATGCAATTTGGCGTCAAGTGACATTTGGAAACTACCTCCAGAGTACTGCGACCATACTGTATATGATCGTATATGCTGGAAGAGCCATTTTGCCGCTGATATGGGAAGCATAATTCCATGTTTATGCGCAAATCAGAGACTGGATGTACAGAGGCTTTGCATTGGTACATATAACACAATTTAAGCTTGCGTCCGTTAAAACTGTTGTTTCGAAGTGAGAAATGTATGGTTAACAAAAGTTTTCCTAACAGTACGTGCGTTGCAAAGGAACGGTGTGAAAACCTGACACGCCGACAAGAATACATAACATCATCCCATTGACCCATCAAATCGGGTGCATGTCACAACCGGTAAGGGCTTACAGTTGTGATGAAGACACCAGGAAGATTATTGACTCATTTGACCGTGACGACCAACCGACTTGGCACCACGGCGTTTTATCGTAATTACGCTATATTGCACGTGCC
Source organism: Urechis unicinctus (assembly GCA_034190875.2). Classification (NCBI taxonomy): domain Eukaryota; kingdom Metazoa; phylum Annelida; class Polychaeta; order Xenopneusta; family Urechidae; genus Urechis; species Urechis unicinctus. The sequence goes on along the minus strand of CM067342.1, from coordinate 17,090,826 downwards.
CAGCAATTAGGTACGAAAAGCGCAATAACATTAGTATTCATTGGTGAAGGTGTTATTTTATAGTTAACTTTCTTTGCAGGGTAACGATAATGGACTGAACAGTTGTTGCACTAAGATATTTAGATTATGAAATTATATATACTTACAAATTATGTTAGCATTAGCATTAAATGACATAATGTGCGCACCCTCAGATCACTACATATCGTAAATCGATCAGTCATATCAACACGCCCATACGTAGCCGAAGCTTGCCATGCTTGTGGTGAATGCTAAATGTATTCAGTTTATACATCATGACGCGCACACACGATTCGATTGAGTCTATTGTATACTTTCGGCACATTTCACACATATTGATGATCCCGCATGATGGTGCAAATATCCGCTCCAGGGACAGCCCATTTGTTCTGCATATATTGCTGCACAGACTATTGACGCACGTATCGGTCAGGTAGTGAATTCAGCATGTTATGATTAATAAACATTGCAATTAAGCAGAGTACCGTATAAAAAGGAAGCCGCATTTATACGGATATCAATTTATTGGTTAGAATGCAAACTTTGTTCATATAATGACCAACTAAGATGCAGATGTTTTTATATGTCTATAAATGGACAACAACTTATTTATCAACCGCAGCACAAATGTATTTTGATAAAGTTTGGCCTTCATGTAATTCAAAATGCTCCTTAATCCTCAATGACATTATGTGGATTAAAAAATATTTCAGAAAAATCAAAGCATTCCAAGAAAATAATTGTTATTTATAAATTTCAATAGTGCTATAACACTTATTTAGTATTTGATCGGGATTTCCTGTTTTTCATCGACAAAAATTGGTTTAACCTAGATTCTTAATTCAGGCAAACAATAACAACATTTTTCGAGTCTATGAGTGAGAGTTAGGATACCCAAGCTAGCCAAAGGTGCCAAGTGCATGGTATGTATTTCGGTAAAATCTGTTCGTTCTTAAGCAGAACGCCAAGATTATCACGCAATTATTAGTAAACGTAACAAAGTTGTATTTATTATAATATCCGTTACTGGATTCATTGGTTTGATAATGTTTTCTTGAGGCCAAAGTATGTTCTCTTCCTTGTCATACCGAAGTAATTTGTAAATGTTGATTCTTAATGTCTTCAAGGAATATTAGTTTGGATAGTTTACATTGTCCGCTCTTTGTTGGTGGCTTCTTATCCCTCAAGGCATCTTAAATTTAATTTTGAAACCTTTTGCCATTTCTTATGTTTTGTTTGATACTAAATCTTACCATCATGGACTCGTTGACGATATATTATTCAGATTATTGACATTTAGATTAGAGCGGCTTGCTTATGATTTGCTACGCTGCCAATGTTTGCTACATCTAAACAGCAAGACAGCTGGCCATTATGATTACCCCAGACATTCATATCAACACCCGTATACTTTATTACGTTATAAATATCATGAAGTATAATTAAACGCACATTTCAACAGCAAATAGCTAACAACTTTATATTCTGATCTAGTAATATCTCCCAATAAAAACATACTCACTTGCGTACACGTCATAACATTTACCAGAAGGCATAAATGCACCAGACGACCGCACCACCTTCAGCGTGTTTACTTGACATGAAGATTATATATTTGGGATGGTGCCGCGTTATTGTTACTCGCTATCGCTAACACTTTTCTAGTGAGATGACATATTATTTGCTCTTAGCTACATATTAATATGTTATTCGCTGCAAGTCATCACACAAATATATTGTACTCAAGGACACTTCTATTGCTTACTGCGTATGGGTCAAAGCACACATACCACTAGCAAATACATTAGGCAGGGGATCCCGCGAGGACAGCAACCTTGCGTTGCAGAATGACTGTGACCTTGGAGGGTGCTTATTGTCAGCGTGGTTATGTGCATACACGTTATTGCATCCAAATAAACAAATCAAAAACGTTACATGCACATGTCTAAAACTCATTCATTGGAATAATCTCATTGCAGCTCACAATGGATATACAAAATCGCTATATCGTTCATCCAAACTAAAAGAGTATGAAAGCGTCAGATTTGAAAAGCATCGCACTTTTATCACCATAATTCGGGGAGTTTTAAAACGAACGAGCAGTTTCCTTTCCATCACACCAACAAACATATTGATATGTAGTGCGTGCTCATGTAAATGCAGCCTGTGAAAGTCAACATGTTATGCATATGGACTTCGTTAATGAAGTTGCTGTTTGCGGTTTCCTTTGACGGGAAGTAATCGCGACGGTGCTTC
>CM067342.1:17018549-17083549 GCA_034190875.2 Urechis unicinctus | reverse complement strand
ATTTTAAAATTGAATTCTAAAGAAATTCCGTCGATAACTAATATTGCATGCGCAGATGGATTTAAATATGACGTTACACAAAGTGGAGTCATGTAACACGTTGTCTTGTTCAGCAAAACGCCAATTGGAGCGTGCACAATTATTTGGGGGAGTGGGGTTCAAAATAATGCTTTTCAATTGCGTATTGAGAGCAGATATTGACTGTGGGGGAAGGGGGAAATAAAGATTTACAACCCGTGGAACTAAACGTTATGGGTAAACATGATAATGGGTTTGGAGCGTAGACGAGATTCGAGCAGCGTGCCTCCAATACGATTATGATACACGTCAAAACCGTAGTATTTCTTTGCTATCAGTATTAATAGAGACAAAGTGATGCACGTCGACGACTTTAAAAACCTTGACTTGTCTTGGTACAGCTGTATGAAAACCAATCCAATGCAGAATATTCTACATCAATGAAACATTGCAGATTGTAACTAGATTACCGTGTTTTGCCAGTTAAATGTATAATAAAAGTCAATTCAAGCAATTTCGTCTCTACAACAATACAACGCATCCAAAACCACAAATCTCCGTATATTTGAACAGTTTTGCATATCGGACATGATGGTCCCGAACAATATTTATCAAATGGAAGCAAATAAGGCATCAGTCCGGGCATCATTACCGTTCGATCATGGAAACCCGTATATTCTCGTGCAATGTAACGGAACATACTCTGTCAACCGTTGTTAGAAAATCGATGAAGCCTTATCCATTTCCTAGCAAAATACCGACACACAAGCCATTCAGTCCGCTAAAGTGTGACGTTTATAGTCACAGACAGTATAGCACCTTAATTTTGCCAAATTTGGTGCAGTTGAATATCTGAGTGCAGTGTATATTAACGCAACAATGTGAGGGTCTCTCCAGCAAAGCAATGCTAATTACTAACATAAGATAATAGGGTTAATGTTTATGTTTTATAAGGTATAAAATATGCCTGTTTTCCCAATTATTTCACGCTTGCACCAATATCTTTTTTGCAGCCACTAAAATTATCAATTTGCAATAATGGTCGCATCATTAATAATGTACATCTGATGCCCTATCCATGCCGTGACCCTACGCTTATCTCCACTGAGACCCCGCCCTATAATACCTGTTGTGGCCCACCTAATATCTCTTCCGTGACAACACCCTAATTCTAAACAGGATCGTTTCGTAATCCCCGCCATTACTCTAACAAAACTCCTGCCTGACAATGCCCTAATCCCCCTCATTACTCTAGCGTATTCCCCGACACAAAACCATCGTAAACCCCGCCTTATTGCATTGTAGTCCCGTCTAGACTCTTCTGTTATCCTCATCAGCATCCCGTTTTAATCCCAGTTGTATTCCCAACCAACGTTCTGACGTGGCCAAGTCCTTATTCCGAACGTGGTGTTACACGAATCACCGTAGTAACATGCACCTTAAATCTGGACATGACACTCCCCTAATCTTACAGATACTCAGTCCTAATTCCGACCGTGAAGCACACTAAATTTAACATAGAAATAAAGTGATGTTTATGCTACGTTTACAGCAGTCCGGGGCCTGATACTTTGCATTACAGTTATTTTTTGGCGATAACAACTTGCTATGCACTGGACGTAATTGATGCAGCCGTTTGGAAATTGAAGATGGAGATACATACACTGAGAAGCAGACAGTAATTGCAGGTCCCAAAATCAAACTACCCTAAAAGTTTGCCTTCTTCGTTGAATTTGCATTCATTGTCTACGTTTTATTCTCCGGATACTTATGTTTCACTTGCTTGTGTGTGGTCTGTGGGTGAATACGAAAAGAATGCTGCTCCATGAAATGAGTCATAGACATATATGTACATGTGTGTGAAATATGCTTCTATCATCTGATTCCCTGGCAGATTTAACTAACATTAGAATTGCAGCGATTTGGAGTATATGCCTGATGACTGCGTTGACAGTATTATGTGCACACGCACGAAAACTGATTGTGCACAATGCCATTTAATAGTATTTGGTGTATGTGGCCGTGTAGAGAAGGCGAATATATTGATGGCTGCTACAATCGCTTCAAAAGCTTCGTACAGAAATATAAACTAGAACGTTTTACAGCGGTCAAATACTGCTTGTTTTATATGGGCTGTGTCTATCGCAGCACATATATGTTAATGTAGAAATCTTAGCGTCTTTGTAGCTTATTTTACGAAACCTAATACTCTAGGGAGTATAAATATGACAGGAGGCCACCCAGACTTTTTTTGTTTGATATGACATTCACGAGTAGGCGATAGATAATGTGGGTATTATATATCTGTCACGTTTCATTGCTATCAGAGTCATGACACGCATTACTAATATTAACCCTATATATAATCAATCCAGCCAATCAATTTGAGCATTACCTGAAAGACCTTATATATTAACATTGTCAAATGGAGTTATAGTCAGCAAGTGTCCGTAGGCGATTGCTTTCTGGGTATTAAACGAATGGGGATTTGTCAAAAAGGTTCTATATCAGAAGTGCCCTAGGCAAAATATTCTGCAATTTCGTTTAGAAAATAAATGTTATGGGTACTTTAGTATTCGCAGTGTGGTGTTTCTGAAATGAGACGGGATTTAGTGTTCCTTCAAGGCGACTAGCCGAGGTAGATCGCTGTTATTAAACACGAAGTGATTGGCGGAAACGTACGTTATACACAATGCAACTGCAACAAACATCATAACACCTTATCATAATCATCCTAATCAAAGCCACTATCCATGCTCACCAACACGCTCATGATTGGATTTACAATTTTCTCCCCCCTGGTAATAATTAACCTACAATTATTGTATTCAATTGAACGCGTACGTTGGTTTACGGGTATGTTTATTAGCAATCTTGTCTGCACGCTGTTAAGCTGCTTTCGACGTGGGAAAAGGTCAAGAAAAAAATAAGATTGCCAATACAGTCCTTAAGTGCAACATAAGTACGTTATTATAACATAACAATATAGTGCGATGCAATATAATGGTGATCATTTCTGCTTCTTATTGGCTGGGCAAAAAAGTGGCGGTGCTCCCGGTTTCCTGTCAGATCCGTGGACATTTAATGATCGGTTGCTTAATAACGCTTGTATATAAAATATCGCAAGTTGTTATTTGATTCTGGTCATATCTGACACCATAGTTAAATGTGACACCATAGTTAAATGTGAACAAACGAAATATGATGATTTATTGTTTAAATATCGTTTTCCGTTTTCCATCAGTAGAGGTTAACAATGATACCTTTGGTAAGGTGCCATAACAGGTCTACGGAGATTCATTTATCGTCAATTGATTTGAGCATGCATCGGTATCACCAAAGTATTTCACGTCGATTTCGTATCAAACTGTCCAGCAACAAAAGTAGCGCATATATTAGGTATATATAATATGATGTTCGCTGTGTTCAGGAGATTTCTTATTCGATCGGAAATTCATGTGTGGGGTTAGCATGCCTTTGCCATATGGTCAGATTATAGCACTGTACGTATTGCCATTAATCAAGGTACGTATGAAGGCGGCATCATGTTTGGTAACATGAGCGTTGCAGGAGGTGCCCATTTTTGTCGGGGCTTTTAGACGTTCATAATTCAATTTCATCAGAAGCGCATCACGAGACCAAAGACCTCTAATATCCTATATGTCTTATCTATATGGCCTTCAATCACTAAATTAGTTATCATACTGCATGCTATCATTCAAGAGGCACAACTACAGATGACACAGGGACAGGTGTCCAATGAACTCCCTTTAATACTAATATAACAATGTCAGCGTTGCATCAGGAATAAAAAGATGCTATGAATCAAGCCCGTCTATTAATGATCAAGAATGTTGTATATGTCTGCATGATTCAACTTACTACTAATACCATGATCAACTGGTACGATATCCTTGCGAACAATGCTGCGAATAGAGTTTTGCTATTTTTGTTGTACTTCGGAATTGAAGATGTTATCTAAGTGAATTTTCGGATAACAAAAGATTAATATTGGCGATTACTAAAGGGTTTGCAATTTACATTTTGACAATTGGCCTGAATCTATACCTGATTGACTGATATTATTTGTTTCCACATCTAAGAGAGCCCTTTTGTGTTTTTCATCGTGCTGTTGAGTCATTTATTAATGTGCTGGCTTCGACAGTTGCAATCAGGGCATATGCTTGACAATACAATTGCGGACTAAGGGACCCTGATTTTTCATGGTGAGCAATAGATATAGCCATAAAACGCCACCACCACTTAGATACTAATAAAGTATAAGGTTGAACCAGTTCCCATTTTCCACCGATAGTATTTGGAAAGGAAGTGAATTTAATGTATTGTGTGCTCGAAATAACTGATGCCGCTAGGGAATGAAGTAGATGAAGCCTCTTTGTGAGTCGGTGCGTCTGGTAGAATATGTTTATTTAAACGCGTTGATAGATTCTCGTCCGCGATTCGATAATTTGTGCAAGAATGTCCGTTTCTACGCCAGCTCGACCGGAGAAAGACGGTCGCGGTTCACGTCGACGCTTTTGTCTCCTTGATATTTGGTTGAAAGCAGCTTCTTGTTAAATCTACAACATTGGGCTTCATGTTAAGCACCGACAACACTGGCCTGCGAGAGTTATCCTCAATTCACGTAAATCCGTAAGGCTTAGTTGTCACAGATAAGTCAGAGAAGAGATATCAGGAGAAGGACGCTGAGACATTTGTGCCAGCTAAATGGTATGTGTCATACTTTCTGATGCATAATACATGTAAGGTTTCTTCTTGAATGATTATTTACCTTCTGTTGTTCAACAACCACGCAACAGCGAGGGTGATACACAATGACGGCATTTACTCCCCATGGAGAATTGCATGGTCAATATGCTTCAGTTTATCTGTAAAATTTGTCCCCGCTCCGGAGGGAACCTAACATAACACATATATACGTATGGTTGGCTGGGTAATTTACATTCCTTTAAAGTCTGCTTTAACATCTCTTTCCTTAAAAAAGAACGTCATGGTCTATTCCTGTACGGTTACAATGTCATATGTCGCACGGAAACTGCGATGTTTATTTGTATTGAAAGAGTGTCAACATTATGCCGAGGCACTCACTGACAAGGCCGCCAATGGCATATCATTGCGCATATTTTCCGAATATTTAGTTAATAATGCTCTGGCTGGTGTTTTATTAAGAACATGTGATGTGTAAAAATTCGGCCGAATGTATAATAATTGAATTGAGGGTTAAACTCGTCTGCCGTTGTTTCGATAGCATTCAGAGTTACATGGCCTACAAAATCCGACAAGGAAGCAATTATAATATGTAATCGATACCGTTCCACGCACCTCAATATCATTAAATACGTTCGGTGCCGTGATGATTAAACGTAGATTTCGGTTTGAATGTCTGTTATGTTGAGTGGAAGAATGGGCAGTGACATAACCTTCAATTTTGCCTGACAGCTCTATGAAGAAACCGGCGTCGCATGCGTTATTAATATTAATCAATTGTAACATGCCAATGTTATGCGCTGTAGGTTGCATAAATGATGCTACAGATTCATGTATATGTGTGACATAATCAGATTTTGTAAATGATATATATTCGTGATTGGTAGGTGTAGCAGATTTTATGGATTACAATAAATGCGTCAGGGCCAATTGTTTTATGTATCACCTGTAAGTAACGATGCCTGGAGCTTCCACAGTATATTGCACCATTGTATTTTACCTTTTAATTGGAGGCAAAGGCCGCATGAGCCTGGAGGTGCTGCATCATAGGTGCCCAATATAATACTAGCAACCGAGTAACTGTAGCGCTAAGGCTAAGTATCTGAAGCATTACTTTAAAGCTTTGTCTTTAAAATACACATCAAGTTGATTTTTAAAATAGTTCAGTGAACTGGCTGAAGCAATCTTGGCTGGTAAGCTATTCCATGGGGTCACAACGCGATTTGAAAAGCTGTTTCGTATTTATTCTAGCCTAGCCATGGGCCTTGACGAAATGCCCCAAAGTCATAAGTATTACGCTGCGAAGCCGAAAGAAACAATAAAATATAATCCAATGATCTGTTTATATACCTATATGATGTCCCCTTGTTTTTATAAGAGTTATAAGCCCTTGCAAGCGCAATCTTCAATTGTAACCTAACTCAGACTTACCGGTTAACAGCTTAGTTGCATGCCTCTAAACCCTTTCTATGTCATTCAGAAGGAATGATGACCAAGCCTGAATTGTATATTATCGAAAGTGCCATGTAAAGTTTGTCAATAATTCTCTCGAAGAGATTAATAACATCCCTCTGATCATCTCAAAAACTATGTTGATATTTGCTGCTACTGTTGCACTGCATTGCTTGCTTGATTCAAACGAGTGATCACTTATGACGCCTAAACCCGTTTTCCTCTGACACATCATCTTGAGCAGAATCTCCCTTTCTGCATTCAAACCTTTTAAAGCCATATGCAATACTTCACATGTGTTTTAGACTAAACGTATTTGCCAATCTGTCCCCGTCTTACGTGTTGTAACGTTATGTTGTAAGTTATTTGCCTGGTTACTGGTCTTGTTTCTGGTGAGAAGAGCATCAGCACTATGAATGGCTGTGCTCCTTTTTATTACTTTTATTTGCGCGCAAGATCACTCGCTATCTTGTCTATTTGAGAAACCTCCCTCGTTTATTTTCCATGCATCTAAGAATATGAGAGCATAAGTACCCGATTATCAGAGGAGAAAGCTTAAGTCATAAACGTGTATTGTTATTCGGGTCATTACTGGCAAGACATACTTACGGATGCTAGATTCTCTGTAGATGCACTTTAACATCAGAAAGCCTTATCATGATAAAACCTAACCGTACCTGGTATCAGTTTTCATGTGGCGCTGAACAGTTTATTTGTAACTAATCAGAGAACGTATTTTGTAATGCTGCTAATGTCTGCTCTCCTCTTGCAACCACTGATTCTCATATTCCGCAAGAATGTTATTCCTTTCCTCAGCCAGGTCGATCTATTTGTCGTGATGTCATTGTAGAAAGAGTTCAAATAAAGTAGACGAAATGTGAGGGAAAAATATTCAGCGGAATTCAGAACGTCATTTAATTGCTAGTTGCATTGAAAAGTGTACACCAGACATCGTTTGCCGAGTGAAGAAGTTAACTATTCGTTATATGCATATCATTTGCATGCTGTTGTTTGTAAATCTATTATAAAAAGTCAATGAGTTGACGTCACATCTAAAATTGCAGCTTTAAGGCCACGTAAACAGTTTACATTAATTAAATCGAATTAGCATCAGGCCATTTGCTATAACTGAGGTCGAAGTTCATTTCCTCTCCGTGTCTTAATCACATAGTTATATGGACATAAGCCCCGTGTGGAACATAATTAATGTCCCCAATGTCAGGGCCACATAGAGCCTAATTTGGACCTTTCCCGAGCCGACAAATCGAGAGATGTTGTTATTGTTTCCCTTATTTGGGGATGTTGTGTCCAGGAAAGTGAACTTGCATTTGTAGAACTAAATTCAAATTGCGTCGTTGCAAAACTAAATTCATCGAAAGAGTACTGGTTAATAATCAAGGATTCGTCGTACATCATCAGCTTAGCCCCTTTTGCAAACGACTGAAAGCTTACAGCAATATTGGGATCTTGTAGACAGGTAAGGTTTAACGTATATGATCAAAATCTGCAATAAATCGCACATTACATTCAAATTGCTTGTAATATAGAAAAAGCATACAAGGTAAATACATGTACATATGTATTTACACACACACACACACGCACACACACACACACACACACACACACACACACACACACACACACACACACACACAAACACACACACATATAGATATATATATATATATATATATATATATATAAATATATATATATAATATATATATATATATATATATATATATATATATATATATATATATATATATATATATATATATATATATATATATATATATATATATATTTGCGCTTGTTAACACGAATCAAATTAAATGATCATTTGGCACAATATATTAATGTATCGGTGTGTGTATTTGCGTGCACTTCTGCATATTTGATTGTTACCATTAATGAGAGTAAGCTGTGCGCTTGATGATGTTGACGTTGAGCATTTTCATATATACCCCTCTACGTTTGCATAATTGCCCGCTTGTTCCTAGTCAGTGATTTTCTCATTGTACGACCCAAATATTCGACACCAAATGTCGACCGTCTGCTATGGTTTATAAAGTTTCATCTCCTGTGTCGTATATATACGTGAGGTCATGATGAGGTCCTGTCCTCCCTATGGCTTGTTGCATATGATTTTCTATTAATTTATCAAAGAACAGCACGCACAAAAGTAAACGCTATCACCACTATCCTTTCCACCACTATACTAACATTACATGGATATTACGAGAAGGTTAGCTTTTGCACTACCTACAGTTAAACGTATAAGCATGATTAGACATTTGACAGGCCATGAAAAGAATCAAGCTTGATGCAGGCGAAGAATTAATTCAGACGATTCCTTTCAGTTGATAAATACGTAATAGTCATGCTGATGTTTACCCTGCACACGTCTTAATGAAGGCCGCAGGAGCCTGCACTTAGACCTTCATTTCAATAGGAAAGGCTACATCGGGACAGATTTGGCGATCACCCGGGACGACGTAATCTATATGTTTTCAGTGTTGCCATATTTGTTGGACCTTATGTCGGAAAAAGTAAGCAAATTAGTAATTGTTATCCATTGACCAGGGTGCCCTAAATAGCCTTCAACACGTACTTGTTTGCCAAAATAATAATTGATTATGGTTTCTGTTCTTAAAGCGCACCTGGTCTTCACGTGTTATTAATTGTAAGAATCATTCATATACGGCAATATTATATATGAACAATATAATTGTCAATGGGAAATTGTAGAAATACATGTGGATTCACAGAGATTCTGACAACGACCAACAATAATCAGACATCATTAATCAGACATCATTAATCAGAATAATATAAAGAAGCACTACATCATTTTATTGATGTTCATTACGATGAAGGGGACAGATGTTACATATAAGTTCTAATAACACTTGTTGTAGAAATGTATGTGCAAAAAGTCTTGTGTTGCTAGAAAATTAATAACGTTTGTGTTTGGGACAGTCAATTAAAGGATAATCGATTTGACATTTCTTCACCCGGCTATTAGATCTGATATGGGGAGCAAAGAAATTAAGCTATTCCGTGGAAGTAAGGAAGTAGTCAGTTAGTTCTTGTTGCATGGTTTATATAAACTGTCATCGGCTATACATTTTGAACAATGTCTTCAGTCCATCAGTAATGTTACATTAACGCGACGTGCAGCAATTCACTGTTAATCAGTATGTAGTATGGAACTGGATTATTTATGCGTCACTCTTGCTTTATGGCTTAGCGATAAATTGCTGGCGAGTTTTGGCATTGTCATTAATCATCGACACATTGAGGCACTTTCTGAGCAAACTCTGAGTTGTAAAACCGCACAAAAGCACTCATTGATATACCACTTACACTTAAAATGACACGCCTTGCATAATATAGGTTACTGGGTGTATGCACTTGACTAGTACTAGCCTTGCTGACCTACTGAAGAAGTGCAAAATTAGTTCAGATAGTTACTCAACAGTCTAGTTCGATGACAAGCGTCATTCCAGGACAGCATTTTTGTTTGATCTGTGGGTTCGTCTGATGTGTTGCTTATTATATTCTGTGTTTTTGGTAATTGCAACAACATAGTTTAAATCAGTTATTCGCTGGTTATTGCATTGAATGAATCAACCGGAATAATGCTATCAGCTCTGTGGATTCTGACTGATGTCAACCTCGAAGCCTGCAGATAGAGACCTTGTTTTGTTAAATTTAGACGCAAGATGTATCCGAATGACCCAAAAACATCTGGCATCTGAGTGTCAGAAAGAGTATATAATAATATGGAAATTGTGCTGAGAGTACGAGGCTAAAACGGACCTGACAAGGATCCAGTTCTGATATCGGGCTTCATTTCGGATAAGCGACCCATTCGAAAAGATAAACTTTTTTTAAATACAGTCATTTATAGCTTATAGTTTGAATTGACTTCCCACCAGTTAATCCCTGATGGACATTTTAATCCACAAGCATTTTACACATATTGTGGTAATTCCAAGTGAAAACCGGTTTAAAGGTCACATACTTTAGTCATGTGTCCCATTTATTGCGCCATTTAGTCTGAGAGGAAAATTAACTTAATGCGTGTGCTCTTTGCCAAGAAGCTACTATCATATAGACACCTGTACTGCGAATCTGCTACACAAGTATGTGCATTGTTTGAATCCTCAAGATATGAAGGCCCTAATTCACTCCCATATAATACATGTCGAATCCAACAACTTTCTAATCTCATACTGCACATATGATGCGGCTAAGAATGGCGTTTAGAAGAATAAGATCCTCTGTAAATGGACACCTAGATGCCATTAGTAATAAGCAAACCAAACTAGAAATTGTTTTCCCATTTGCAGTTTTGGTTTACTGCCAAATCCTGTGTCTGGTGTTTAACATGCGTTACTCACACAGAGGCAACTTCAAGATAACAGTCCGGAAATGGGCCTTCAGAGTTCCTTAAGGGCGTGAGAATGTAAGTCAGTTTGCAATATAATTTCAAATAATTGGCTAACAATATAAATCATATGGATGAGATCTCGTGTCGGTATTTCATATGCTATGTTTCTACACTAAGTTTATATGATGACATCCGCCGTAAAAGAACATCTGGCTCACAAATAGACGTGGCTGCTGCTTTGAAACTTTTGCGTGTGCATAACGCTTGGCAATTGTTAGTAACCACTGAAGTCTGCTTGATACAAATCGTTTTTTAAATGCGTCAGCCGAGGAACATCCATCAATGTATTGTTTGATTCTGACGATATTTGTCGCCAACATATTTGGCCACATTGATTACAATGTGCGAGTATTATAAGTCACAACGGTAACAATCAGTAATTGAAAAGAGGATAGCGTGATTATTGTACTGAGGATATCTGCGAACCGACACAACAGGACAGCAAATGTGACAACAGATCAGCCTAGATCAAAAGACCATAGCGAGGAAAGATGACCTTATGTTTGCGAAATATTACAATGAAAACACTTGATGCTGTTATACATTCCACAAAGTGCTCTTAAACGTTATTGACATGATATGCGCCATATTGATTAAAACAGAAGGTTGTCTGAAAGGACAAAGGTGTTAATAATATTCCGTAAACGGATGTGCCTTTACCTTTGAGAGGCTGATAGAGTTCCTGATATCGTAAGGTGTTGTATTTTATTGACTTGGTCCAGTAATGCTAAACGCGCGTTGCTAGACTTCGGTTGACTAGGTATGTGGCACAGTGAACTATGATTGGTCTTGCGACTGGAGATCGAATGCGAATTTTTGTTAGATATCGTAAAGGTGCGTATTCTATTGACTAGGTCCAGTAATATTAAACGTGCGTTGCTAGACCGCGGTTGACTTGGTTTGTGGCACAGTGAGCTACGATTGGTCTCGCGACCACAAGTGGGGATGGATACGTTCTTGGATGTACGATGGTACGATGATATGAACAACTTTACACACGAGGACTAGAGTCCTGATTATTATAACCTGCTGTACCGGAAGCCAACGAAGGCCACACAAGAGAGGGGTGATGTGGTCAAATCTAGAGTGCCTAGTTATGATTCGGGCTGCCAGATGTTGTGTGTGTTACATGCCGTTAGTATGTGCTGCTGGTAGTCCACTTACAGTGAGTTAGAGAAGAACAACTCTGAGTTTAAGGCATACACCATACGTTCTAGCGAGTGTCTATCAACATATTTCCGGATCTTGCATATCGTGTGGATAAGAAAGAATGGAGTTTTGCAGATGGATGAGATGTGTGCTTCCATCGATGCATGGTGTTTCCCGACCACCTCTTCAGCGCGAACCCCACGTTCCACAAAGGGTGATAATGTGTGCAAAGTTCTAATCAATCACCGACGCATCTCTAAATGCAGCAATATCCAACAAGGTTATCATGGTTACATCATCTCAGAGTAAAAACAAGCTTCTGCTTATGTGTAACTCAGATATGCAAACGGTCATCGACAACCTCGCACCGGTGGAAACCCGCACTATGAGGGTCAGACCGGAAGTGGGTTGATACTGTGACATAATCTGCATAGCCTGATAGCAATAGAGAAAGGCTCTGGAAAAAAAACCCGCTGTACCGCGAGATGTATATTGAGCGACGCAAGGTGGTGAACCCCCTAAATGACCAGACTAAATTAGTCACTACTGCGCACTTTTCTAGTTGACATGCAGATTGGTTAACGGTCCAGGGACCGAGATCACGGCAATATATCGGCATATCTTAGCAAATGTCCCGAAACACCTTTAATAGGACCACCAAAGCACTAGTACAGTGCAAAAATGCATCATGCACCACACAACAGCTAGCAGGAGATGTGACTTGAGATCGTATGTGAATTTTCGTTATACAAACATGAGAACGGGTGACTATTTGATGGATGATTGCTAACGCAACAGTTTCTTTACGTATTATGGCATCTTTATAAGGTGTCAACCCTTTCAGCTTTGGGCGACTGAGATTGCTGGGCATAACTTCTTCGCAGAACGAATACTTAATTATATTCTGGCTACATCGGTCAGTTTTGATTTATAAGTTAGTCGTGAAGCTTGTAATCGTAATGCTTGGTCAATAGGCGTATGCTATAACACACCAGTATCTTAAGAAATGCTCATAAAATGATCGTATATAGTTAAAAATGGCACAATTACTATTTTGAAAAATAGTTCAATGATCCACGAATATAAGCATGTAAGTACTAGACATGTATCCGTAGTAATGTTTTATCATGGTGGTGTCAAACTTCTGTCAAATGTACGTCAGCTGAGATAAAAGGGCATCACAAGCGATTGGTAGTTGCATGTAATTACACACTTGGCCGAATGGTCATAAATATCTATACCCAACATTTATCGATATTTAGTCAATAAATATAAGTAATGTTACTTCCCTTTTTATTTACCATACTGTTCTATAAGAATGAACAAACTGACCTGGTTGTGTTAGTGCGCAAACGGGTCAAAGTACTCGTGACTAACAGCAATGTTACCGTTTGATAAATTGGAAATGTGACACATTAAGTCCTGTGTATGTTAAATAAAGCATGCAATGGCCTCAGTGTTAAACCTCCATACGTCATGTATCAATAATCGACGACTGTAATGCGTACGTCAAGTTTTAGGTAGAGAAAAGTGCAGTCAAGAGAAACACTCGTTAGACCGACGCGACAGTAATTATGTCATTGCAAATGTCACTTCGGTATAACGAAAATTCACATTAGATCTCAAGTCACATCTCCTGCTAGCTGTTGTGTGGTGCATGATATGTTACATATTAAGCCCCGTGTATGTTAAATAAAGCGTGCAATGGCCGAAGTGCTAACCCTCTATACGTCGTGTATCCACAATTGACGACTGTAATGCGTACGTCAAGTGTTAGATAGAGAAAGTTGCAGTCCACAGAAACACTCGTTAGACCGACGCGACAGTAATTATGTCATTGCAAATGTCACTTGGGTAACCGTTGCAGATAGCTGTCGCGCAGTAAACAGGTCTTGAATGAATAATTTCTCTCTACATTATGGCATCGTAATGAAGCTCGGTCTCGTCTATTGAGGTCGCTGTCGTGTTTCATTATTTCACTATCATTACAGATAATTGAGAAATACGCGAAACCACCGTTGCAACTTGAAGTAAGCGGTGCTAAATGTTAATACTTTACAGGTTATTATTTGTCAATGGAGATAACCGAGATGCTCTGCTAGCGTCTATCCATGCGCGGTTATGGCATTTGATAATTTCAGTTCATGTTCACATGACATGGTATAACGTAATACCAACGAAGGTGAGGTATATGGTCCTATCTGGCAATTGCCTATTTGCTTACGCAGCTTCAGCTTTATTCGTCAGTCCTTTCGCTATTTAATCTACAAAAGGAAATATTCAACACGTCGTTTAAATGATGCACCAACAATCAATGACATAATATTCAGTGGTGTAATTTGTGTTGGTGTCTAAATTTGGTGACTTTTTGAACGATGCTTACGAATTTTTTCTCACGCGGATATAATATTCGTGTAACTTGGGCATGAATGAATAATGATTGATTCAGTTGGTAGATAGTAGCAAACAAAAAGCGCATTTGGGTACTCCGTTGTCAGCATTACGCACATAAACTGCACTACAAATGTCTGCCTGTTACAAATTCGGGTCTGTATAATTCATAATCTTAATTAGAAATTACGGCAACGCGCTGCCCATCAGGCGCAAGATATTAACATGCTAAGCCGCTTACTCGATCACTGGTGTGTTTCACTTTCAGATAATAGTATTACGTCTATTGTGAGTAATTCGGCATAGATAACATACGAGAACTCGTTTTTCACTCCATGTTAAAATGAAAAAGTTTAGTTTAACTTTTATGATGCAGACACATGACCAGCGAGTTCTCTTTCTGCCTCGCATTGATTCGTTGTGGTATCGTTATCTATGCATAATTCAACTATGATTGTCGTTCATCGCATCTACTATCGAAACTTTAAGTATATAGGGAAAATGTTGGACACAGCCTAGTAACGCATCCGACGTTACTCAGTCAATGACACATAAAAAGTATGAATGGCAAAGGTCCTGTTTAGTTTAGTTGATACTTCATTACATCATATTTTCTATGCTCCGAAAAAGCATATGCCGCTATCTTGTGGAAAACTGTTTTATCTCATCTTGCCCACTCAGGCTTGTGAAAGGGAACGGTGTTCCCGGAAGAAAGGCAGAATGTCTCTCGCCCCCCCAAGTCACAACTCACAGTGACACCTTGAACCTTGTTGTAGCGTTTGTAGTAATGCTATCAAATTTTGTATATATATATAGATATATATATATATATATATAGATATATATATATATATATATATAGATATATAGATATATATATATATATATATATATATATATATATATATATACATATATGCGTATATATATACATATTAATACAAATATATATATAAATATATATATTTATATACTCACATATATATACATATATATATATAAATAATAATATATATGTAAATAAATGCTTATTTATATATGTATATATATATCCCAGCCTGATGGCTGCGGGCGCTGTTTACATGTTACTGATATTGCATAGTCTCGCCTACAGGTCTGGGAGACCATAATGTCTTGAACTGGACAGGCATCCCAGATTTGGGATGCTCCAATCACAAGCCGTGTCTCTCGGTCTCTCTCGGTACTTTTGAGTCGTTGTCTCTCATTGGTCTATTCTACAAGTTCCGAAGAACTTGTCCAACCGGCCGAGTGATTTTTATGAGCCGGGCACACATTCTACAACACTCCGATTTGTTGTTTCACGCTGAGTGGCACCGTTTATCACACAGTCGACGAGGAAGCAGACACACAGCTGGTTCTTTTTAACTGACTATCACGTAACATACTATCGTGCAGCTACGCGATAAAAGCGCTGGTTGTAGTTCCAATTTGAACTTTTGAGACGCCGATAGTTCCAGAAGACCTTCAATGTGTTCTCATTGGATGCAGACCACTACAATGTCCATGACGTCACATGGAACCGAAGGGTGCGTATCACAAGCCAGTTTCATGAGCCAGGCGCAATTAAGGTCAATCCGGGTCACAACCTTTGTGTTGATTGGTCACGAAGATCAACGAACGTGTCTAATGAATATTCGGACGCGCCACTTTTAGACCTTGTCTGGCCGTAGACTCTAGGCGAGAAGCGTATATATATACCTATATATATATATATATTTCTATATCTATATCTATCTATATTTATAGATATATTATCTATAGTCTATAGATACATATATAAATATATATAGATATATCATACCCTATAAAGAGATATATATATAGATATATATATATATCTATCTCTATATATATATATATATATATATATATATCTATTATATATATATCTATATATATATATATATATATATATATATATCTTAATCAAAGGCCCCCTCAGTCATCAAATGAAGCTTAAGGGTATGCGAGAATACGGATTACCTGATTACGACTAATGACTAGTCAATATTTCAGATAGCAGTCTGAGATCATAGGACCATTTTTGAGTATTACCTATTGTGTAGAAATATTCTGCCGCAACGTAAGACAACCCATTTTAAATAATGTACAAAACAATGTACACTGCTGCTTGTTTATCGTAGGCTTGAGTGCGTGTATTTGGATTGTTGTGTTATACATCGGTTTGAAGACGCTTTTGAGGAAATTATCCTAGAAATTTTTACTTAAAAAACGTTGCAATTGAAAATCGGTATAAGGCTACCTCCATCAAATTGGGAGTTTTTTTTGTCATGACAGTCGCATTTTAAAGAAATGACTTATGTTAGAGGTGTGAGGTTTTAATTGGAATTCATCACCGCTGTATCCAATAGTCTGCGTAATTCTGACAACAAGATTTTAAATAATGATTTGCCGTTTTATCGATGTCATGGCCTTTTCTACATGCCAGTAGTCAGACCTAACTGGATATATCCCTTTTAGTCATTAACGACGCACGGAGTACATGCACATACTTGTGCACCATTTATCTGAATCCTAATACAATATTCATAGGCATGCAGAAGGTAGACAAAGAGCACCTTCATTTACGAGCTATGACATATGTGGTTCTTCGAATGACAGGTACTATAATCGTCAATTTTAGGTAGAACACAGCTATCTCAGATCAGTTGAAAAATAATAAATTATTTTTAGACGCATTGACCAACAACGGGAACATGAAAGGGACGGTTTATTAACCGGTAATTACATAAACTTTATATTGCATTATGTGCTTGATTCGTCACTTAACCATCTGGTAAAACCATGGCTTCTCCAAACTAGGATTGCCAAACTGATTCTTTGTAAGCAAACATAGGGTTATCATGAAGCTATATTATTGATGCACACTGTCTATTTCTACGTTTCGGTCGAAGAAATGAGTTAAAATGACCATATGAGCCATAGTTGTGTGTGCGTATTATCTGTTTTGGCGGTGGTTGCTCCGAAGTTAATGGCCCATGAGTAAATGTGTGGTGCACAAATAATTAAAATGCCTCATTAAATTGACAATATGGATGTTTGGATGGTTTGGAGTGTATTCATTTATTTTTATGCTGAGGTTGAGTTAATTTTATGTGTATCTATACACACCACGCTCTACCGATCATGGGATCGGGAATTAACTATTGCATCAGGAATGGCCGTTGAGAAAATTGATTATTTTACATCTCGTTATCGAATGTGACATTGCATCTTATGCATAAATATTTATTATTCATGGCTGACTGCTAAATTCCCTATCTGAAAATCGGTATTGCGTCATTAACCTGCACCAACAGCACATAAGGGTCCATTGTGCCCAGTAACTCACAATTGTGCATTCGCGTATTGAGCATATGCTGTGACACAGTTTAGCTCGTTTGATACACGTGGAAAGTCACGTGTTTTGGAGACTTAAACAATGATTACATCCATCATTAATGACGCAGTTTGTCCACAAAGTGCGTCAGGGCTTACAATATGATACTTATCCGCTTTCAGGTTTGTTCTTGCATCAGCCATTTCTCTTTTGTCACTATGAAGAAGTTTAGCGAGCTGCAGCAACGACAAATTGTGAGTGGTTTATATGAGCAAACAGGATGCCCGAACTACAGTGAAAACCTTGGCCATCATTTTACTTAAATAATGTAAAATGTACTATGATTCGCGGTTTTCTATTTGGCCAAGCTTTACTAAATGTAATGAGCATTGTTGATTGCATTGGCATGTTGCTGATATTGGCACGCTGCTGTTATTGGCATGTTAATTGGATAAGTCTATTCACTATTAAAATTCAAGGGACTATCCCTTCTACATATAACCTAAATAAAAAGCCACTCTAGGTGATATCTAGAGGGACATGCCGGCAAGATTTGTGCATTCAAGTTACAACATAATTGTCTGGAGGCATTACGTGAAATCGTTCACTAAGCGCATTCGTTTTTTCGGTTAAGTATGTCCTTGCTGTACTGTAACGTCATAAAGCCAAGGACGCTCTCCAAGTTGAGTTGCTGAATAGTAACCAAGCATACGGGATTCACACACTACCTCAGAAATTATGTTGAAGCCGCACTACTCACCGTGATATCCAGTAGAACATTTAAGTTGTGCTGTCAAACTGTAAATATGACCGCATGTCACGTTTTACCGCAAAACAGTTTTTCGAAAAAGACGTTTCCAGTTCCTATATGCCTATTTAAAAGTTTATTTGTGTGTTCATCGACTCATTGATAATGCACCTTACTGATAAAATCTCCCTTAATATGGGTATTGTCGACACGGTATATTTTTACTGACACGCATTTTATGTAGTTTATATTTCACATGCGCTCTCCATAAATGTTCAACTTATATCGCTTCGCTAATGCGTTGCCATTATGTCCTACGCATGCATTCACCTCAAACCTCAATGACCTGTGGCCTCTTTGGCAGGCTGTGTCTTAGTTTATTGATGACATTATTATGAGTCTCTTAAGGCATGCTGTGGCTAAAGGCATTACCGGGGATACATTCGCCTCTCTGGTGCGTTTGTGGTAGATAATATATTGTTGGCTACGTAAAGAGAATGGTGTCCAGCAGACATTTGAAACTATATTCATTTGCAAGTAAATATTCAATTCATTGGCCTCATCCGATTCTGCGTTTCGTTTACGTGAGTTTGTTCGGAACATTATATCGATTTTGACAGGTTTAGTTTGTGGTCCCATTCCCATCGAGTGAGGAATGTTGGTATATCTCTGGCAGATACAATACTACATTAATATTATAATTGATGGGGAATACGAACATACTATGAGGCAATGTAGCTTGGTTAGCGCCGATAGTCTCTTTTTCGAAGGAAGACAAAATCTCGCGTTTAACGTTTCCGTGGTTGACAAGTAAAGCACTGCCAGGATTGAGCTATAATATGGACATTGGTTAATCCGGCTTAAATGTCTGTGTTTGATCGACATGTTCATCTATGTTTGAGGGCCACTCGTCGCAGATAAATATCATCAAGGCGTGAGTGATAATTATAACCTGTCAAGCACATCGTGCATAAACTTGAAAAGATGCCACCACAAAACACCACCCCCAAAGATCGCTTTAGAGATTCATGCACTAAAATGTGATATCACTCACACTCTGTGTCTATTTGAACGTCAGTTCATGGTTGCAGTATTATTCAACGCAACGGCTAGATGATTATTAAATATTTGTCGGTGTTAATATGAAGGCTGCCGGGAATCAACAACTAAATACGTAGTGTTTGCTCACTAAAGTGCTGCCCCTCAAAGCAACAATCGACGCATATCCAAGCATTAAGAACGAATAAATGTCAAGATACTGGCCCGAAGTGCTATAAATTCAAGTGGGATGACAGTCTTAGTGCCTTCGACGATTTCCATTTGCGTTCAGGATGAATATTACTTAGTGTTTTATAGGTGTCTTCGTGATATTGGCTTATTGTTAGAAAGCGGAAACAATAGGCTATGTATACCGTCTACCGAATTAATCGGCTCTATGCAATAGTTAAGGCGTTTTGGACATATACCTTAGATAATCGTTATTTACACACCTTAATAAAACGCCCAATTGATCATGGTTAACTATGTGTGCATTTTGCTTCAGCCACTGTGTGGCAAGCATTATAGTTGTCAGGGCCCAGAAATATAATCAAATAGTCTGTCAGTCATGGCGTGATCAATGTAGCACGAAAAAACTATAGGACCATAAACTACATAAAAACTCGCTTGATCGACTACAGAAATGATCACATGAAAGCTCTCAAACTTGAATAATAAGGGCTCTATCCGCCTATTTCACACAACAAAAGAAACAATGGTTTAAGTCTTCGCCTAGCCCAATTGTACGAGCTGATAATATTGCAAGCGTGGAAACATATAATTCTTCATTGGTAGGCTACACGTTGGAGCCTTAACTCTGGGCAGCTTAAAAGCGCTACAAACTCAATCCATCTATCTACTGCAAATTTGGTGACATCATTTCTAAACAGGAAAGATCCCAGTTCCGACCTCGCTTAGTGTGTGTGAATTTTATTTATTTTATTCTTTCTACACCAAAATACTGCTCGTAATTTAGAGAACCTCGAATTTTTTCTCCATTGCCAATAGCTTTATGATCTGATATTTTAACCTATGATTGAATCGATGATTACAACAATGTGAAGTTGTTCAGATGCCAATTATATCTTGTCGAATGGAGGCTTTTCACTCATTCCTTGATGTTTAAGCATCTCCAAGAAGCACATTTTGAAATGCCGCATATTTGCCAAATTAATTAATTGTATTGCATGCCCGTGCGAAAACTGCAATGAATATGTTTACCATATATATTGATATGTATATATATATATATATATATATATATATATATATATATATATATATATATATATATATATATATATAAAATATATATGTAGATATATATATATACATGTATATAAAAGATATATATATACCCTATATATATATATATTTATATATATATTTTCCTCCTATTCTATATATATATATATATATATATATATATATATATATATATATATATATATACATTTATATATGTTGTCATGTTGTGCTGCATATACAATGTTCGTGATGTCATTTATTTATGGACATCAGTTTAACTAACATCGAAAAGTGAAGAGCTGGATTGACCTTTCATTAAACAATGTAGGTAATTCTGCTGAAAGTAACACTAAGGCTGTGTCTACATTATCAGGACCTGAAGAGATTGATACGTCAATCTGAATAATCAGGTAACGAAACAAGTAGACGCTGACATTGTTTGTCAGCCACAACGATAGGCTTAGTCTGTATTTTAGGTGGACTTATATCAATGCCCCATATATCGTGTATTAATAGTGATAAATCTTCTGTTAGTTTTGGAATGGGATGGATTGATATAGCGTTTTAATTGTATGCGCTATGAAATAAAATCAGACTAACACAAACATATACAATTGATGAGCAAACATGCGGATTCTAAACCTGCTGTTTAACATTTATTGCTGTAAGCTGGTAAGATATTGGCATCCTTTTGAGCGCCATAGATAGGTTCTTCTAATCATAACCTGCAAGCCAGACAAGTATATGTGTGATCACAATTAAAAGAGTAATCGCTTATGAGATGATTGGATGCTACTTGTTGCTTTCATCACAATAGTTGTCAGGTGTACGGAATAAGTATTGTTTTCGGCTAATTCATTTGTCTAGTTATGACAAAAAAAGTTTAGATCATTAGCATTTCGTTGGGTGAAATGAATGTCAACAGAGTATACACCTTGGCACATATAGGTTCCAGTTTAGGTCGTCCTCACACATAAGTCTATCTAATTAACAGTATACTAGTAAATATACTTAATATGTGCTACAAACAATCTTTATTGTACACAAACGGAAATGTACCGTCAAAATATTTGAAATGCAAGCAATGCGGTTTTGTGCAACGATTTGGTTAGTAAACGATGCAGCAAATGGCCTGCAGGAGTACGTGAGCTAATCAGCATTTCGTGTCTATTATTAGCAGTTTATTATTTATTGTCACAGCAAGTACAGTTTTAAACATTAGCGCCGATTAAACAGCTTATTCGATAGTGTCTGATATAGAAATCGGTAATAATATTATATATATACATAAATATATATATATATATATATATATATATATATATATATATATATATATTTATATCTATCTACATATATATATATATATATGTATATATATATATGTGTATATTAATATATATATTTATATTTATGTATAGAAATATGGTAATAAATATTAATATATCTATATATATCTCCATATATGTATATCAATATATATATATATATATATATATATATATATGCTATATATATATATATATATCTATATATCTATCCCCCTCTATATACATATATATATATATATCTATATACTATATATATATATGTGTGTGTATATATATTTATTTATATAAATTTACATACATAAACATAGATGGTATATATGTATGTATGCAGATATATTTATATGTATGCGTATGTGAATATATATATATATTTATATATATACATATTTGGAATAATATGTATACATTAATATCAATATATATATATATAAATACATAAATGTATATATAATTCATTATTCTGTGTTAGTGAGCAAATAAAGATGAATAAAGTGAAAATAAGATCGCGAGTTACTGGGATATTTCCATTACACATACACTCACACCAACACACACATGCACACATACACACACATACACATAAATATATATATAGATATAAATATATAGATATAGGGATATATATTTATATATAGAGATAGGGATATATAAATATCTATATATATAATATATATATAAATATATATATATATATCTCTATACTAGATATCTATATATAGATATATATATATATATAGAGATATATATATATACATATACATATATATATATATATATATATATATATATATATATATATATCACTATATCAAAGAAATACCAAGACCCCTAAGAAAATAACTTTATATGCATTATTTTTACTAACGATTACAGGAGTTATCATGAAAGCATGGTTTATGGCATAGGCGGTAACTGTCTAATGAATTATAGTGAAAGGGCTTCCTACATAATTAATTTCGAAGCGGACCTGTTTTGAGGTACGGCAGCAAAGTGTACATGCATCTGTTGTGAAACACCGTTGCTTTTAACCGCAAAGCAGCTAGAATGATGACCTAAGCGCGTAATTTGGCATTAATAAATATTTGTATTATACCGGAATAAATGTCTTGGTTGTGAATTATCCGTGTTTTCATTAAAACATTTATGTAGGTTTGGACTTAAAATATATCTTATTTGTGCTTATATTTAAGGGCAAATGATAATGATAGTTTTATATGCCAAACAAAATATGATCAGCCAGGATCGGCCACATTATTGTGCACATTTCGTGTTTCAGAAGACATTTATACAACGTCGTAAAAGTTAAATACTATCGTTATATAGCTAACATTGTAGTGAGCTGATACTTTAAGATATTAACCGGCAAGATTTGAAATGCTGATGTAACCTGGCCTATCATACCATACCAATTTAGTATCAATTGTTTGCTTTGGTGTAGGTTGAAATGCGTTATCACACATTTGTGGCACCACACAATCAATAAGGTTATCCTAATTCCTTTGAGGTAGAACTTCCACAAATTGTCCAATTTCACTATCGTATGGTCTTATGCGAACCAATTAAAGATAACTAAATGGTTGTCGAGAGAGAGGGTATTTTGATATAATTATAAAGTGACATAAAAATACATTTCGTCTAACATATTGTCAGTTGACCATCTAATTTTACCTTGCTTGATTATTATACTGGATGCAATCAAATGTCATCTCTCAACGAAACGTATCTTTAATCATCTCAGCAATATCCGAAAATATCTCCTTAGGTATGCATATTGATATTTCATTTCTTTATAGCTACCGTTTTTTTCATCCTAATTACCGTAACAAGTATTTACCTTGAATGTAAAGAAAATCAATACTTTTCATTATCCAACAAATAGATAAATGTTAGGAGCTCAATCTATAAAACAATAATTTTTTTCAATATGTGAGTGTACACGATTAGAAATTCACTGCCATTATGCACAATTTTATTTAATTGTCGGTATAGCAATAACACTGCAGACAATGTGAAATACTAGTCGATCAGGACTGAGATACTGGGGAAAACATAAGACTGGATAGGTTTGATTTTTTAACTTTCTCGGTTGACAGGTAAAAAACCGAATTGCCACTATGCGTAAGCATCAACGAGATAAGCGAAAGCAATTGCGCAACTTCGCTCATTTCTCTGTTACACCCAGCGCGACCTCAGTTTCCACTCATCGCAACGATGTGATAGCGACAGTGGAGTTGCCTTCTGTATATCACTTATCTATAGACAGGAATGCTTTTAGTGTAATGTGCCCTCAAATATGCGAACAGACGCAATCTCATACAGGCTTGCATGCCTAATACATTCGATATATTATATTTCCATTCACTGACGACCGAATCACATTGAGAGTAGTATATGCAACAGACAAAAAGCCTAATAGTTACATCGCATTACTCAGGCTGGGGTAAGCTGCTCGTTTCAAACTTGAATATGAATGCGGCGTACAGGGGCAAAATACACTTATTGGCCATATCTTTGGAAATCAGACATACATAGTTCAAAGCGAGAGACCAATCGAAGCAATTCATTGGGTACGTTTTATTGATGCATAATTGCACAGAGTTAGTCAAGAGCGGACGAAACACATAATTGACACTGCAAAAGAGATTATTTCTTGCTATTTTACATCATTATCTTCTGCTATCCAATTAAAGTTTATACGTTCAAATAGTGCAATTTATCTATGGAAGTTTAAAGAGCTTCATCGAATGGCCAATCCAATGCTACTTCACTGTCATTTAATAATGGATGCAATTTGGCATCAAGTGACATTTGGAAACTACCTCCAGAGTACTACGACTGTATATGATCGTATATGCTGCAAGACCTATATGGCCGCTTCTAATTGAAGCTGCTTCTATGATCATGCGCTTAACAGAGACTAGATGTGCAGAAGCTTTGCATTGGCATAAATAACATAATTTAAGCTTTTGTCCGTTAAAACTGTTGTTTCGCAGGAAAAAAAAATGTTTAGTTAACAATCTTAAAAGTGTCTGCTTTGACGCATAAACCTAACCCTGCAGCTACCTTTCGCATTACATACCACACCATGTCTTACACTAGCTACTTATCGCAAAAGTATCAATCATATTATCTCACACGCATAGCCAACGGGCACATGATGCGAATGCCACATGATCACTACATATTATAAATAGATCAGTCATATCGACACGCCCATACGTACCTGCAGCTTGCCGTGCCGGAGGTGATTGCTAAATGTATTCGGTATTTTTAAATATATATATATATATAAACATATATGTATATATATATATATATATATATATATATATATATATATATATATATATATATATATATATATATATATATACATATATATATATATATATATATATATATATATACATATATTTGTATATATTTTTGTATATATATATATGAAAGCAATTTATGTTTAACGGACTATCGTCTGTTAATAAGTGTGTCTGCTTGTTCGGATGCGTTGTAGGGGTATTAAAGGCTAGTGGAGCTGACCGGGAGTGCAAAGATAACGGGTGTTCCGACTGTTTGTTATGAATATTGCCAGGTATCTCACTAAAATATATGCATTAAACCTTACGTTTTGGAGATTTGTGACCTCAGCATCCGTATTGTTGCACTGTTACCATGCATAACCTTTACGAAGCTATCGCTCGTTCCCCCTTTGACATCGGTTGCCTCTCCTCGCAGCACAATATATTATGTGACATTGTTGCGTTGAGAAAGAAAAACTTAGCCATGAATGGGCTTGTATCTGACTAAAAAATTGCGAATAAGCTCCGGGGGGATTTGTTGCTCCGGAATCCAATCTCGCTGAGTTGATTGCACATAATTAGAGCTACAGCTATCCCATCGGAAGTCAATTATATATTTTTGCAATTCTGCTTGCATTAGCTCGTTTGGAGTCAACGGTTGTGTCGATCGTTGACAAATGCCCTGTCTGATAAGGTTTTGCACGTAATAAGGACACGCGAAATAATTTACAATAAAATATTACAATGAATATGTCGCAGAAGTGTTGTTTTGATGATCTGATGGTGATGTAAATCGTTGAACACAACCAATATTCATTGAAGGCAAAAAAACCACCTCACAAATGGATCTTACCATTCAGTACATAGCAAATAGTAACCTAGTGTGTATGTTACCTAGTAACATACATATAATAACCGAGTTTCTTTCATGGCTTATATTGTCTAACTTGCCGTAAGGCAAGTATTTCGGGTAGTGTGTTTTATCGTTATTAGTTAGTGGCTCTTGAAGTTTAAATTCGTCAGCTCTGCGTTATGTTCTAAGCCTATTTTGGAGACACATTGACTTTTCGAAAGCATGTGGCAACTGGCAAAAATTATTTGTCTAGTGCACAATGCAAGCCAAATGTGAAATATGCGTTGGCAAACCCAACAAATGCAATTTCAGAACGCGATTTGTGAGAATTAAATCCTAATGTTAGACATAAATCACACGGCAAACGAGCAATTGTTTCATTTGTGGTTAGCCGAAGGGGCACATGTAACATTATAATAATAGCTGAACTCCCATAATGTTTCTCTGACTATAAAAAAATATGCATCAATTGAGATTAAATGGTTCGTGTAAATAATAGAGAAACTTTAAAGTACATACTTTCCCGTTACCCTCTCACATAAGAGGATTTTCAACGTAAAATATATCACTATAATTAACAAATGATATTTTAAACCCGAATATGCGCGATATATTGCTCGTTAAAGAAAGCATATGTTAAATATAACAAAACAAGCATTTTTACATAAATGTCACAAAATGTTGGACCTATTTTATGGCTGTTTAATATTTGTTGCAACACCATCCTTCGTTCTTAGTGCTGATAACCGACCAACCAGCTGCTTTGAAATGTCATGATATTAATTGGTTTTATTTTAATCATTGCTCAGTGAAAATGTTCTTCACATAGCATGTAAAAAGTCAGTAATCTGGTTTTAGCCCATATGCCTAAGTACGTGTTTTATGTTGCTCATATATATATATATATATATATATATATATATATATATATATATATATATATATATATATATATATATATATATATATATATATATATATATATATATATATATATATATATATATATATATATATATATATATATATATATATATATATATATATATATATATATATATATATATATATATATATATCGATCAAGCCGCATCGAGGGAAAGTGTTTATGTACGCCACTTAATAGCATCGTGGTAATGTGGTGCTGGTTGGTTCACTCATGAGGGTCGGTCTGCTTTCTGATGTGTTCCTTAGCTGGAGCATGCAATGTATTACGGAATATATGGCATGCTGAGCAGTTATAGTATCTGTAAATTACATACTGAGTAGAAAATGTAGGTGCAGCATGCAATTGGAGCATTACGTTACGACATAATTTACAAATTGGTTCTGCCTAATTACAATGCCGCGAATCGGGCAGGTGCTCATGCGCAATGCATACCAAATATGCTCGCAGAGGGGTCATGATGTTTCAGCTCAATACTGCCAAGGAGTACATAGCGATTTATTGCGACAAGCCCATGGTGATCTGTTGGGACACATTTGCCTACGCATAACTTCGACAGAGTATCCTCTATTCCAATACAAATGATTGTGTTACCACCAATCGCTCACAAAATACACGATAACTTACGGATCAATCACGACTATATTGATGATCCAGCATGATAGCGCAAATATTCGCTCCAGAAACAGCTAATTGTCGCTGCACAGGCTATTGACGCTGGTCCGTAATGTATCACGTATCGGTCAGAGAGTGCATTCAGTATGGTATGATTAATAAACATGGTTATAAAGCAGAGTACCGACGGGCGATAGCTCTATTGCAATTGAAAGCTCATTATATAGTTCGAATATTGTAACACTTGGTGCTACCTAAATTATATATATGTGTGCATATATCATAAACAGAGCAGGGCAGTAAATTTATATTAACTTGCCAAGTACATTTCCAGTGCCTTAATATGCCCACAGTGCTCGTCATTACTGACCATTCGAAGGGATAGCATCCATGACAGGTCAATGTATATTTACAACCGCAGTGTAAGACTTTTGTTCACTAAGTGCATATGGTAAAAACCTGCTGCCTATAATTAATCCTTTAATTGACTTATCAATATACCGCTGGTTTGCGGTGCATTGTAAGGCAGTGACATTTAGCTGCGTCTATAAAGGCTTTATTGATACAATCTCTGTCCATATTTGTGGCTATGCATCTTTAGAAGCATTTTAACGCTCTCTAATCAAGCAAAATATTCACGTTTATGGACGTATAACAGTTGCCTAATATCTTTATCAAGCATCCCACCATTGTGCGTCTATAACAAAAGCCGCTTGGTTGACATTATTATTTAGACCTGAGTCTGTTTATCTTATCTTTGTAGTCTATTATGCTAGGTTTGTATTCACAGAAGTGACCAGCCTTTGGTATGCATCTTTCAATCAGCAAATAATGCAATACGATTGAGATCGTTTGCTGCATCTCACTTCAAGCAATTGCAATCACATTCAGGTTTACGTTCATATATTTGGTCTTGTTATTTTAAAATGCTGTTAAAGAGACCAGTAGGTTGTTACATAATTTTAATCCAAACTCAAACTAAACAGACACACAGGCAATGTGGGATTGTAAAATGCTGAGAATTAAGTGCTAATCACACCGATTTGTGGGGGCCCAACAATAGCTTGGGCAGCTGTTTATTGACTATACGCCATATCAATAAACATTAGGGATATATTCACAGCCTAAGCGGTTACTATATGTTATGTATGCCAGTTGATAAATGTTTTGTTCACAAGAAGAATCGGAACGCAAATCAATGGTGCTAATATGTAGAAATCCGACCATAGAATCGCACAGCAGAATACCCTGCGACAAATGATATTGTTATCTTTACCATACGCACAAACATGGCCACCGCTGTTCTAAATGCAGAGGAAATCGACTATCGATATGTAACTTTGCATATGCAGGCCTTGACGCTCGCGCAATATGCCAATAACTTATAACTGATATATAAGTCAATAATTTTACAGTACTACCATTCATTTTCGCAATGTAGATACTTCGACCTACTATTCAAGAGCAAACGTAAAATTCTTTGCTGTCACCATCAAAGTTGTGATGACATCGTGAAGACCTACGCAAAGTAATGCCTAGCAGTTACTTATGAAAATATTTGCATAGTCGAGTATTTACAGTAGCGAACGACTTGATAAAGAGCGATAAATATGTCCAGCTAGAAGCACTTAATATGCTATGGTTGTTGACAGACAATATCGTGCGTCGCAACCTTTTACGGCTTTAAGTGCTAAGCGATAAAGTTGTGTCCTTTGTTATTTACTCCACTAACTGATCATATAATGGCATAATTTTGAACATCATGTGTATAGTTTGCTACCCATTACCCATAAATTAATCAGGTGAATGTGTCGAGCACGATAAAAGCGATTCTTTCATCTCGAATCGTTTGACTTTTCCTAGGAGTAAGCACTGTTTTCAGTGAATTATTTCTTGCTGGCAATATTAAATCATAAATCGGTTATAAGCATTGTGTGGTTCGATATAAATACCATTAAGTAATTTTTGTCTATTGTATATTTCTATTTTTGCTCAGAGAAACAATGCACTAAAAAAAACGTTTCTTATGTGAATTTGCCATACTTTCCGTCAACAACAATGAACAAATGCAGCAAAGATGCCAAACAGAGTGCGTTTTAGTCGTATTTATCCATCTTCTAATGCTTCATCTCAGCCAAAATAGCCGGCGCACGTTGCAACGGAATGCGCTATCTTTCAACATGAACAATTTGGACAGCAGGCAATCTATAGTGCACACATTGTAGAAGCTACATTGTACCATAAGCTGATCAATTATTCAGCAGTCGTGTTACAGATAATTGCCACTTTGACCATAGACTTACAACATTTGCTGGCACATTGAACAGTTACATCTACGTCAGAACTAAGTGAGGGGGGGGGGACTTGCGGAACTGTTCAGCATTCTAATGGGGACATTGAGACAGCTTATTTACCTTGTTCAAGCGACGACGCTCCGAGTCGGGTGACGTATGTCTTCCAAATGTCGTTCGTTAGATCACAAAAGGGTTTTAACTAATGTACCATATCATACCTGATTGGCGAAACCAAACATGTGACACAAATGAATTCCAGTGATAATAGGTCGGCTCCTATGATTTATATCAACCCAAATAACGTTCAACGCTTGTGTCATGTGCATAAAAGAATGAACGAACGCATTGCTGAAAGAAACATATCCTAATTTCACCAAGGTGTTTGCATGTTCAGTGCTTTTCCATATATTTACCGATTCAAAATAAAAACAATGTGTAACAGAAGTTCATATGATACATTGATGGCTTTATTAGCAATTATATTTGATCATAACGCAAAGGTTACTGTATGTTCGATTCTCTGGTTGACACATTTACACAATGCTGTAAACCTTACCTATGTGAACTTATTTTTAAGCAAAATGGAGAGACAGCACCCAATGAAGAGTCACATGTCAGCTAAATTACCTTATTGCACGTATATGCATTAGATAAAGCCTCTGACCCTACGTGTGATACAAGCAGATTTTAATAATATAATGCAAATTCTCGACCACACAGTACGGGTGAATATTGTTGAATCGATTTAAACCGATCACTGAGTAATAGTTTTTTAAACTAACTGAATTCAAGCGTGCTGTTTGTGACAAACGCTACTCCAAGGGTCAAACCCACTTGAACTCGCATACGCTATTCATTTCTTACATTACCAAGTCAAATTATTTTGTTACTGATAACCCTACGTGGGAGCATCATTCAAGGTAAGGTTTCTGATGAAAGTACATTCTACCAATGCAATGAATGAGGTGTTTAACAGGTCAAGACTTTCTTCAGGCGTCGCTTTATAACCATAAAGAAAATGAAGGATGCGATGGATTTTTATGATGATATTCACCAACAGATTTACGTGATATTGGATGCTTCTCATTACTGCTTGTTTTAAAACTTCCGTAGTTGTATCGTCGCTCTTGGCATGTAGTCGTGTAAGGTGTTGAAAACTGTTGATCGATAGATATCTATATCAGGTACCTCTCGGCAAATGTTTATTTAATGCCCGTTAGACTAATTATTCTACTACTTTATAGCAGAAGGTTATTATGCTGAATAAGACGCCGTCATATATGTCATACATACCCTGCAACAGAACAATCAATATCTAAGGGTGCCTAATATAATGACTCTCCACATAAGTGCTCGATGTCAAACGTCGGGTAGAAACTGAACCTTTATTAACGCAGAACGTCTCGACTGAATTGTTTAATATTACATGCAATACGTCTATAAATGCTGTTGTCATCAGGATCATGATGGATACTAAACTGGTTCGATGATTCATGTGAGCTAGTGCCTCAGAATTAAATGTCTCTGTTTTGCTTGATCAACAGTTCACTGCGTAAGTCGAATATAATATCCAGGATAACACTACGAATTATTCCTTAATTGTGCTCATAAATCGAATCACAAAGAGCAAAATCAAGTACGTTTTTAAACTAATGACGTCATAAATGAGCTACGGTGCCAAACGTAATTGAATTTGCTAGCAGCGTCTTTTATATTCTGCAAGACCAAAAGAAGGTACCTAAACCCTCTTTAATACTAGGCATATCGCATTATTAGGTAAAATATTACCCCACTCTGCGGATCATGCCCAGCAGTCCTTTGACACCAATTTATTAAGGCGCACTAGATATTATATATATTCAGCCACTTGATACGACCGACTCTCGTTAGGGTCTGATATGCAGCAGAATAAGACACGGGACATCCACGGTTAGACAATATATGAAATAGAAGCAATAGATTATAATGATGGGTTATTAATCGGATTTTTAGAACTGATTGCACTCATATATGTTAATAAAAAGTTTGAAAGTAATGTTTGGTCAATACGACGAAGCATGGCCCTTGTCGAGTATCATTAAGTTCATCTTATCGTACCGAATTGCTTCTCTCTATATTGCAAAAACGATAGGGTTGCTTACTGTTATGTAAGAATTATTGGTCTAACTGGGCATTGCAATATATATGCTTTGACACAACGATTGTTGAAACGGTTGGTGCCGATATCCCATATTCATACTGCTTCACATCCACACTCTCGAAATTGAATAGCGTTCTTATCACTAAACATAGACCGCCATTAACGTACTTTATCTACATTGTTGCACAGATCACTGAGCGACTGAAACAGCTCGCTTTCAATAAATAAAGATATTCGCATTTTGAGAAGGCTATATGAAAATAATTATGTCCTTTATTGGTAAGTAATGATTTAAAAATGTGTAACTTAGATAAAATATATCTTCATTTATATTATTCTTGGTAATGTGCGTTTAGAAAACAGGGTCTATCGGCCACTTTATATCGATAGGCGCTTCATTAGATTCCCAGGTCTATGATAATGAGCTGAACTGTCTGGTCCGACAGATATCCTGTGCATTTTATGATGCTAGCGGACGCAGTTTCAAAAATGATTTCTCAATGCCCCTCAACGTTTGTGATGCTGATAGTCTATATGCTGACACCTGCTGTCACCTGATAGTTGGTCGATGCGATGATAATTGATTTAATGCCTGCTCATGGGAATGCGACACACTTTCCGGGTGGATTTCGAGACCTCATTGTGTCTTTTAAACTGGTGTCCTTGCTAGATAGACGAGCACGGCTGCTTCCTCGAGAAAGGTAATTCCACTTCAGTAACAGCTCATTCGTATTACAATAATGGTTACAGATAAATCAAGCCAAGCATCTACATATGATGCGAAGACTTATACATGTAGTTACTCGAAAATGCATTATTGCCTTTTATGTGTCTGTTATGTGTCTCTTATTGAATGTAATTTTATATTTTTAGTTTTTGAATTATTTATGCATTGAATTTAATCATACATATCTTTGCATACTTACACACACAGATAGTCCAGTGGCGTTGCAAGCACAATTATCGTACACGTTGGTGGCTGGAAATGACTCGACATGTAATTGTCTTTGTCAAACTATGCTTAACATGGCACATTTAAGGGAAATACTTTTGCTTGTATTTTGCCAGAAGAGAAATAGTTTATATCCTGTATAGAACACATATTGCCGTTGAGCAGTTGTACAATAGGTTATCACTTGTTACTTAAGCACCAATCATATTAATTGCTTCCGAATCTGTTTATCGTTTCTATCTAGTCTTACAACAATTTAACTTCAGCATCTCTAAATCTAATGATAACACTGCATTTTTCTGGCGGGGCCGATTTAGGATAACATTAATGCTTATTCATTAAGCAAAGCATAAGGACCACAAATTCCCCTGTGATGCAATGCTTCCCAATCACCACACCAAGACCAACTGATTGGCTAGTTATTATTGGCAATGACTGTAACGTAGAGGCATATTTTGGAATGGACGATACTTGGCTTGATATTAAAACGTCATTTGCCAAAAATGTCAACGTGGACACATCTTGCAACTGCAAAGACAGCAGTGTATTATTCTCGGCAGCTCGGGCAGAAATTTAAAAGTAGTAATTAGTTCACTCAGCGTCAGTTAACTATGCCGTTGCCTTTTCGCACATAAGTTTCGTGTACTAATGAATCCTGTTCAAGCCATGTAATGATATGCTGTAGAGACAAATTGAGCACTGAAGAGGATTTTGTCCGTCCGACATCCCTGAGAGACGGTTTTCACTGGGGAACGAGCATTATAATGAGCATTATATGGCATAATGATTATCTATATTGTCAAAGCATCACTGCGTCGAACTAGTGAATTGTCTTTACCCCATCTACAAGAAGGTATCAGCACATGAGAGTAGAATATGCAACCCTGCATTTTACATTGGTACATCCTCCGGTAGGTTCAACATTTTGTTTATTTAATCACATCACCTCAGCGGATAAAACGAATACTTCAATCAAAAATAAACGCCACACACTAAGCATGCTATATAAGTTATCAAAAACAAAAGAAGCGACCTTCTAATATATTCAATATATTCAGAGGGGTCATCGCGCCGTGGCTAAATGATGTCAATGGCGATATGAGGATTCAATGAAACCCAACTGATCCGGCGGGACACATTTGTCCACTATTTGCTTACACAATACGCATAAACTTCCATATCAATCAATGGCCCATTTATGTTCCTGGCCGTTTGCACCAGTATCCGATCCGAAAACAACCCTTGTCACTGATTATATTGCTCCACAGATGAGTAAGGCTGCAATCTAAACAAATGGTCTATCGATCAATGTTTACGTTGATGTTTATGTTAAGTTATATATCAGCTCCACATTTCAACCAGGTCAGCATGGGCACTGAATTTAGTTTGATAAGATCGGCAAACCAGACACAGGTCATTACCAGTATTTTACGAGGAAGAATTGACATTTATTCGCATGTTTGCTATTTTGGTAACGCGTTCGAGTAGAATATACACACCATACCCTAATGGGTCCCACGGTCTACAGCATGGTGATAACTAAGCACAAGGTGCTACTTAATGACATTATGTGTATGTTGTTCCAATAACGTGATAGATAAACAAACTTATACTGTAGAGGAGATAGCGTTGTATGGTATCATCACAACCTTATATATTAACATTGTCAAATAGAATTATAGTCAGCAAGTGTCCATCGGCGATTGCTTTCGTGGTATTAAACGAATGGCGATTTGTCAAAGAGGTTCTATATCAGAAGTGCCCTAGGCATAATATTCTGCAATATCTAGAAAATAAATGTTATGGGTATTGTCATATGCGCATAGTCATGTTTCTGAAATGAGACGGGATCTAGGTTTTTTTTCAAGGCGACTAGCCGAGGTAGATCGTTAGCTATTGAACACGATGTGATTGGCGGAAACGTACGTCATACACAATGCAACTGCAACAAATATCATAATACCTTATCAAAATCATTCTAATTAAAGCCACTATCCATGTTCACCAACACGGTCATGATTGGATTTACATTATCCTACCCATGGTAATAATAAACCTACAAGGATTGTATTCGATTGAACGCGTTCGTTGGTTTACGTATATGTTTATTAGCAATCTTGTCTGCACACTGTTAATCTGCTTTTTACGTGGGAAAAGGTCAAAAGAAAAATAAGATTGCAAATACAGTCCTTAAGTGCAACATAAGTACGTTATTATCACATTACAATATATCGCAATGCAATATAATGGTGATTATTTCTGCTTCTTATGGGTTGGGCAAAAGGTTCATGTCGGTGCTCCTGGCTTCCTGTCCGATCCGTTGTGATTTAACAAGCGGTTGCTTAACAACACTTGTATATAAGTTGTTATTTGATTCTGGTCAAATGTGACACCATAGTTTAATGTGAACAAACGAAATATGATGATTTATCGTTTCAATATTGTTTTCCGTTTTCCATCAGAAGAGGATAACAATATTACCTTTTGTAAGGTTTCATTCCAGGTCTAAGGAGATTCATTTATCGTCAATTGATTTGAGCATGCATCAGTATCACCAAAGTATCTCAAGTCGATTTCGTATCATACTGTCCTGCAAAGAACGACAAAAGTAGCGCATATATTAGGTATATATGATATAATGTTCGCTGTGCCCAGAAGATTTTGAGCTGCATCGCGTGTTTTCTTATTCTCTTCAAGGCGGTCGGAAATACATGCGTGGGATTAGCGTGCCTTTCCCATATGGTCATATATAGCATCGTCGGTATTGCTATTAATCGAGGTACGTATGTTGGGTAACATGAGCGTCGCAGGAGGTTCTCATTTTTGTCGTGGCTTTTAGAGGGAGCAAGTACATAATTCAATCTCAGCAGCAGCACATCACGAGACAAAAGACCTCTAATATCTTATATGTCTCATCTACGTTTCAGTCAATTTAGGAAGCATTACAACATTAAATAAGTTCGGGTCTCGTGATGTTTAAACATAGATTGCGATTTGAATGTTTGTCATGTTGAGTTGAGGAATTGGTAGTGACAGTGACCTTCAATTTTGCCTGAAAGCTCTATTCTTAATGAAGAAACAGGCGTCTCGTGCGTTATAAATATGAATCAATTCATGATGCATGTAACATGCCTATATTATGCGCTGCAGGTTGCATATATGATGCTACAGGTTCGTGTATAGGTGTGACATAATCAAGTTTTGTAAATGATATAAATTCGTGATTGGTAGGAGTAGCAGATTTTATGGATTACACGATTTGAAAAGCTTTTTCGTATTCATTCTGTCTTAGCCATGGCCCTTGTCGAAATGTCCCCAAAGTTTTGAATTCTGCTCTGCGAAGCAGAAAAAAAAAATCTAATCCATTGTTCAGTTTATATACCTATATCAGGTCCCCGTGGTTTTATAAAAGTTATCAGCCATTGCAAGCGCAATCTTCATTCGTTACTTAACTCAGACTTACCGGTTAAGAGCTTTGTTGCATGCCCTTAAACTCTTACATGTATGTACATGTATATATATATACATTCGTTTATATATATGCACGTATATATACATAAATATATACATATATGAGTGTATTTATATATAAATATATATATATGTTCATATATATATTTATGTATCTATATATATAAGCATATATATATATATATATATATATATATATATATATAAACATATATGTATACATATTTATAAATATATATATTAATACATGCATAAAATTACATATACATGAATTTATATATATTTGTATATGTATGTATATAATAATGTTCGCATTCTTTTTTTTTGGTACTTTGGCATGCGGACAATTATATATGTATACAAAAGTATACATTAATTTGTAAATATATATAAGTATATACCTACTGATATTATATATTTATTTGTTTATTTGTAATATATACATATATATATATACATATATATGCATTAATCATATAAATAATTAAATATATATATATATATATATATATATATATATATATATGTGTTGACATATACATATATCTATATATAAGCTTATATTTTTCTATATATATTTATATATACATAAACATATATGCATACATATTTAAAAAAGCATTGTTTCGTGGGTAATGGCTGCGTATGTTTCTTTGCCTAAATATTATCAATCATATATGCACGTACTTCAGCAGTGAACACCCCAAATAACAAAATAGATGGTTGCCGCACTGCCATGCAGAGCAAACTACCAAATACAAAGCAAACGACATTGCTAAATATAATGAAACGTGAATATTGTAACATATAACGCCGTGTTTTGAAATATTGAAGATGCAAACGGAAGAACATTGATTCCAGCTAATGAATGACATTTCGTTAAGCTAGGTGCCCTGAACTAGGGTACCAGATCAGCAAGGGTATCTAAACCACCAAGCTATTGATGATGGTATTTCTACTTAGTAGGAGGTGCGTGTGTGTCGGGAATCAAATCCAGGATAAGTCTCGAAGGGAGTACAATTGCTAGTCAAATATATTAAGTGCCATCTTGTTCATGAGCCCCATTAATTGAATTTAGACGTTGGGTGAAAAGATCTAATAACTGTGTGCTTACCCAATTCGCAAACCAAGTCTACATTATCTGCGTTACTACGATACATGCGATGGCCCATTGTTTGCGTTGGTGTGGTTCTCGCCTTGTCACCTTTATGTTGGCGTGCACATATAATCTTGACAGCTTTTGAGTGCGAATGTAAAATGCTTGCAGGCAATATATTGCTCTTTTCGCCTCAGTCGCAAACATGGCCTCACTTTTCCCCTCAATTCCTGTGGTATTCAACAGTTCATTTGACGTCATTTGTTCCATAGTTAATTACATTGGCTTCGTTGTCGAGGCGAGGTGAGTTGCTAACGATAAATGGAAGACATGTCATATTTGCAGTCGTTCCAATGTCTCTCAGCGTCCATTCCAACGAAAGTATTTATGATGTGCAAAGCTTGTTTGTAAATGCACATCATATAATTTGGTCGGCTAAACACATATTTCTCACAGCTTAGCAAATGACAAACCTAGATAAGTTGATTTTTAATAAACGCAAACGCACGGCAGAAAGCAGAACGTTCAACCTCATTATGTCTTTATCTCAATCGTAGTTCATTTGTGTACAGCATGCCACTTACCTAAAAACCAAAGGACCTATCCGATTTAATTACACCAGTTTTCGTGAATTAGCATTTTGGTACCAGCCTTTGATGTCTGATAAACCTTCGTCTTGAAACCTAAGGTAAACAAAAGCTACACCCGACAAGACCATCTATCACGTGGGAAGGTCATCCACTTTTTTTAATTATGAATATCAAAGGGACTGGAATACATCTTCATAACCCTTTTGCTCAAATATTCGTGGATTAATTTCCATTGTTAGACAATGCGATTTTTGTAAATAGATGCTTCATTGAAGTTATAATAAGATATATCTTACCCATCCATCGCCAAGCGCATATTTTGCGGTTAACTTCATACACTTTAATGCAATGCAATGAGTAGGAGTTATAGCAGTAATGCAACAACCTTATATGATGAGCAAAGAAATAAAGCTATTCTTTGGAAGTAAGGAAGTAGTCAGTTAATTCTTGTTGAAAGAGTTCGTCTGAGATGCATGGCTTATATAAACACTTATCGGCTATACATATTGATAACTGTCTTCAGTCCATCAGGTTTGATAAAGCAGTAATTCATATCAAATTAAATTGCAACATTAACGCGATGTGCAGCGATTCACTGTTAATCAGTACTTAGAATGGAACTAGATTATTTATGCGTCACTCTTGCTTGATGGCTTAGCGACACATTTCTGGCGAGGTTTGGCATTGTCATTAATCATCGACCCATTAAGGCCCTTTCTTAGCAAACACTGAGCTGTATAAACCGCACAAATGCACTCATTTATATACCAGTTACACTTTAAATGACACTCCTTGCATAATATAGATTACCATTGGTATACATTTGACTGGTACTAGCATTGGTGACCTACTGGAGAAGTGCAAATTAGTTCAGATAGTTACTCAACACTCTCATTCGATGATAAGCGTCATTCCAGGAAAGCTTATTTGTGTGGTCTGTGGGTTCGTCTGATGTGTTGTTTATTATATTCTGTGGGTTTTTTTTATTGCGACAACAAAGTTTCAATCAGTTATTCGCTGGTTATTGCACTGAATGAATCAATCGGAATAATACTAACAGTTCTTTAGCTTCTGACTGATGTCATCTTCGAAGCCAGCTGATATAGTCTTTGTTTTATTAACTTTAGATGCAGGATGTATCCGAATGAACCAAAAACCTCTGGTAACAAAGGCATATGGAAATATGGTAACTGTGCTGACAGTATGAGGCTATAACGGACCTAACAAGGATCCAGATCTGACGTCGGGCTTCATTTCTCATAAGCGACCCATTCAATAAATGTCGAATCCAACCACTCTTGCCTTACATTTTATTCTCATACTGCACATGTGCTGTGGCTAAGAGGGGCGTTGAGAAGAAGAAGATTCTCTGTGTATATACACCTTGATTTCCCATTTGCAGTTTCGGTTCACTGCCAAAATCTGTGTCTGCCGATCAACAGGCGTTACTCCCAAAGAGGCAACTTTAAGATGACATTCCAGAAATGGGCGTTAAGTATTCCGTAAGAGCGATAGAATTTAAGTCAATTAGCAATATAATTTCAAATAAACGGCTAACAACGTAAGTTATATAGCGCGTGCCACCATATTTGGCCACATTGATCAAAATGTGCGAGTATTATATGTCACAACGGTAACAATCAGTGATTGAAAAGAGGACAGTGAGATTATTGTACTAAAAATGTGATAATAGATCAGCCTAGATCAAAAGACCATAGCGAGGAAAGATGGTTTTATTGTTGTGCAGTTTGCGAAATTTAACATTGATAACAATTGATGTTATAAAGCGTAAATTCAACAAAGTGCTCTAAAACACTTTTGACATGATATGCGCCATGATGATTGCAGCGGAAAGTTGTCTGGAAGGACAAAGGTGTTTATGATATTCCGTTAACAGATGTACCTTTACCTTTGAGAGGCTGGTTGGGTTTCTGATATCGTAAGGGGTTGTATTCCATTGACTAGGTCGAGTAATGCTAAACGCGCGTTGCTAGACTTCGGTTGACTAGGTATGTGGCGCAGTGAGCTATAATTAGTCTTGCGACTGGAGATCGAATGTGAATCTTCGTTAGATAGGCTAGAGACCGGGTGACTTCTAATTTATTGATGATTGCCAACGCAACAGTTTGTATCTTTAGTAAGGTGTCATTGAATGACAGATTTGCTGTTTATATTGAGCCATAATCTACCAAAAGAATTATTTGGCAGAGCATGGCTGCTGTGACCGCGGTTGTGTATATTTGTGTTGTAAATGTATTCACGATTTGTGCGTAATTGGCATCAATTGTCCAAATGACGTGACCTCTAGTAGGAATATTAGCACACCAGCATACACAAATAGTCACTTCATAAAATAATATACCTATTTTTATTTATATATAAGATTAAACATCAGTGCCAGGTTAAAAAACGCCGAGAATGTTAAAATCCAGAAACAATGTCAAATATAATTTTTCAACGCAAAACCTTATACTGTTGCGGCTTAGACACAAAGACTGCGTGTTTCAAGCACTTGGTCTCCCTTCAGGTTCGGTTTTAGTG
Organism: Urechis unicinctus; assembly: GCA_034190875.2. Classification (NCBI taxonomy): domain Eukaryota; kingdom Metazoa; phylum Annelida; class Polychaeta; order Xenopneusta; family Urechidae; genus Urechis; species Urechis unicinctus. The sequence continues at coordinate 17,042,829 of CM067342.1, read as the reverse complement.
GTTGTTCACACAAAACTCTCATTGCAACCCGCAGTAATTATCGGATGCATAAGTAACAGAAAATAAGACAAGAAAACCACCTCGATTACATGTATCATCTTATACCTAAAACCAAATATTTCTTGCGGAAACAAATTACAAAACAAGGAGAGTGAACATCTTCCATGAGTGGGTTACTGATATGTCAAAACATTACTGTGCAGTGTTAAGGATCGCCTTTCAATTCTAGTTACGGTTGATTTGATGGAATTTGCATGAGATGATTGTCTCAATGATACAGTGTTTTTCATAAACATATACTTTGGTTGCTATCACTGTGAAGTACATGCACGCTTTTGTGGCAAATAATGCTGGATTGACTAAATTGGTATACACAAATGACCAATTCATTCATTGTTGAGTTTACTTCTTGCTGATAATATTGCATCTTGTATCAGCTAATGGACCATCATTAATAAATTCTTTCACAAGTCATATGAGTTTTGAATAAAGTCTTCTATTAATTTGAGATTCAAAGATTCTTTTGCACTGCTTTCAGATTAGGGTGTCTGGGATTGCTGGGCATAATGACATTGTCGAGCAAATACTTACTTATATTCTGGCTACATGTGTCAGCTTAAATGTTTTATCATGGCGGTGTCAGACTTTTGTCAAATGTACGTCAACTGAGATAAAAGGGCATCACAAGCGATTGGTAGTTGCATGTAATTACACACTTGGCCGAATGGTCATAAATATCTATACCCAACATGTATGGATATTTAGTCAATAAATATAAATAATAGTATTTCCCTGTTAATTTACCATACTGTGCTATAAGAATGAACAAACTGACCTGGTTGTGTTAGTGCTCGAACGTGTCAAAGTAATCTTGACTAACAGCAATGTTACCGTTTGATAAATTGGAAATGTTACATATTAAGTCCTGTGTATGTTAAATAAAGCATGCAATGGCCGCAGTGCTAAACCTCCATACGTCATGTATCCACAATCGACGACTGTAATGCGTACGTCAAGTGTTAGATAGAGAAAGTTGCAGTCCAGAGCAACACTCGTTAGACCGACGCGACAGTAATTATGTCATTGCAAATGTCACTTAGGCAACCGTTGTGGATAGCTGTCGCGCAATAAACAGCTCTTGAATGAGCATTTTCTCTCTACATTATTGCTACATAATGAAGCTCGGTCTCGTCTTTTGAGGTCGCTGTCGTGTTTCATTATTTCACTATCATTACAGATAATTGAGAAATACGTGACACTACCGTTGAAACTTGAAGCAAGTGGTGCTAAATGTTAACACTTTACAGGTTTGAACGTGGGGTACATGGTCGTTATCAGGCCATTGCCTATTCGCCTACGCAACTTCAGCTTTATTCGTCAGTCCTTTCGCTATTTAATTTACAAAAGGAAAGTTTTATTCCTTCGTCGGCATCGTCGACATGAATGTTGAAATGTTCAAAGTTTCCTTGTAAATATTCAACATGTCGTTTTAATGATGCACCAGCAATCAATGTTGTAATGTTTAGTCGTGTAATTTGTGTTGATGTCTAAATTATGTGACTTTTTAAACGATGCTTACGAATTTTTCTCACGCGGATATAATTATCGTATAACTTGGGTATGAATAAATAATGATAGATTCAGTTTGTAGATAGTAACAAACAAACAGCGCATAGAGGTAGTCCGTTATCAGCATTACGCACACAAACTGCACTACAAATGTCTGCCTGTTGCTAATCCGGGCCTTTATGATTCATAATCTTAATAACAAATTGCGGCAACGCGTTGCCCATCTGGTGCAAGATATTGACATGCTAAGCTGCTTACTCGATCACAGGTCTGTTTCACTTGCATATGAAAGTAACAAGTCTGTTGTTAGCAATTTGGCATAGATTACATTCGAGAGTTCGTTTTTCACTCCATGATAAAAGTATCAAGTTTAGTTTATATAAGGCAACCATAATGATGCAGACACAAGACCAGCGAGTTCTATTCCTGCCTCGCAGAATGTCTCTCGCCCCAAAGTCACAACTAACAGTGGCACCTTGAACCCTGTTGTAGCGTTTGTAGTGAACATTTGTTGTTGAAACGGATGTAAATATTGTATCACTTTTAGCAATGTTAGAAGTGAAATAATTGACAGCTGCTGCTGCTGATATCCTATCTATGATATCCTATCAATGCACGAAACTTCCATATCTGCTTTTATCACAAACATCGTAATGCTAGATATATCATACGGAAGACGACCCAAATATTTTAGGCATATATTCGTGCAGATGTGGACGATTTCGTAAACAAAGTTGGGTTCTCATTCGGGACTCATTCGCCACTTGCGTGACCTAAGCGCGCCTATCATGTTCTTTTAAAGCGAAACTCTGCATTGATGTTTTTTCCGAAATATTCCCACAGTAGCCACCTGCTGCTACCTGATGAGAAGCTTTTTTTTACATCTGATTGCACGCTATTGCTAAGGTCATGATAGTCTCGCATTGAAAGAAACTCTCGAACTCCTATGCTCTCAGGGACGCAGCAAATGTATTCAATAATCTTCTCAAAATAGTATGCTGTTCATCAGGCTTCAGAAAAAGAGTAATATGTATGTATATTGAAACATATTCGCATTCAAGAAAGCGTCCGGCGACATTGAATAAAATTTAATGGTCACTTGGCATTAAACTTTGTCTGAAGCGTCAATCTTATAGCGAGGAACAATTCACGCATGTACGTGGGGTTGTAAGCATAATGATTAAGTATTGATCTATGCAGCGCAAAATTACAAAACACTGTTTCTATGCGATGATCATTAGATTTACAATTTATAAATATATGTAATTATTCATCGATAAAAAACAGTACACAATTAGAGATAGTAATAAGAAAAAAGCATTTTTGAATCATTTGTGTGAAGCAGCTAAAACAATTTTGGCAACACGATGAATTATACGCTTGTTGGAATAAAAATGTACTGAGCCTCTTCTTAAACATGTTAACAGTCTGTGGAAGGCGGATATCTGCAGGAAAATAAAGTCTAACATCTGATACTGCGAATCCAAAATATCGCGAAAACAGGTCAATACCATTCTATTTCGGTATATCAGTTATATTTTTTTTCTAATTACCAAGCCTATTAATTAACATTTGCATATATAGAAATATCACGGCTATGCCGAAATTACCTGTCGTCACAAAAGCTGCTAAGATCAATCTTATGAAATGCTGGAGCTCATTGGTTTTAACTGTTGCTATTCGATAGTAATTGGAAATTATACAATATCCGTATGCATCATAATGCAAAGAAATTAAGCGCAATGTAGAACTACCAGAAAAGGAGATTGCATAAATTTTGATTATTTATCACGGCTCATGCTTCATCTATCTTTCAAGGTTGAACTCGGAGGACATGAGTTAATAGCCAGCCAAAGCTCTAAGCAACACATTTTGATCCAGCGTCTAAATATGGCTAAATAAAATAATGTACATTACAAGAGCAATGCGAGTTGCTTACGGAGTAAACAATAATGGCCCGTCATTCTTTTGGTTACACCGTTCCCTTATACAGATCACCATGACTTTATCCTAAGCGTGTAAGAAGAGATAAAACTATTTTTACAATGTGGCGGCAGGTGTGTATTATAAGAATCTCGTGTTTGATGTACCAAACATCAGTGAAGGAGTTCAAATCAAATTTATATGGTAAATGAGCTACAGTCACGCAGCCGTTAAGCCAAGACACTCACTTATTGCCGATATTCAGCCAAGTGCAACAGAATTTATTTTCGTTCCTTCAAACGTTCCTGCGAAGATAACCTAACACGCATTTACAGAGATTTGCCGGGAGAGCATACATATATTTTATAGTGGTAGCAAACACTTTGCTAACATTATACACTTATTTAATATATATATATATATATATATATATATATATATATATATATATATATATATATATATATATATATATATATATCTCTATATATATATATATATATATATAAATATATATATATATATAATATCTATATATATATATATACATATATATATTTATATATATCTAAATATAAATATATATCTATTTATGAAATATAAATATATGTATATATATATATATATGGATATATGTATATGTTTAGATAACGCAACAGTGGTTTTGATTCATCCTGTCAGTGTAACAAGTAAATGCGAAAATATGTGTGTGTAGTTTCCTTTCAAATTTAATATATTATTAATGCAATGAATTGCCTGTATTTGCAGAAACCGGTTCGTATCAACATGCAGCAAAAGTTATTTATAGTTAACACGCAGTGGATCTGACCCATTACATAAAAATTTGCACTATATATATATATATATATATATATATATATATATATATATATATATATATATATATATATATATATATATATATATATATATATATATATATATGTAGATATATGTCTATTTATATATGTATATATATATGTATATATATATGTATATATATATATGCACTTATATGTATATTTATATAAAAAAACATGTATAAATATATATTTGCATATATATTTATTTACAGATTTATACATTATATATATATATATGTATATATGTTTTATATATATATATATATACATACATATATAACGTATATATATACATATATATGTTTATATATATGCGTATGTATATATATATATATATATATATATATATATATATATTTATATATTCAAAAGCCCTCTCAGTCATCAAATGAAGCTTATGTGTATGCGAGATGACGGATTACCTGATTATGACTAATGGCTAGTCTATATTTCAGTCTGAGATCATAGGACCATTTTTGAATATTACCTATTGTGTAGAATTATTCTGCCGCAACGTAAGACAATCCATTTTAAATAATGTACAAAACAATGTACACTGCTGCTTGTTTATCGTTGCCCTTTTGCGCGTGTATTTGGATTGTTGTGTTATACATCTGTTTGAAGACGCTTTGCAGGAAATTATCCTAGAAACGTTACCTTAAAAAACGTTGCAATTGAGAATCGGTATACAGCTGCCTCCATTAAATTGGGAGTTGCATTGCCATGACAGTCGCATTTCAAATGAATGACTTATGTTAAAGGTGTGAGGTTTTAATTAAAATACATAACCGCATTATCCAGTAGTCTGCTTAATTCTGACCGCAAGGTTTTAAATAATGATTTGCCGTTTTATCGATGTCATGGCCTTTTCTACCAGCCAGTAGTCAGACATAACTGGATATATCCCTTTTAGTCATAAACGACGCACGGAGTACATGCACATACTTGTGCACCATTTATCTGAATCCTAATACAATATTCATAGGCATGCAGAAGGTAGACAATCAGCACCTTCATTTACCAGCTATAACTTATGTGGTTCTTCGAATGACAGGTCCTATAATCTTCAATATTTAGGTAGAGCACAGCTATCTCAGATCAGTTAAGAATGTCCTCGCTGAACTGTAACGTCATAAAGCTTTGCAAGTTGAGTTGCTGAATAGTGACCAAGCATACGGAATTCATACATTACCTCAGAAATTATGTTGAAGCCGCACTACTCATTGTGATATCCAGTAGAACATTTAAGTTGTGTTGTCAAAATATAAATATGACCGCATGTCACATTTAACCGCAAAACGTCTTTCGAAAAAGTTGCTTCCAGATCCTATTTGCCAATTTAAAAAAATTATTTGTGTGCTCATTGACTCATTGGTGATGCACCTTACTGATAAAATTTCACTTAATATGGTTATTGTCGAAGCGGTATATTTGTACTAACACGCATTTTATGTAGTTTGTTTATCACACGCGCTCTCTATAAATGTTCTACTTATATCGCTTCGCTAATGCGTTGCCATTATGTCTTACGCATGCATTCACCGCAAACCTCAATGACCTCTGGCCTTTTTGGCAGGCTGTGTCTTAGTTTATTGATGACGTTATTGTGAGGCTCTTAAGGCATTCTTTGTCTAGAGGCATTTCCGGGGATGCATTTGCCTCTCTGGTGTGTTTGTGGTAGATGATATATTGGTGGCTATGTAAAGAAAATGGTGTCCAGCAGAAATTTTAAACTATACTCATTTGCAAGTAAATATTCAATTCATTGGTCTCATCCTATTCTGCGTTTCGTTTATGTGAGTTTGTTCGGAACTTTATGTCGATCTTGACAGGTTAAGCTTGTGGTCCCATTCCCACCGATTGAAACGAAACATCTCCTAGTGAGGAATGTTGATAATTTTCTGGCAGATACAATACTACATTAACATTATAATTGACCAGCAACTGCATACAGAGTGTTGTGGATCTACCAGGCAATTTCCTTCGGCTTTATTGGTATCTATATTGCAAATAAGATCTCGTAGCTTTATGATCCAACATGACTAAGTGTGTACTACCATTTCCCGACAAGTATGAGTTTACTATGGTAATTCGATGCATATTGCAGACATACATTTATCATAATTGGTTTAAGCGGTCTGATATGATAATCCGATTTGGTGTAAGAATATAGCATATGCCCATATTAGGTCATCATGATATTCATGGCGATTTCTAGCTGGGCCATTGCGAGACGCACGCAGATAACCTACAGTGTACTTTCAACACAAAGGATATTGTCTTCAACAGGTTTTGTTATGATGAGCGAAAAATATCATAGAATGATATTTCGGCTACATATTGCAATATTACGTAATTGATGATTAATCATGCCATTTGTCAATAAGTGTCCGTGTATACATACTTTGGCATTAATATTTGGACCCTATTATACTCGTGTCGTGATCGATTGTATGCTCTACAAATCGACCGACTAGCACTACATTTAATTATTTTTTTGGTCTTGATGGGGAATACGAACATACTATGAGGCAATGTAGCTTGGTCTCATTTTGGAAGGAAGACAAATTATCGCGTTTAACGCTTCCGTGGTTGACAAGTGAAGCACTGCCAGGATTGAGCTAGAATATGGACATTGGGTTAATCCGGCTTAAATGTCTGTGTTACATCGACCTTTTCATCTATGTTTGATGGCCACTCATCGCAGATAAATATCATCAAGGCGTGAGTGATAATTATATCCTGTCAAGCACATCGTGCATAAATTTGAAAAGATGCCACCACAAAACAACCCCCCAAAGATCGCTTTAGAGATTCATGCGCTAAAAGGTTATTTGAAACATACTCTGCGTCTATTTGAAAGTCAGTTCATGGTAAAGTTACCACTGGTTGCAGTATTATTCAACGCAACTGCTAGATGATTATTAAATATTAGTCGGTGTTAATATGAAGGCAGCCTCGAATCAGCAACTAACTACGTAGTGTTTGCTCACTAAAGTGCTGCCCCTCAAAACAACAATCGACGCTATCCAAGCATTCAGAACGAATAAATGTAAATATAGTGGCCCGAAATGCTATAAATTCAAGTGGGATGACAGACTTAGTGCCTTTGATGATTCCCATTTGCGTGCAGGATGAATATTACTTAGTGTTTTATATGTGTCTTCATGATATTGGCTAATTGCTAGAAAGCGGAAAAAATAGGCTACGGTATACCGTCTACCGAACAAATGGACTCTATTCAATAGAGGACATATACCTTAGATATTCTTTATTTACACACCTTGATAAAACGCCCAGTTGATCGTCAGCTTCCAATGGAACATGGTTAACTATGTGTGCATTTTGCTTCAGCCACTGTGTGGCAAGCATTATAGTTGTCAGGGCCCAGGAATATCGACAAATAGTCTGTCAGACGTGGCGTGATCAATGTAGCACGTAAAAACGATAGGACCATAAACTACTTAAAACTCGCGTGATCTACTACAGAAATGATTACATGTAAGCTCTCAAAACAAAACATGAATAATAAGGACTCTATCCGCCAATTTTACACAACAAAAGAAACACTGGTTTAAGTCTTCGTCCAATTGTACGAGCTGATAATTTTGCAAGCGTGGAAACATATAATTCTTCATTGGTAGGCTGAACGCTCGAGCCTTAACTCTCGTTCAACTGGATGACACTTATGGAAACATTACCGCCGGCATAGAAAAGAACTAAAATAATGGGCAGCTAAAAAGCGCTACAACCTTAACCCATCTATCTATTGCAAATTTGGTGGCTTATCATTATTTCTAAGCAGGAAAGATTCCAGTTCCGATCTCGGTTAGTGTGTGTGAATTATATTATTTTATTATTTCTACACCAAAATACTGCTCGTAATTTAAAGAACCTCGAATTTTCTTAATTGCCAATAGCTTTATGATCTGATATATTAACCCATGACGGAATCGATGATTGCAACTATGTGAAGTTGTTAAGATGCCAATTATATTTTTTCGAATGGAGGCTTTTCATTCATTATTTTATGTTTAAGCATCTCCAAGAAGCACATTTTGCAATGCCGCATATAGCCAAATTGTTTAATTGTTTTGCATGCCCGTGCGAGAACTGCAATGTATATGTTTATCATATATATTGATGTATGTATATATATATATATATATATATATAGATATAGAGATATATATATATATAGAGATATAGATATAGATAGAGATATAGGAGAGATGAGATAGAGATATATCTCTCTCTCTATATCTATCTCTATATATATATCTATATCTATCTATTAATCTATTTAGAGATCTCTTTATATATAAAGAGAGATATATATATATGTATATCTCTATATATATCTCTCTATATATATATATATATCTCTATATCTATCTATCCTCTCTATCTCTATATATATATATATATATATATATATATTTATATATATATATATATATATATACGTATAGGGGTGGACTGATATTATTTCCCCATATATCGTGTATTAATAGTGAAAAATCACTTGTTCAGAACAGTGAAGAGTGTGTATTAAAGCGAAAAGCTAAGTCTTTAATCACTCTACCTTAAAACATTACAGAAATATTAGCGATATTCCTCATTGGGAAATAACTTACGACGCATTTATACGTTTTTAACACGTGGAGCAGATGGTTTTTTTTATATATCAGGATTCTCATAATCTAGAAGATAAAACTCGTATGACGGCCCGTGCATTGCATTCGATACAGCTGTTCAAACGATTTACTGAACTCATTCATCTCGCGATTCCATCGTTGTGAAGGAAATAATGTTGAGTTTATTTTGTTGGTTTTGGAAATAGCGTGGGATGGATTGATATAACGTTTTAGTTGTATGCGCTATGAAATAAAATCAGACCAAAACAATCATATAAAAATTGATGAGCAAACATGCCGCTGCAAAACCTGCTGTTAAACACTTACTGCTCTTAGCTGGTAAAATATTGGCCTCTCTTTGAGCACCACAGATAGGTTCTGCTACTCATAACCTACCAGCCAGACAAGTATATGCGGGATCACAATTAAGTAATCGCCTATGAGATGATTGGATGCTACTTGTTGCTTTCATCACAATAGTTGTCATTTACCTAGTTATGTCATAAAAGGTTTAGATCATTAGCATATCGTTGTGTCAAATGAATGTCAACAGAGTGTACACCTTGGCACATCTAGGTTCCAGTTTAGATCGTCTTCACACACAAGTCTATCTTATTAACAGCATGCTAGTAAATGTACTTAATATGTGCTACAAACAATTTTTATTGTACACAAACGGAAATGTACTGTCAGAATATTTGAAATGCAATGCGGTTTTGTGCAAAGATTTGCATCAGTAAACGATGCAGCAAATGGCCTGCAGGAGTACATAAGCTAACCAGCATTTCGTGTCTGGTATTAGCAGTTTATTATAAATAGTCAGAGCAAATACAGTTTTGAACATAAGTGCCGATTAAACAGCTTATTCGATAGTGTCTTATATAGAAATCGGTAAATAATATTATTGCTAACGGACTCAGCGGGAGGATGACAATCGCACGCTGCTCAAATGCCAGTAATCTAATTTAGTAACCTGTTAGATGGTGAAAATGGTCACATTAACCTAATTGCCCATAAAGGTCATGCACAGTTTACTTATGCTAATGTAAAAGACAGTTAGATTGTCTTGACAATATGTGCATGTTGTGTCAATGCATGGTACCACAAAATAGGATTACAGCAATGCAGCTTAATTAATTGCCTCTATTGAACGATGATAAACATAATGAAGTGAAAGATTTTTGTCTGCTCAATAAATATCATGAGTGTTAAAAATAAAACCACGCACTCATTATCCGCCATAATATTCATGTAGACAAAAACTAGCACACCGTGCTGTTGAATCGTAGAATGTACAGTTCAGATGCCCTTATAATCTACTGTGTTAGTGAGCAAACATAGATGAATGAAGTGAAAATAAAGTCGCAAGTTAATGAGATATTTTCGTTACACACACACAAACAACAAGCACACAAACACACACATAACACACATACACACATACACCATACATAAATATATATATACATTTATATCTATCTACATAAATATATGTATATATATATATATGTTTATATTAATATATATATTTACATTAATATATATAAAAATAGATTTTATAAATATAAATAGATATATATATATATATATATATATATATATTAATAAATATAACATATATATATCAATATATATATATATGTATATATATATAAATAAAATATATATATAAAAATGTATATATAAATATACATATATATATATATATATATATTTACATACATTATGTGTATATATATATTTATTTGTATAAATTTACATTCATAAACATAGATGGTATATATGTACGTATATCTATGCAGATATATTTATATGCATACGTATGTGAAAATATATATATTTAAATATATACATATTTGGATAAATATGTATACATTAATTTCCATATATATATATATATGTAAAAATACATTAATGTATATATAATTCATTCTACTGTGTTAGTGAGAAAAACAAATAAAAATAAAGTGAAAATAAGATCGCGAGTTACTGAGATATTTCCATCACACACACGCTCACACCAACAAACACATAACACACATACACACATACACATACATATACACACACACATATATATATATACATATATATATATATATATATATATATATATAGCGCTATATATATATATATATATATATATATATATATATATATATATATATATATATATATATATATATATATATATATATATATATATATATGTATCGCTATATCAGAGAAACACCTAGACCCCTAAGAAAATAATTTTATATGCATTATTTTTACTAACGATTGCAGGAGTTATCATGAAAGCATGGTTTGTGGCATAGGCGGTAACAGTCTAATGAATTATAGTGAAAGGGCGTCCTAAATAATAAATTTCGAAGCGGGCCTGTTTTGAGGTATGGCAGCAAAGTGTACTTTCATCTGTTGTGAAACACCGTTGGCGTTGTGTTTAACCACAAAGCATCTAGAATGATGACCTAAGCGCGTAATTTGGCATTAATAAATATTTGTATCATACCAGAGCAAATGTCTTGGTTGTGAATTATCCGTGTTTTCATTAAAACATATATGTAAGTTTGGACTTACATCTTATTGGTGCTTATATTTAAGGGCATATGACAAGGATTGTTTTATATGCCGAACATGGTTAACCAGGATCGGCCAAATTATTGTGTACATTTCGTGTTTCAGAAGACATTTATACAACGTCGTAATAGTTGAATATTATCGTCATACTGATAATATTGTAGTGAGCGCACTAATGGCAGCTGATACTTTTAAGATATTAGCCGGCAAGATTTGAAATGCTGATGAGACCTGGCCTATCAAACCATACCAATTCATTATCAATTGTTTGCTTTGGTGTAGGTTGAAGTGCGCTATCACACAATTGTGTGGCACCACACAATCAATAAGGTTAACCTATTTCCGTTGAGGTAGAACAAATTGTCCAATTTTACTATCTTATGGTCTTAAAGTAACCAATTAAAGATAACTAAATGGTTGCCGAGAGAGAGAGAGAGTATTTTGATATAATTATAAAGTGACATAAAAATACATTTCGTCATATACATATTGTCAGTTGACCATCCAATTTTACCTTGCTTGATTATTATACTGGAGACAATAAAATGTCATCTCTCAACGAAACGTATCTTTTATCATCCCAGCAATATCCGAATATATCTCCTTAGGTATGTATATTGATATTTCATTTCGTTATAGCTACCGTTTTTTCCATCCTAATTACCGTAACAAGTATTTACCGTGAATGTGAAGAAAATCAAAACTTTCCATTATCCAACAAATAGATAAATGTAAGGAGCTCAATCTATAAAACAATAATTTTTTCAATATGTGACTTTACACGACTAGAAATTCACTGCCATTATGCACAATTTTAGTTAATTGTCGGTATAGCAATAACAATGCAGACAATGTGAAATGCTAGTCGATCAGGACTGATATACTTGGGAATACATAAGACCGGACAGGCTTGATTTGTTAACTTTATCGGTTTGGCAGGTAATCAACCGAATTGCCACCATGCGTAAGTCTCAACGAGATAAGCGATGGCAATTGCGCAACTTAGCTCCTTTCTTTGTTACATCCAGCGCGACCTCAGTTTCCACTCATCGCAACGATGTGATAGCAACAGTGGAGTTGCCTTTTATATCTGACTTATCTATAGGCAGGAATGCTTTTAGTGTAATGTGCCCTTTTCATGCCATAACCCTTTATTTATCATATAAAAATTAACGTGGGCGGTCAAGTATGCGAACAGACGCAATCTCATACAGGCTGGCATGCCTAATACATTCGATATATAATATTTCCATTCACCGACGACCGAATCACATTGAGAGTAGTATATGCAACAGACAAAAAGCCTAATAGTTACATCGCATTACTCAGGCTATGGTAAGCTGCTCGTTTCAAACTTGAATATGAATGCGGCGTACAGGTGCATAATACAATTATTGGCCACATCCTTTTAAATCAGACATACTTAGTTCAAAGCGAGAGACCAATCGAAGCAATTCATAGGGTACGTTTTATTGATGCATAATTACACACAGTTAGTCAAGAGCGGACGAAACACATAATTCACACTGCAAAAGAGATTATTTCTTCATTTGTTTCATCATTATCTTTTGCTATCCAATTGAAGTTTATACGTTCAAATAGTGCAATTTATCTATGGAAGTTTAAAGAGCTTCATCGAATGGCCAATCCATTGCTACTTCACTGTCATTTGATAATGGATGCAATTTGGCATCAAGTGACATTTGGAAACTACCCCCAGAGTACTGCGACTGTATATGATCGTATATGCTGGAAGAGCTAAATGGCCGCTTCTATTGAAACCTGCTTCCAAGATCATGCGCTAAACAGAGACTAGACGTGCAGTGGCTTTGCATTGTCATATATAACATAATTTAAGCTTTTGTCCGTTAAAACTGTTGCTTCGCAGAGAGAAATGTATAGTAAACAATCTTACAAGTGTCTGCTTTGACGCATACACCTAACCCTGCAGCCAAGCATCCGCTTTGCAAACCACACATTGTCTTTTACTAGCAACTTATCGCAAAAGAATCAATCATATTATCTCACATGCAAAGCCAACGGGCACATGATGCGAATGCCACTTTATATTATAAATAGATCAGTCATAATGACACGCGCATACGTACCTGCAGCTAGCCGTGCTTGAGGTGATTGCTAATTGTATTCGGTATATACATCACGACGCGCACACACACGATTCGATTGAGTCTATGACAAAATTTTGGCACAATATCGTTCAATTGACGAATAATATAAGTACATATATACATATATATAAGTATATACATAAATATATATATATGCATATATATATATATATATATATATATATATATATATATATATATATATATATATATATTAATATATATATATGTATATATATATATGAAAGCAATTTATGTTTAACGGACTATCTTCTGTAAATAAGTGTGTCTGCTTGTTCGGATGCGTTGTAAGGATTTTAAAGGCTAGTGGAGATGATCGGGAGTGCAAAGAGTACGGGTGTTCCAAATGTTTGTTATGAATATTGTCAGGTGTCTCACTTAAATATATGCATTAAACCTCACTTTTTTGAGTTTTGTGACCTCAGCATCCGTACTGTTGCACTGTTCTCATGCATAACCTTCACGATGCTATCACTCGTTCCCCATTTACCATCGGTTGCCTCTCTCTCCTGCACGATATATTATCTGACATTGTTGCGTTGAGAAAGAAAAACTCAGTCATGAATGGGTTTGTATCTGACAAATTTTTTGCGAAAAAGCTCCGGGGGGATGTGTTTCTCCGGAATCTAATATCGCTGAGTAGATTGCACATAGAGCTACAGCTATCCCATCGGAAGTCAATTATAAGTTTTTGCCATTCTGCTTGCATTAGCTCGTTTGGAGTCAACGGTTATTTCGATCGTTGACAAATGCCCTGCCTGATAAGGTTTTGACGAAATAAGGACACGCGGAATAATTTACAATAAAATATTACCATGAATATGACGCAGAAGTGTTGTTTTAATGATCTGATGGCGATGTAAATAGGTGAACACAACCAATATTCATTGAAGGCAAAAAACCACCTCACAAATTGATCTTACCATTCAGTACATAGCGAATAGTAACCTTGTGTGTATGATGTTACCAAGTAACTCTAGAGTTTGCCACCATGCACTGAAACACTGATACAACGTAATACAAGTACAATATTTTGTTTGTTTTATTAGTAAAACTCAGCAGAAGAAACGGATAAATAATCGAAAAGTATATTGAGTAGGAAATGTAGGTGCAGCATGCAATGGGAGCATTACGTTACGACATAATTTACACGTTGGTTCTGCACAATTGCAATGCCGCGAATCGGGCAGGTACTCGTGAACAATGCATACCAAATATGCTCGTAGAGGGTCATAATGTCTTAGCTCAGTGCTGCCAAGGGCTACATAACAGTTTATTGCGACAAGCCAATGGTGATCTGGTGGGACACATTTGCCTACGCATATTTCCGACAGGGTATCCTCTATTCCAATACAAATGCTTACCACCAATCGCTCACAAAATACACGATAACTTACGGATCAATCACGACTATATTGATGATCCTGCATGATGGCGCAAATATTCGCTCCAGAAACAGCTTATTGTCACTGCATAAAGTGCTGCACAGACTATTGACGCTGCTCCGTAACGAATCACGTATCGGTCAGGTAGTGCATTCAGTATGGTGTGATTAATAAACATTGCTATAAAGCAGAGTACCGACGGACGATAGCTCTATTGCAGTTGAAAGCTCATTATATAGTTCGAATATTGTACCTGAATTATATATATGTGTGCATATTTCCTAAACAGAGAAAGGGCAGTAAATTTATATAAGCTTGCCAAGTACATATCCAGTGCCTTAATACGCCCACCATTCTCGTCATTACTGACCATTCGAAGGCATAGCATCCATGACAGGTCAATGTATATTTACAACCGCAGTTTAGGACTTTTGTTCATCAATTGCATATGGTAAAACCTGCTGCATATGAGTAATCTTTTAGTTGACTTACCAATATACCGCTGGTTTGCGTGCATTGTAAGGCGGTGGCATAGCTGCGTCTATAAAGGCTTGATTGATACAATATCTGTCTATATTTGTGGCTATGCATCTTAAGGAGCATTT
The DNA here is from genome assembly GCA_034190875.2 of Urechis unicinctus. Classification (NCBI taxonomy): domain Eukaryota; kingdom Metazoa; phylum Annelida; class Polychaeta; order Xenopneusta; family Urechidae; genus Urechis; species Urechis unicinctus. The sequence continues at coordinate 17,027,117 of CM067342.1, read as the reverse complement.
TAACGCTCTCTAATGAAGCAAATTATTCACGTTTAAGGAAGTATAACAGTTGCCTATTTGCTTTATCAAGCATCCCACCATGGTGCGTCTATAACAAAAGCCGCTTGGTTGACATTATAATTTAGACCTGAGCCTGTTAATTCTAACTTTGTAGTCTATTATGCTAGGTTTGTATTCACAGAAGTGACCAGCCTTTGATATGCATCTTTTAATCAGCATATAATACAATACGGTTGAGATAGTTTACTGCATTTCACCTCAAGCAATTGCAATCACGTCCAGGTTTACGTTCATATATTTCATCATGTTATTTTTAAATGCTGTTAAAGAGTCCAGTAGGTTATAATATAATTTAAATCCAAAATCAAACTAAACAGACGCACAGGCAATGTGGAATTGTAACATGCTCAAAATTAGGTGCTTATCATACCGATTTGTGATAGCCCAACAATAGCTTGGGCAGCTGTTTATTGAATTTAAGCCATATCAATAAACATTTAGAATATATTCACAGCATAACCAGTTACTATATGTTATGCATGCCAATTGATAAATATTTTGTTCAAAAGAAGAACCGGAACGCAAATCAATGGTGCTTATATGTAGAAATCCGACCATAGAATCGCACAGCAGAATACACTGCGACAAATGCTATTGTTATCCTTACCATACGCACATACATGGCAACCGGTGTTCTGAATGCAGAAGAAATAGACTATCGATATGTAACTTTGCATATGCAGTCCTTGACGCTCGCGCAATATGCCGATTACTCTTTTGCTTGAATTACAAAACCATAGTGATATTGCAGTAAGAAAAGAAGAAGTTTGTGTTAAAATAACACAGATTGCGATAGCTGTTATCTTTCAATATGAGCTTATCATTGTAATTCCACATATTGATTTGCAGTGCTTGCTCATGTAAATGCAGCCTGTGAAAGTCAACATGTTATACATCTGGACATCGATAATGACGCTGCTGTTTGCTGTTTTCTTTGTATTAAATACGACTGCGAAACATTCTGTTGTTACTACTAGTGGGGAATGCGAGTTCATAATGTTTATTTGTATTAATATGTTACATGCTATATGCCAGTCCTCCATCGTGTTACGCTCAAAGATAAATTTGAATTCAGCCCAATGCAGATCGAAATGACCACTGCATGTATTCTCTTTCAGATTTATAATGCTCGTGTTGAATAATCGCGTTGTCAGAGGTGGTAGGACAATTCAATGCACGAGGATTTACAACAAGATTTGGGCTTTTGGTGTTTATGATATATGTGATATTTATTTTTGATAAGGAAAACTGCAACAAAAGGGTCAGGATCGCCACATTTCGCGGTATGTCAACCGACAGGGATTCTATCGACATTTGTTATCACATGTAAACTAAGTGAATAATGTGACGATCATCTCCGGTTCAGTTATCCAATAACTGACTGATCTCACAAAAAATCAACTCCTTCGAACGTGAAGGTGAATTTGTTTAGAATATGTAATGGTATATCGAAAAAGTATTACTAGTATAACAAGATTTTGGAAGAGTCTGCTTGATGGGCATTTGGTACAATGTTTATGCGAACCTTATATGCAGCTCTTGAAGCCGGCAAAGCAGCTGCTATTGCATTTGGTCATATTATTTTTGTTTCTGTCTGCCGTTCCTACAAACTGTGATATATGTGGATTGTAATATGATGCCGGCGTACAATGACGTTTGATAGCTTGAAAACATGGATATAACCGGCATCTGCATGAAAAGCTAGGTTCTTAATTTATCAGGTACGCGTTATGGTGATAGTTGATGTTTCGTTTCGTTTTGCAAGTAATAATTTCCAGAAAAAACCTTACATTACCACTACATTCTGTAATTAGGCTCATCTTGGTTATTGATGCCGAAAGGCTTCCTGGTGATAACTGATAAACTCGAAAACTAATAGAGCTTCTATTAAATACGCCATTTCAGGAAGAAAAAGAAGAATGTTACCTCTGACACGAAACGATCCGCTTGACATTTGTACACAGTAGCATCCATATTTAGATGTAAACTCGCCTGTCATAATTCATCACAACACACCGTAAGCAAAATAATTATCTCATATTATTGTTTATATATTCATTGTTTCATGAGCAAAGCATCTAAAATAAGAATCTATATACATATATATCTATAAATATATATATATATATATATATATATATATATATATATATATATATATATATATATATATATATATATATATATATATATATATATATATATATATATATATATATATATATCCAAAACATACTGCAACCGATGTTGTCATGTTGTCTGTATATACACTGTTAGTGATGTCATTTATTTATGGACATCAACTGTACTCCATCGAAAAGTGAAGAGCTGGATTAACCTTTCATTAGCCAATGTATGTAATTCTGCTGAAAGTAACACTAAGGCTGTGTCTGCATTATCAGGGCCTGTATAGATTGGTACGTCAATCTGAATAATCAGGTAAAGGAAACACGTAGACGCTGACATCGTCTGTCAGCCAAAATGGTAGGCTTAGTCTGTATTTAAGGTTTATTGCCCCATATATCGTGTATCAATAGTGATAAATCACTTGTTCAGAACAGTGAAAACTGTGTATTAAAGCAAAAAGATAAGCGCTTAATTGCTCTACATTAAAACATTACATAAATATAAGCGACATTCCTCATTGGGAAATAACTTACGACGCATTTATACGTTTTTAACACGTGGAGCAGATGTTCTTTTAAATATCGCGTGTAATGGAGTTATCGCCCGGATCCCGGTGCAAACCATATCAGCATTCTCATCCTCTAGAAGATAATACTCGTATGACGGTCTATCAATTGCAATTGATACAGCTGTATAAACGATTTACTGAACTCATTCATCTCGCGATTCCATCGTTGTGAAGGAAATAATGTTGTGTTTATTTGGTCAGTTTTGGAAATAGCGTAGGATGGTTTGTTATGACGTTTTAATTGTATCCGCTATGAAACAAAATCAGACCAACACAATCATATACATTTGATGAGCTTACATGCCGCTGCAAAACCTGCTGTTAAACATTTACTGCTCTTAGCTGGTAAAATATTGGCCTCTTTTTGAGCACCACAGATAGGTTCTGCCTCTCATAACATACCAGCCATACAAGTATATGTGTGATCACAATTGAAAGAGTAATCGCCTATGAGATGATTGGATGCTACTTGTTGCTTTCATCACAATAGTTGTCAGGTTTACGGACTATGTACGGTTTGCGGCTAGTTCATTTGCCTAATTATGTCAAACGTTTAGATCATTAGCATTTCGTTGTATGAAATGAATGTCAACAGACTACACACCTTGGCACATCTAGGTTCCAGTTTAGGTCGTCATCACACAAAAGTCTATCTTATTAACAGTATGCTAGTAAATGTACTTAATATGTGCTACAAACAATCTTTATTGTACACAAACGGAAATGTACCGTCAGAATAATTTAAATGCAAGCAACGCGGTGTTGTGCAGCGATTTGCATCAGTAAACGATGCAGCAAATGGCCTGCAAAAGTACAAGAGCCAACTAGAATTTCGTGTCTGGCATTAGCAGTTTATTATTAATTGTCACAGCAAATACAGTTTTAAACATTAGCGCCGATTAAACAGCTTATTCGATAGTGTCTTATATAGAAATCGATAATAATGTTATTGCTAATGGACAGTCCCAGCGGGAGGATGACAATCGCACGCTGCACAAATGCCGGTAATCTAATTTAGTAATCTATTAGATAGTGAAAATAGTCATATTAACCTGATTGCCACTAAAGGTCATGCACAGTTTACTTATGCTAATGTCTAAGACAGTAAGATTGTCTTGACAATATGAGCTTGTTGTGTCAATGCATGGCACCACAAATTAGGATTATAGCAATGCAGTATAATGAATTGCTTCTATTCAACGATAACTATAATCATGAAGTGAAAGATTTTTGTATGCTTAATAAATATCATGAGTGATGAAAATACAACCACGCACTCATTATCGGCCATTATATTCATGTCGACAAAAACTAGGACATCGCGCTGTTGAATCGTAGAATGTACAATTATTATGCCTGTGTTAGTGAGCATACATAGATGAATAAATTGAAAATAAAGTCGCAAGTTAATGCGATTTTTTCATTACACACACACACACACACACACAAACAAACACGCGCACACAACACACATATAACACACATACACACATACACCAACACGTATATACATAAATATATATATATATATTTATATCTATCTACATAAATATATGTATATATATATATGTTTATATTAATATATATATTTATATTTGTATATATAAAAATATCATTATAAATATGAATATCTATATATATATATATATATATATTAATAAATATACATATATACATAAATATATATCAATATATATATATATGTATATATATAGATACACAGATATATAAATATGTATATACATATATATATATATATATCTGTATATATATATTTATTTATATAAATTACATACATAAACATAGATGGTATATATGTACGTTTATCTATGCAGATATATTTATATGTATACGTATGTGAAAATATATAGATTTAAATATATTCATATTTGGATAAACGTGTATACCTTAATATCCATTCATATATAGATATATATATATACACATGAATGTATATATAATTCATTGTACTGTTTTAGTAAGCAAACAAAGATGAATAAAGTGACAATAAGATCGCGAGTTACTGAGATATTTCCATTACACACACGCTCACACGCTCACACACATAACACACATACACACATATAAACATAAATATATATATTTATATATATATATATATTTATATATATAAAGATATATCTATATATATATATATATATATATATATGTATATATATATATATATATATATATATATATATATATATATGTATATATATATATATATATATATATATATATTTATATCGCTATATCAAAGAAATACCAATACCCCTACGAAAATAACTTAATATGCAATATTTTTACTATCGATTGCAGGAGTTATCATGAAAGCATGGTTTGTGGTACAGGCGGTAACAGTCTAATGAATTATAGTGAAAGGGCTTCCTAAATAATTAATTTCGAAGCCGACCTGTTTTGGGGTACGGCAGCAAAGTGTACTTTCATCTGTTGTGAAACACCGTTGTTTTAACCACAAAGCATCTAGAATGATGACCTAAGCGCGTAATGTGGCATTTATAATTATTTGTATAATACCGGAGCAAATGTCTTGGCTGTGAATCATCCGTGTTTTCTTTAAAATATATATGTAAGTTTGGACTTACAATATAGCTTATTTGTGCTTATATTTAAGGGCAAATGACAAGGATTGTTTTATATGCCAAACAAAACATGATTAACCAGGATCGGCCACATTATTGTGCATATTTCGTGTTTCAGAAGACATTTATACAACGTCGTATAAGTCAAATATTTTCGTTATACTGATAATATTGTAGTGAGCACACTAATGGCAGATGATACTTTTAAGATATTAACCGGCAAGATTTGAAATGCTGATGAGACCTGGCTTATCATACCATACCAATTTAGTATCAATTGTTTGTTTTGGCGTAGGTTGAAATGCGCTATCACACATTTGTGGCACAACACAATCAATAAGGCTGACCTAATTCCGTTGAGGTAGAACTACCACAAATTGTCCAATTTCACTATCGTATGGTCTTATGCGAACCAATTAAAGATAACTAAATGGTTGTCGAGAGAGAGAGAGCATTTTGATAAAATTATAAAATGACATAAAAATACATTTCGTCATATACATATTGTCAGCTGACCGTCTAATTTTACCTTGCTTGATTATTTTACTGGAGACAATCAAATATCACTCAACGAAACTTATCTTTTATCATCTCAGCAATATCCGAATATATCTCCTTATGTACGTATATTGATATTTCATTTCTTTATAGCTACCATTTTTTCCATCCTAATTACCGTAACAAGTATTTACCGTGAATGTTAAGAGACTCAAAACTTTCCATTATCCAACAAATAGATAAATGTGAGTAGCTCAATCTATAAAACAATTATTTTTTTCAATATGTGAATGTACACGATTAGAAATTCCCTGCCATTAAGCACAATTTAATTTAATTGTTGCGAACCTTATTCACTCTACCGCCTTCGTCATTTACATGAATGTCGAAACGAATACCGTGTGGAATCCTAGAATATATCCGAATCTAGAAAAGGCCTATGCTTTAGAATTGCGCCAGTTTAGTAAATTTGTACATAGTACTCTTACACCATTATCAAAATGACTATCAATAAACGCAAAAACATGCAAAAGTATTATGGTATTCTAAAAATAACCACACTAACTAGAGCTTACTGCTGAAGGCTACATTACTACGCAGCTCTCATGCAGTACCCGATAGACATTTGCTTGGTCTTTATTCGAATATCCTCTGTTAAAAAGACCAACTACTGGCACGATCAAAGAAATAATCTGTTCTTCTGATTGATTATCACTATACCCATATAGTAAGCTACGGGACAGAAGAGCTGAATGGGTTTTAAATGCCTATAACAATAATTTTTTCATATCACTTGTTAAAACTGAAGTAACGATTTTACCGAGTTCGTGGATGTTTTCTTTTATCAGTTGATCCGTGTAAACAAATGAAACGTTTACTCGACACTTCGCAATGTCATACCTACGATCGACGGTCTGTGTAGGTACCTCATATATGATCGACCCATCGATGCAATGTTGTTCGTGTATTTACAAACAGGTCAGGGGGTTTGTGCCCTCATCAATGGAACCCGCTGACAGAAAACTCACTAAATGTAATGTTTTGGCATCGATGCAAAGCCCGTCACTGGTGAGATAAATCCACGTGTTATGAATTTTGTATGCGTCACATGATAATTCCAACGGTATTTGATTCATAGCGCATTAAGTTAGTTTATAGGGAGAAGGTTGATCAAGAAGAACAGATTGAATGTTGCCAAGAGTTTGCTTCGTAATTAGCGTAGCCCAAACCTGATCAGAAGGAACGAGAGAGCGAATCTGCATATTGTTAGTATTCACAAATTATCCATGCGTCATGTTTACTCTCACTTACTTACACATGCAGGTAGTTTCAGTGGCGCTGCATGAATGCTGATTGTGTAAGGTGGTGTCACGATTCGATTGATTATTTTCCAGTTAACCACAAAAACCGCCCTAATGCAGTTCAAATAGACTGAATAAAGGCAGATAGAGTAATACAAGACGATCATGTTGAGCTGGTTCATATAGGCATGTTTTTTGGAATGGTGCAAATTGATCAACTTGATAGAGGGACTAGTTTTTGCGCTTAACTGATGCCTGTTAGTAAACCAACTTGATACTGAAACGGCAATTGCTAGCAATAACAACACAGACAATGTTTAATGCCAGTCACGCAGGCAGAGATGCTCGGGAAAGCATAAGACTGGATAGGCTTGATTTGTTAACTTGGCAGGTAATAAACCGAATTGCCTCCATGCGTAAGCCTCAACGAGATAAGCGATACCAATTGCGCGACTGAGCTTTGTTGCTTTGTAACATCCAGCGCGACCTCAGTTTCCACTCATCGCAACGATGTGATAGCAACAGTAGAGTTGCCTTCTATATCTCACAAATCTAAAGACAGGAATGCTTTTAGCGTTATGTGCCCTCGTCATGCCTTCACCTTTTCATGCGGTCAAGTATGCGAAAATACACAATCTCATACAGGCTTTCATGCCTAATACATTCGATATATTATATTTCCATTCACCGACGACCGAATCACATTTAGATTAGTTTATGCGATAGACAGTTACATCGCATTACTCAGGCTATGGTAAGCTGCTCGCTTTAAACTTGAATATGAATGCGGCGTACAGGGGTAACATACACAGTGTACATAGATAAAAATCTTTTAGCAACATCCTCGGAAATTATTCAAACATATTTTAATGCGAGAGGGAAATCGGTCGATTCATCGGGTAAGTTTTATTGATGCATAATTACACACAGTTAGTCAAGAGTGGACGAAACACATAATTTCTTCTATTTGTCAATCATTATCTTCTGCTATCCAGTTTAGAGAGTTTCATCGAATGGCCAATACAATGCTGCTTTGCTGTCATTCAATTAATATATATATATATATATATATATATATATATATATATATATATATATATATATATATATATATATATATATATATATATATATATATATATATATATATATATATATATATATATATATATATATATATATATATATATATATATGTGTGTGTGTGTGTGTGTGTGTGTGTGTGTGTGTGTGTGTGTGTGTGGGTGTGTGTGTCTTAATAAGTGTGTCTTCTCGTTCGGAGGCGTCGTAGGGGTTTCAGAGAGCTTACCGGAAGTGCAAAGATTGAGGGTGTTCCAACTGTTTGGTATGATTATTGCCAGGTCTCTCACTGAAATATATGCATTAAACTCTTACTTTATTTAGATCT
>CM067342.1:16894947-17018449 GCA_034190875.2 Urechis unicinctus | reverse complement strand
TATAATCCACGTCATTTCTGCAACAAAATCTCTAAGCCTGGTTGACATGGTCTCAGCTTTTTGTGTGATAAATACACATTACTCCATTGCGTATTTAGAAGTAGATCATTAACGCGTACAATTTGCCAATACATTAAAATGATAAAATCAATTGTTGACCATTATATTATATAATCGAATTGGTTTTTCCAAGGGAATAACTGCTAATAACCTTACATTATTTGACATGGTTACACCCTACCTGTAGAGATATGTGCTATAAAAGGAACAAAAAGAGGTCAGCATAATCATGTGCTCGCATTGCCCCATATAGTAATTATTATCAGAAGCAATTTCTATGAATGGCTAAATTACAAGTAAGAATGAATTTTACTTCCAAAATTCCTCACCCAATTCGCAATACGCAATGCTAGTAAATCATGTTGGAAAGACGCTGATTGACAAATCTACATAACTCATGATGACTTAAAGCCTTTGATTTGCGGAACGGATGATCAAATCAATTACATCACTCGCGATAGATCCGTCGATTGTTGTTGGTTCGCTTGTCATGTATGTTCTCTTGCACCATCTTATACCGAGGATTGTCAAAATATTAATGCATGCTGTAGTGTTTGGCAGCTTAACTGCAAATCTCTAAAATATAATTTAGGCAACATTGCCAAGCATAAACTTTTATAGCCCTGTCAGAATTAGCTTGCAATAGGTTTGCGAGTAGTTTGCAACATATTTCTAAGTATTTTCGGTCTGGCGGCATTTTTGGGGATTGGGCAGGCATCGCGTCAATAAATCGGACGATGCGTGGGCGATGTTCGGCACGACATTGCACACATCAATCGAGCGTTTGAACAAATTTTCAGTTTTCACAGCTCGATATTTCAATTTCCCCTATAAAGAATAAAAATAATTCCGCCGAATTAATATCAATAGTTGGCAAATGCATCGCATAGTGGTTGCTGTGGTTTACAGATGCAATGCTTCTACTTTATATCAGTCCATATGAGATTAAATCTTGCGCATGTCAAATGTTCATGCTACATTTACAGTAGTATTGGGATAAAGAACACTTTTGTCATAAAACGTTGGTCATTATTTATTCACTCTAATGGTATCTGATTAGTAATTACCTCCAATAATTGCGTTCAGTATAGTTCATTCCCGACTCAGAATCAAATAACTACAATTCAATATATCATGCTCTGCGAAGCTTGTAATCAATCAGACAAGTCGACGGATACATTATAAACTCCATGGTGGGAAGCAACATTTCTGGTTGTTATTTCCCTGGATAAATACTTGCTTAGTCATATTATAATGTGTACTAAATATAATCAATATTTTGAAGGCAGACCGCCGATATTATGGAGGACGATATGTCGTATGAAGCTGTATGTTTACTATTTGCCTACGTCACGATATACCGAAAACAGTTTGCGCTGATAATGTTGTGTTTGTTTATTGGACTGATTCAATTAGCCCGTAATTAGTGTTTAACGCCGTATTATTACTTCCACAACGTCAGTGTGTTCAAGTCGCCTGACGCAACAACTCAAACGCTAACATAAAGAGTGATTCATGATTTGATGCAGCCATATTGAATTATAGATCCCAACTCATGCATAGTCTAAAAACTCCATTTTTTGCTACTTGCATTGAGCGTGGTGGAATGGAATAGAGTATATTGGACGTTCACAGCACCTACCTTAGACATGTGCCAGGTGTAAGATCATATCATCTTATGATCTTACACAAACTTGAAGTCTTAATACGACCAAACACTAAATGTTTGAGCGTCTTGTAAAATATACACCATGACATGAGAAGCAACTTGTTCTTCATTTCCATTATCTTCCTTTGGTTTATACCATTTTTGTCATATATCTAAGTTTTGACAGTATTTTTATATGTCAAGCAATTTAATGTGTGTAATAACAGTTTTTATAATAAGTTACGACTATTCCCCATACATGGCTTTGTGAGGATATTTCATTTTATGGCGAAATTCGTGCTATTGTATTCAATCGTAAAATCTTGACATGGAGCAAAAGCGTTGCACCCGTCGCTGCAAATCCAATTTGATGGGGCATTCAAGGATTTGGTGACGAATGACCCCTTTGCATAGTCAGTTTATTCGCTGGGTAGGGGCAGATTTGGTACTTTGGTGACTCATTTTGATTGTTATAGCATATTACGTATTCAAAGCAACTAAGCTATTATATCCATAATTCACTGGAAAGACCGAATGGGCTGTTATAAAAGCCCTCGACTGGTCTAATGTGACGACGTTCAGTTAGTCTCTTTAAGGCATAGGTTTATCAAGATGTACTTTTTGGACAAGAGTTCATGGATACTGTTCAACACCACTGTCAATATACTGCTGAAGTATCTGCCTGTTCCTCCGAAGATCCATTTTATTGATTTAAGCCGCTGGCTACCGACTGATCTCATGAACGTTATAAATAAAGAAGTGACTAGTTTGTATGGTTGCTTTTGACACTTTTTTGACCGTAGTGGAAAACCGCTGGGATTTGACACGGTCTTAACGACAGATTTTTTAAACAGGGATATAAGAACCCATAACGCACTATTCTGGGATAAGGGTATTTTATTAGAGTCATCGCCAAAACGTAACATGAAAAATTAAGCGCACTCACATGGTTTTCAAAGAGAGATATACAGGGAGATATATGCATTTAGTCTGCTATATCACGGCATATATAAGTCATGTCGGTATTGAGAATAATAGAGTTAACCATGGCACACCCAAATATCTCAACCTATACGAATAGCTTTCCTGTATGAGAATGACAAAAGTTCAGTTTTACTGATAATAACGTAAGCACAAATGATATCAGTTTATTCAGAATGCCCTCTAATGGATTAGCAGTCGCACGACGGTCGATGGTGTTCTCATGAAAATGACGTTAGTGTTCTGAAATAATAAATGCATCCATAGGGTGTCGTTACCGTAAAAAGCTTTAGGATATATGTGAAACAGCCTCAAATTGGTCAGAAGTAGATGACAAATTGCTGCGCCGGGGTTTCCTGTAGAAAAGAAGCTATCATAAATTAAGCATTAGTAGATTGACCACAACCTAAGAGAGTGGACGTTTTGGAATAACTACGTTTACATTAATTTGCCGGCGCTACATATAGTTCGTCGTGTCAACAATCTATATATATTAGGCAATATCTTTACAGCCAGTGGTGTATATTATTAATAACCTGGATTGCTGCATAGTGTTTGCTTAAGCTAGCGAGTCGAAAGTGGAGCTCTTGTTTTGCCACTTACATGCGCCGTATTGTATTTCACATGTGAATACAAAACAAAACCGTACGTAGAACAATTTCCTAGAAGTGCAACCATGATTTATTATGTCCTCATACAGTACGTTTGCACTCTGCCAGATGTAGTTCAATATCTATCCGTTCGGTTATTTGTTTTTTATTAGGGTTTTGCTTAAAATGTTTTTGATCACCGGCTGATTTTTAGTTGATGCAGTTAATTATGCTTGTTCTTTGCCGGAACACATCTTGCTATTACATCGAGTGAGCCCAGAGGTGTATTGATTAATCAATGGTAAGTTTCGGGATCTAATCCCCTTCCGTGTGAACGTGCTTAAGCCAAACCGCCTTTTATGTGTGGTTCAAAATAATGACCATTTAAAAGAAACAAAATCCTGACCTTAAGTTACTTCATATGAACACTTAAGTATGGTGAATACAGTAGGGACTATACACAATAGTTCTGTGAGTCATATATATTGGAAATTGAATGTTATATGATTCCCTTCTTAGGCGTATACAGTAAAACTGCTGTTGCATAAACTGCAAAACATTAATGCCAAAATGGACTACTTAATAACAGCGTTATCTGAACATTGATTGTTTTAACAAGCGAATCAGTAAGATAGCATTGTAGCCCTTAAATTCAATAATGGAGCCGCATGTCGCCAACTTGCTAGCAATTACAAATCCATATTATCTGAGATAAACAATACCTGATCGAGATTTTTCATGAGAAATGTCCATAATAGTGCCTGGTCCATGTGGACATATCTCACGAAATCTAAGAAGCAGGTCCCGCAAGATCATTATTGGTTCGTTGTGACCATGAGCTCTGTTGGCTAATTAATCAATGTACGGCGGCACTCTTACATGATATGGATCCAGGTGACAAGTCAATTTGATATTTGTTGCATATGCAAACGATGCATGGCTCTCTTTTAACGGAAAAGTTTTTAAATAATGTGTTGGAATGTTTGTGATGCAAATCCAAAATATACAGCACTTTATATCACACCTAATTCGTTTTTCTTTCTATCATAGACGATCATTTAAGTACAATGCTCGTAAATCATCGTTTTAGTGTGTGTGTGTTCAAGTTTGATTTAGTGTAGAGTGACTTGATCATTCATATCATGATTCCGTTATGAGAACCTTTTGAGTTTGCACACATATATAGTCAGGCAATGGACGTGGCTAGGCCCAGACAAATTATGTTAAGCAATGTTCAAAATACAAGTGAAAGGATGCCTTTCCATGGCGTGCGCTTAGGCCCAGACAAATTATGTATATATATTGCATACAATGTGTATAATATTATATCAAAATATATATAGATAAATATATATATATATACTTATATATAGTATATATATATATATCTATGTTATGCATACACCTCTGTGTGTTTTTGTGTATTGTTCGTTAACGTATTCCTGTTATGAATCTAGTAAGACATGATCTGTGCTTGATTTGATGGTACTAATGCATTAAACTGTTATTGGGTTATGTGTGATTATTCTATGTTAGCCAAATATCCAGCATTGGACTTGGTAAAATCTCTTGACATATCAAATCCCTAGTGGCTTGTATGTTAATATTTACCTTGTACTAGTCATTAATACCGCGATATGTAGTTTTGCAAACTAATGCTTATATACTGTACAAATCTTGCGACTCTGACCGCAATTGTTAATATATATATACAAATATCTAAGAAAAATATAAATATAGAGAGTATATATATATATATTTATATTTAGTATGCATACATCGTTATATATATATACATATCACTTAATATCCCTAATAATATATGTATAGGTTATATATATATATATATATGATTATAAGCAAATATAATATATATATATATATATTATAAATAGACATATATACTATATATATATATATATAGATATATATATACATATATATATCTATGAAATATATATATATAAATAATCAAAACAATGTATATATATATATCGTATAAATCAAATATATATATATGTATATAGAACATTGTGTTCATAGATATATATATAGAGTTAGAGTACAGGGAAATTATATATTATGCACTTATATACTGTGCATAATATATAAATATATATGTATATAAATAAATATATATAGTAATTTTTAGATGTTAATATAGAAAATAGAGTGATATATATGTATTAATATAAATATATATAGATATATATATATATATATAAAGATATATATGTTAATTATATGTATATATGCATGGATGTATAATATAACATTAGTTTAACCTTATGCATTTTACAATATGTATATAAGGGTTTAATATAGTGTATATATATGATTGAAAATAAATATATGGCATAGACTATATATTAATCTTGGCGACTATATCAGATACCAATAGTTAATATATATATACATGTAATATATAGTAAATTGATATAATATATATATAGTATATATTATGTAAATATTTAGATATTTGCACTATTATGCATACCTGTGTATTAATCATATCCCTTGTTATATATGCCTTACCCTCTATCTCCTCTCCTATACTAGAATATATATATATATTTATTTATATATGTATATATATATATATCCAAATATAAATATATATATATAGAGTTGTATAAATAATGTGTATGTGTGTGTTTGTGTATTGTCGTTTACGTATTCCTGTTATGAATTGTAGAAACATTTGATACTGTGCTTGATTTGATGCTTACTATGCATTCAACTGTTACTTGGGTTATGTGTGATTATTCTATGTTAGCCAAATATATCAGCATTGGACTTGGTAAAATCTCTTGACATATCAAATCCCTAGTGGCTTGTATGTTAAATATTTACCTTGTACTAGTCATTAATACCGCGATATGTAGTTTTGCAAACTAATGCTTATATACTGTACAAATCTTGCGACTTGACCGCAATTGTTAATATATATATACAAATATATAAGAAAAATATAAATATATATGTATATATATATATATTTATATTTATGTATGCATACATGTGTATATATATATACATTATTTTCACTTAATTATCATCTAAAAATAGGTATGTAAGAGGTTATATATATGTATATATATGATTATAAGCAAATATAAATATATATATATATATATTTAAATATACATATATACATATATATATATATATATATATTTATATATACATATATACATGTATGAATATATATATATAAATATATTCAAAACAATGTATATATATATATCAATATAAATCAAATATATATATATGTATATACATATTGATACATATATACATATATAGAGGTAGACATACATAATTATATATTAATGCACTTATATACATGCATACATATATAAATAAATATTTATATAAATAAATATATATATACTTTTTTAGATTTAAATTTATAAATATATATACATATATATGTATTAATATAAATATACATATATAATAAATATATATATATATAAATATATATATATTTATATTTATATATGCATAGATGTATATATATACATTATTTTCACCTTATTATCATCCAACAATATGTATATAAGGGTTTATATCTATATGTATATATATGATTGAAAATAAATATATAAATATACTTATATATTTATTTATATGTATATATATATAGACATGAATATATATATATATATATTATGTATGTATATATATATAAATTGATATATATATATATATAGACACATATATAGATACATGTACATATTTAGATATTAATGCACTAATTTACATGCCTACATATAAATAAATATTAATATATATCTGTCTGACGGCTTTCTCTCTCTCTCTCTCTCTCTCTCGCTCTCTCTCTCTCTCTCTATATATAAATATATATTTATATCGATGTATACACATATATATATATATATATTTATATATATATTTATACATGCATATGTATATAAATAAATATGTTTGTATCTGCATATGTATTATATGCATATATATAAATACATATATACATAATATATTTATATATATATATGTATAAGTATATCTATATATTTATAAATACATATATGTATATATATATATTTATTCATGTATATGTATGTTTAGTTTATATATATATGCATATATATATATTTATACATGTATATATATACATATATATATATAGATAGATCAATATGTGAATATATACTTATATATATATATATATATACATATTCATATATATATATACATATTTATATATATATTTATATATATATTTATATATCTAGGGAAAGAAGATATATATATAGGGAGAGAGGGACAGATAGAGAGGGAGATATATATATTATATATATATATAGATATCTATATATATATATATATATATATATATATATATATATATATATCTCTCTATATCTATATATATCTATATATATATATATATATTGCATGTATACGTATAGACATTGTTTCATGTGCTTATAATTACATCGCGATTGTCATATTTTTATACCCGCCTGTGCCAATGCTAGCTTACCATGGACGGAAATATATCGCTTTCCTCCTCGATTTTCATGTTCTTTTGGAGGCAACACAATGGAAAAATTACCTCTTGTTGCCCAATCTCCCCCCTCCCCGTTGTCTTCCATCTAAACTCTTTTCCCTCCAATGCAAGAGCTACAGAGCTAGCCCTAATTGGGGCTGTCGAAATTATTTATATTCGCATCAATGAATCGCTGAACAAACGAATAAAGCAAGGCACAAATCATCGAAACTCGTGATTAGCGACGCCTTGAAAATATTGCCCGGTTGTTAGTTAAGTTAAATGGTTGGCTCTGTTAGTAATTATGTTAATGACTGTGATGTTTCGTTTGATGCAACTCCCGAACTATCACGACATCGGCTGGATCGGTTTTTGCCATTTACGTTATGCACATGTTGCTTTATTCATTTACGGGTCATTTGTGTTAATTGCAGCGCGCCCTTACGAATATAAGCGTTATGGAGCAACATATACATATATATCAATTGGCAAGTCATCATTAACGGAGATTGGACTAAATCCTACAAACGATATCAATCTCAGGATCTTTACGGAAATAAGGTAGCTAGCTGCACGCCTCTTTGACAATGACCAGAAAGTGCATATCATATGATACATATGTTCCTGGTCTTGTATGTTGAAAATAGGAACCAATACTAAACGCCGTTGCTATGCATATATGCAGGTTCACCGACGTAAGCATCGAAGTGATTATTTTAAAAGTTCGCATTGCTACATCACGACAATAATAATAATAAAAATAGCATTTTCATTCATCCGCATCGTCAAGACATTTGATGTCAATCAAGGTACATAGCCGTTGACAAATAATTAAGTGTGAGGTGAAATAATGACTTGCACATGGATTTTACTTGGAAAGCTATATCTGCCAAGATGAAATTAGTATTGCATTCAAGCTCTTGTACGGAATATAGCCTCATTATCAATGTTTCGTAGCCTAAGGTTCATAGCAAATTCTTTGATTGCAAATCATGGCAGTTTTAGAATACTTATTACATGCCTTGTAATATTGCTTAAAACACAGATACGTGACCGCCGATAAAAGTTCATTTTCAGTATTCTGAACGTCAATCAATAATGTGATGCATCACACCATTAATTCATCTTTTAGAGGAGGACTACTTAGCTGCCATTGCGCAAATCCTCTTTAAATTACGTGTTGGCAAATGTCCACCGACAATGCGAAGTTAGGTAGAACAATATCTGAAGTTTCATCTTACCGACAGTGGATGTATTAATGAAGTGAACAATATCTTATAAAGCAGTACATGTGCGAGGGCTAAAATGTTGTACTTAATAACAGGGCTATGGACAGAGCCTTGCCACTCGAATGTGAGCAGAGTTCATTCTTAAAAAGGCAAGTTATGTGTTAAATTACGCCATAAAAACATTGGTATCTATTTTGAATGAAAGAAGCTCGCTTGTTTGTGATGTAGACGATGCCCTGAATCATTTTCAAGATTTCATGCAAAGGTAGGAATAAACACTGCAGTAACGTAACTGCTATTTAATATGCGCAAGTTATATGTAATAGGTGATAATGCGACTGGACACCTTGGCTGATATATAAGAGTATGTGCGGCTGTCATACGGTAAAAGCCACAAACTCGAACCCAAAAAACTGAGGGAATCCTATAATGCGCAACGTGTAACACCGTCCACATAAATTTTCGGTTTGGTAAAAACCGAATGGGAGCTGGTTACGTTATAAAAGCTATTGGTTTGTCATCACTTTACATAAAGCGCAGGTATCTGAAAAAATGACACTAAAGTGAGATTCATGGGGATTATTTCGTGCAACAGAAATATTCTGTCGGATTCGTCCTTGCCACTGCCATCAGGATTAAATAACTAACACGGAATCGTCTGGCTTCATGCAATTGGGCTGTTTGAATCTTAAATCCGTTTGGATGTGCTGGGTAGCATTATTGTTTGAGAACTAACTGTGTGACACAGATTTCAAATCAATAATAAGGTTTAACAAATGACTACGCCTCATTTGTTATCGTATCATGATAACATTCCGTTAAACGTATGGTGATGATATTGGTAACTGAAAATGCATTTACGTACCGAGCTCACAAAATGATGTAACATAAATATATATGAAAATGATGTAATATATATAGAGATATATATATATATATATATCTATAGAGATAGAGAGAGAGAGAGAGAGAGATAGAGAGAGAGAGAGAGAGAGAGAGATATATCTCTCTTATAGATCTATATCTATCTATATATCTATCTCTCTAGAGATCTCTCTTTCTCTAGGGATCTCTATTCTCTTTCTATCTCTCTGTCTCTCTCTGTCTCTCTCTCTCTTTACAGAGATATATCTCTTGTCTCTCTCTCTCTCTCTGTCTCTCTCTCTCTCTGTCTCTCTCTCTCTCTCTCTCTCTTTCTCTCTCTCTCTCTGCCTCTCTCTCTCTCTCTCTCTCTCTCTCTCTCTCTCTCTCTCTCTCTCTCTCTCTCTCTCTCTCTCTCTCTATCTCTATCTCTCTCTCTCTATATCTCTATATATCTCTCTCTATCTCTCTATCTCTATATATATATATGGTCGTTAGCCTAATCAACTTGTGTCAGTCTTCATTGTGCAAAATTGTGTTTCGTGCCATTGTAAGAGAGATCAGACTAGTGAACATAGGTAGCTGAATATTTCAACTGACTAGCTGAAGTAAGATGAATTACCATGGATACATTTTCGTTGAATGGTGTGTACTGTGAATACATAATTCTGCGTAAGTCCATATCCAGGCTATTCTATATTTGGACCGAAAGCAACCACACTCTTATATGAAAAGACAAACACGTTGTTGCTTGAGCAATCTAGGCGTATGATTACCGTTCACATAACTAGAAAAATAATCCTTTTTACAACCCAGGAAGTTAGAAGCGGTTCAAGTATTAACTCCATCGTGACTATTGTAATAGCAAATATCGGTGTACCCAAAGAGGCTGAATTAATGTATTGTCCATTGCTGCCTCAAGGGGCGTTTCACCAATTCTTTGTCATCTCCATTGATAGTGCGGTCATTGTTGACGGTTAGTAAACTTCTGATTTTCCCCTATACTTTCTCTTGTACTAGATCAGACTAGTCACCAAAGGTAACTGAATATTTGAAATGACGAGCTTAAGTAAGATGAATTACCATGAATATAGGTTCGTTGGAAGGTATCCATACTAAAATCAGCTTCAGCCCTAATTCAGGCAATCCTGTATTAGGAGCGGATGCAAACACACTCCCAAATTGAAAGAGATACACTTTGTTGGCTGAGCACTCTAGGCTTTTGATTACCATTCACATATCTAGAACAAACGGTCTGATTGCGGCCCAGCAAGTTAGAAGCGGGTCAAGTATTTGCTGCCCTGAGTACATTGCAATAGCAAATCCGGGTATAGCCAAAGTGGCTGCAGCTAGTGTAGAAAGCTCACCATACAGAGTTTAACTGTGGTGTGTCAGATGTCTGGATCAGTTTAAGCAATAATCAATTAGCTTTAAAGATGCAGCATTTGGCGAGTTATCAAATATTTACAAATTATGTTTAATGAAATAATAATAGATGTGGCACAACCAGTTTGT
This sequence comes from Urechis unicinctus, assembly GCA_034190875.2. Lineage (NCBI taxonomy): Eukaryota > Metazoa > Annelida > Polychaeta > Xenopneusta > Urechidae > Urechis > Urechis unicinctus. The sequence goes on along the minus strand of CM067342.1, from coordinate 17,007,046 downwards.
AAACTTGTATGAATTTGAAAGAAATAGCGCACAATATTCCAAGAATGATGCTAGCAAAGCCCCTTAAAATGGATTCTGAAATTCAATCAGCCCAATTGCTTGAAGCCATGATTACTCAACTATGCCACGTCAGTTTATTGATCAGGGCGGCAGTTACATAGATGGATCTTACAAAGTACTTCTTTTGTAGGAAATAGTGCCCATGAATCTGATTTCAGTGCTGTTTTTGAAATAGTCGTTGTTTATCAACATCTGATGACAAATCAATAGCCTTTGCAACTTAGCCAGCTCCGTTCTTATTGAGCCAATAATTCATGTTTATGTTAAATAAACTTTGGTCATTTGAGGATTCCCTGAGTTTTGCTTCTCCGAGTTAGTAGTTATTATTATATAACAGTGTCACGTTCAGTTAATATTGCAGACTTGGTTTCAGTTGCATGTACGGCTATTACCTATAACTTGCGCTTATTGAATGGCTTTTGCGCTGCCAATGGATGAATTCTTCAGTGCATTGTTTACTTTGTCCGAACAATGCAGAGAAATACTACAAATGCTTCAAGGCCTTGTGTATATAACATCACACACCAGTACACTTCCTTCATTTAGAATAATGCTCATGTATTTACCTTACACAATTTATGCGGAATGATATTAAACGGTACATCAAACAAAACGTCATAGTCATTAAAATAATAATTTTCAAAGCCCATTAAGTAACTGAACTAACAACGGTCGATATCTTAACAAACCACGGGACCACTGATTCCTGCAGTCAGACCTATTCGGAGGTACTATTAAAATTCGTCAAAACAGCACATGATCCACAGCAGTGCTTGAAAATAGCACTGCGAAGTGAGAAATGAATACAGGCACAACATAAAAGCCAACTACTTACTAACCTTAACTCTCATTCGGCTCATAGGTAAAGTTCGAGTTGCAGCTTAAAATATTATATGATGTCAGACGTGTATGCTGATGCCATGTCAATTTTGCCAACATTCAAGGCGTTGACCGTACGGATATAATGCTTTGCTAAGCAACATTTTTGATGATTTGTGCCCTACGAAATACCTTGCTTCATATATTTGATTACGGATTCGATTATGTATATATACATGTGATTATATTCTTCTTACTGTAACCGTAATGTAATTGGTTCCGGCAAAATTGCAGCATTATTATTATTTAAGTTTATTGTCATTCAAATCTGCGGGAAGACTTTACAAATCTGCTTCGGGTAACAAATCGGCAAAACACGGTCTCTACTCTCTGTTCTGCAATGCAGAAACCATTCTGCGGAGCGTATTTTCGAAAGCTCAGTTTAAACATGCAATATGTTGTCAGGTCAATGTGTGGATATGTAAGCATTCTGCTAAGAACAAGACTATCTCTACTGTCAAGTGAATTGCATACAGTCAATGACATGTATTATTCAAGACATCGAGGGTTTTAAAGTGAAGTTGGACTTAGCGTGTCGGAAATGAGGTCTGGTTTAACATGCGCCGCATTATGCCTTGTATGTGGGTACTTAAATCTACTCTACCGTGGAACATGCTGATCAGGATTAGTACTGTCGTCAAACTGGCTATGCGTGTCCCATACAATCATGTGCTTCGCTGATCGAAACGCCATGCCCTGAAGTTCAAATGATGTTGATGCCCTTCTCAGAACTTGCTTAGGGAACAAAATCGGCGACTGTTTCGTCGTATTGTCAGGTATTCAATTTAGACCGCCTTGTTAATCATTTTCCACGCATGTCTAGCCACATATGGCATTTATGAGAAAAATAAAGACTTGTCTCGAAGCTAGAAGAGGAGTGTCGAATATCTTATCGATAGGCATGTCCAGAAACGAGAACAAATCGATAATTTTACCTACGTGTTGACCCCCACAAAAATTATAGAGACATATAGAAGCTTAAATCCATATATTTTCTCCATGATCAGCTAGCATTCGCATCAGCGAGGAAGAATGGACGATAACTGCAAAGTAATTAAATGACCATGAACAAACGTATGAAAGTATATATATATATATATATATATATATATATATATATAAATATATATATATAAATATATATATATATGTATAGAAAATATATGTTTCATATATATATATAAGTATACATAAATGTATATATATATATATTTATATATATAAACATATATATAATTATATGTTTATATATATATGTATAGAAATATATATAAATATTATTTTTTTTATAAATATGTATAAATATATTAACATATATATAAATATATGGATATTTATATATATATATATATATATATAAATATAAGAATATATATATTTATGTGTATTAATATAAATCGATATATTTAAATATATATATATATATATTCATATTTATATCGATATATAAACATATAATCCATGCATAAACATATATGTATAAATATATAAATATATATCTACACATATATATATAAATATACATATATAAATATAAATATATATAAATATATGTATTTATATATTTATCTATATATACCTATAGAGGCATACATAATTAAATACAGAAAAAGACATACATATATATCTATCTATATATATATATATATATATATATATGAATATATATTTATATATATACATATATATATGAATATATATATATTTATATATATATAAATATATATATATATAAATATTTGTATATATATATAAATATATATATATACATATATTTATATATATATATATATATTTATATATATATATGCATATATAATTGTTTCAACATTTGCATCTATGCTTATTATAATACTAAGAATATTTAAATATATATATATAGAAATATGTACATATATGTGCACATATGAAATAAGTGCACATTTATATATAAATATATATATATATATATATATATATATATATGTGTGTGTGTATGTGTGTATGTTGTGTGTGTGTGTGTGTGTGTGTGTGTGTGTGTGTGTGTGTGTGTGTGTGTGTCTGTGGGTGTGTTTGAGTACGAAGACACTGACAAATTGCCTTCTGCGAGGTCACGCGACCAACCTCATCTATATGGTACGCAGCTGTTCGCTAAAAATGTAGACCTTTTCGGTGTGATTGATCACACGCGCAGTATTATTACGATATCGGAAGCCTTCGCCAACTACTTGATATATCTACTATGGTCATATAGATCAGACGACAAGCAACCAGTTTGTGGCATGATTAAATGCTAATAAATAGAAGTGTATTGCCCTCAAAATTATATTTAGATTTTTCATCTAATCCAGCCCTCTATGTACAAGCCTATTTTTATTGTTCTTCGTATTATGAAAACAACAAACAGCAATTGCTTTGTTAATGGCCTATCTGCAACGTACACCATCTGCCGCTTTCGCTCGTTATAACCCTCCAATAGTGACCGAGTGTGCGCACTATCTTTGAAACTACACGTATAGCTAATCGTCGCATATTTATTTCTATATATGATATTACCGAAAGTTGAATCTGCAATATGTTTTCCCCCAATATTGATTTGTTAGACAATGCCTTCTTTAACATGCATTAGGTCTTGAATATGTACATGGAGATACATTAATGTTATCTTGAAACGATATGATTGGACAAACGAATTTCATATATCTGTAAGAAGTGAAGGGATAGTTACAGCAGGCTCGATGGTAGCGATTGCTTGCGCATAGCTTTTGCTGATATTGTGCACATATTACAATTCTGAAAGCTAGTTAATGGTATGGTGTCGCTCTCTTGCTTAATGTCGATGTGGTAGATAGATAACGGGCTGTCATTTTAGTATTGTAGAGTTTTGGCGAAATAGATTCGAATAAACATCCTTGGTCAAAAATCACCTCGTGAGCGCTCCACTTATACCATAAAAAGTAAATAGTAATATCTACAAAATTCAGTTAGTTAACTCATAAAACAATACTTATTAAAGATCAGCCTTTTGCGATACTTTTATTTAATTTTATCATCGTACCTTTCAAACAAATTATCCTTTCCTTACAAGATAAGAGACAACACCTCCCATCCTCATGAATTTTGCGAGGTTTACGTTACATTTAACAGTAGGTATTATATGCTTGTCAACAGCCATCTAGGGCATTAGTTAAATATATGCCAGATTGTTTGGAACCTACTCGTTAATGAACTGCCGCAAATAATTTGATCAGACCAAAGTGCCGTGTCTGTTGAAATAATATACGAATATAAGGTGCAAAATAAGCGCAATTGTGCCTGACAAATAGCATCTGCTTATAATGTTGCATGTACGGATTTAGACGGATTTAACCCAATTAGCTAAGACGTGCATTTATGGTATATAGCATATCATGATATATCGCAGTGACTCATACGTGTCACTGAGGTTACAAATTAAGTTATCAAGCCAGTAACATCGGTTATGTATATCTATGCATATTTTACCATATCCCAGACAAAGACTGCAGGGTTTACAGTTTTTTTAAAACGTAATTTGATACATATACTCGTCTCGACTTTTAATGGAACAAATCAGTCGTATGAATTCATTTGTAGACACAACGGGCATAATAAGTATTCGCTAGTTTGGGTGATATGGGCAAGAAAGATGCATACGGGGAGGCGTAGATTGATATACTCCAACAGTAGCAAGCCTTATAAGTAAATTCTATTGCTAGAATTAGTTATACAAGATAAGCAATACTGGTCATGTGAACTTTTAATACAAAAATACCTACAATGCTCTCGAGTCATATCAAATCGATGTAGATCCTCCCTCTATCCACTTTATTTCTGCCATATATTATATAATTAATACATCATATTAATAACATATAATTGTAATCGTTCAAGAAATGGTGGCAGTTTATTTTAAAGCACCTGTTTACAGATTTCAGCATAGGTCTTTAAGGGAACCAACATCATTTAGTAATCTTGCGTAGTAGTATGCTTCATACTGGTCTGCCACTTGAAAAAAAAAGATCCTGATAGATCGGGCCCCTTGAGGTTACACAACCATCCTCATCTATATGGTGGGCTGGTGTTGATGAAAAACGGACTTATTTGATATGATTGATAACAACAGCAAAATTAAAGGCTTACGCTGACAGGATGATATATCTGGTGCCGTGACAACTATTTCTGGAGCCACTTCTTGGCAGTGATTCTGATTAAACAATACAGGTGTGTCTATCACACCCAGAATATATGACAATTGTTTAATGTTAACCAACTCTGTCAACCTGAATAACTAAGATACTATTAAAGCCACACCTTTACCGACTGTTCAAATACGCGGCATAACAGAAACAAATCTAAATCTGTGCATAGGCAAGGTAAATACAAAGCATAACTCAAAGAACGCTTAGCTAATTTAACGAATCTGATTACTTCTTATATAATTGCCGACTCCTCTTTTTTCTACTGCGATAAGGAAATGTTAGCAAACTACATGAAAAGAGGTTATTTACGTGGTATTTCCCTATACATTCTGACTTATACTTATAAGTAGAGATTGCCGATAACATTAGTGTACTGGTAATTTACTATGGTTTAATTTGGGGGCTAAGGAAATTGGCAAGCTGACTGTTTGGTAACTGCCCCCTAATAATGGGTCAATCGAAATGTCATAACCAAAAACGACAGTTGTGTATGGTAGATGATTTGGCAATGACTTCAAGATGATTCTTGTAGGCTTGTGTTGTGGGACACATCAATCTTGCACGGGAATAAGACGAAGCGTTGAAGCCATGGATGCGATGGAAAATTCACTACGGGTGGGTAGCAATTAGCTATGACGACATAATGAACGAACGGCTACTCTGCGATTCAAACTATTTGCAATATCGTGACATGTCCGATGACCCGACGCGTGACAGCATCATCACAGTTACCCACAAAACGGCACGAAAGTGGAGCTAATATTTTGCATATATAATCATTAAAGTGTCGTCAATAGACATCCAGACATTGACAGTTATTCTTGCTGGTAGTCAGATGATCACTCAATGTTCTGAATAGCTGTCCTAAATATTACATTATCGGATCGATTAGCGTTTCACATCACTCCTCATTTTTGCTTCAGATTGAATTGCGGCTGTAGCTACACACGAGCTGAACCGATTACAGATAATAAGCTTTCACTCTAGGACGCCAAGCGGACTGCGAAACTGTAATATTGGCGTAGGCCAATTAATATTTACCACGGAGTGGTGTTTATAATCCTAATTGACATTTTCATAATTTGCAAACTTTGGTCTGTCAAGCATTTGTGCTGGTAAAAAGACAACGACTGGTGGCAACCATTCTGCAAAATGGTTGCCAGTATTGCTATAAGAGAAATTAACGGTGACCCTGTTGTCAAGCATGTTCTCTAGAAGTGTGCATGAGCTCATGATTGCATCATCAAGGATTCGAATCCCTACAATGTATCAAATATCAGCTGGGCCAAACGCCACGCTGCATAAAAACAATAACCATATTGATAAAAGCACTAGGGAGGATCTGTTGTTACTAAACAATATATGTCTTATATTGCTATATTCGGGGACCTACAGCTCGTCGTTTTGTTGGAAAGATCGAACATTACTTTTATAATTCTACAAAAACTTTACAAAATTCAAATAAAAGCATGGTTCGCAGAAGTGCAATCTGTGTTACGAATATGGTGCTGCTGATAACAATCGATGATAACAATAGGATTGATTGCTTCCGTATAACACTATGGCGTCACAATAATGTTATAAATCCAATTTTTCTAGTGTAGCATCATCATGTCAAGGACTGCAAGACTTATGGAAGGACTCAGCTTGTGACTATTAAATTGCAAAGAATTCGCCATTGTATTCAGTTCGGATAAGTGGATAAGTCGCCAATGAGCACAGATGGTAAGCAGGAAGATTTTGCATATATATAGGCAGTTAACTCCGGTATAATTACCAATGGGGTATAAATGTCGAGTCATAGGTCAACATTAACCATTTGTGGTAGAGTAACATTGGCCATTTACGTTAACATATTCATTATTTTGGCTTTCAAAATATATTGTAATACTACTAACTGCGCAACATTATACACTTGGTCTAGAGTAGATACATGCGACACAGCGCGACCTCAGTAAATAAATAAATTGTGCAAAGCGTTGTTTGATAATGTTTGGCACACAAGTGTCCCATACAAATCCTATCTACCATCGTTTCCTTGAAAGCGCCCCACAAAGTGCGACGACAACGGCAATAAACGCTGATATTATATTATCCCGGAAACATGTTCCTTCGGGATCAGTAAATTCCATTTGCTAACACGGAACGCTTCTTCGCGACTGTTTTGGCTTGGTTGAGAGCAGTCTTCTTATAGCGTAACACTGTTTATACTGAGCAATTGCAGAAGCGTGCCCAGCAAACTGTGTATTTGGAGATTATGGTTTACCTGTTAAAGTAGGATAAACTCAAAACAAATCTATCGCGTTATAACAATGCGTTCAATGTGCTTAGTTGTAATGATAAGATAACAACAGTCCTCGATACATTTGATTAGGGCATTTAGTTACAGCCATAACTACACATACAAACATGCCCATAGTGAGATGGACAAAGTACGCCGATAATACATTTGGAATCGTTTGGTTGCACACTATAGTACTTCTGAGCGGATAAATTGAATGCCATTGTTGTTATTATGTGTTAATGAACCCAATAACAAGTGTTCAGCTATAATCGACAAAAATGCTCGAACGCCTCATTTATCTGAAGGATGGTAGCTGGTTGGCATTGTTGCATGCCTTGTGTCAATGTCGGTAACAAAGGTTGACAGAGGATCCACAAGAAGGCGCTCTACGGTTATAATAAATCATGCATCGTTCAATAGGTAGGTGCTAGCAAATAGATTAAGCCTTACAGCCTACGCCCTAAACTGATTCACCAGGAAAGCTTATCAACTCCGGTTAGTAAGTGATGCATGCATAATAATCGAGTTCATGTATGAGCACAATGCCTTGCATCACAGAGGCGAAATATTTGAACAGTAACTTCCTATTTAATCTTACATATGACACACTAGTTGTCTCATACACTCCTGAATGTTACGCATGTTGCTTTGTCATATAAATATCGGAGATAAATAAGCTCAAATATCAACTTTGCAAGTAAATGTCATTGAGGAACGCCACATTTATTGCTTCAGGGATATCCTGTTTGAGAATATGTACATAAAGCCGAAGCCTACATTGTAGTATAGGACAACCAACTTGCTTAGGTATATATTGTGCACAGAGTATGTCAAAAGCCAGATTGATACAATATCAAAATGTGACTATAATACCACCAGAAGGTATCTAAAATGACGTGTCTTTAATAGTGATGTTCCACTTAGATTTTCAAGCAGTGTTCAAAAGAGCGACTAAGCTCTATTGGGTTGCCAAAGCAACTAAGCACAATACACAGAGGCTCAGATTAGCACGCGGGAGCGACATGGCGTCGTTCATTCACCTCCTTCACAACACTAATCAGACATTCGTGCGCAATGGAGACAAAAACCATATTGAAGAGTCATCCGTGTACATAAGCAATTTTAAAAAGTTCTGGTGACTCATATTATTGTCAACGCCATGAACAGATCCGAAAAAAACCACTCCGCCCACTATTTATTCATCGTGACTCACATAAATGGATGCCTCGAAGTAATTCCGGAATAATTAATCAACCAAGAGAGCAAATTTCAACTGAACGATGTTCCTCGACTGTATACATGTCATGCTACATACATCTTGTACGCAGTTGTCTACTCACTGATATCTATTTGCATTAGCTAATAGGTAATTACCGGAATGGTTTAACGGTATACATTAATTGCCTATATACAAATAAGTATATCTTGCCTAGAAATAAGATTTTCTTACTCGGTTTGCTCATACGAGTGATCAACAACAATAGGGATAGTTCATCTTTTGGGATTGTTGTGCGTTTCAACAGCACCCAACATGTCAATACTTGTCCGGTACAAATAATGATCCGTTACAATAAACGCGCTTGCTTTGATACAAGTTGACTCGCTGTCGCTTTGTAATAAATGGCCAACTCAGGTGAGTTTTGTCTAGCGAGGTAAATATTGTTCTGTATTTCAATTACTAAGTCATTATTGACACTTGTTTAGAATATAAACCACACAACGTATCTCCTACAGATGTGCCTACACAGTTACCCATATTCTTATTATATGCCGGGTCCGTTGATATTGAAACGAAATAGAAAAAAAATTGTCTAAAATGCACCTAACCATAATACACAGTTAAGGTGGCAAAGTTTATTTAAAATGTAAATGAAAAGTTTGAATTATCCACGCAAAGTTTTTAGCTTGCCTTCTAAATTATTAAGACTTAACAAGACGCATGTCCGCAACAAATACCACTTAGCTTTTTTGCGCGCTGTTTAATGCCTTAGTTGCCTTACACAATTTATATACTAGTGTTTCTAAACAAGTGACACTGGAGAAGCATTTAGAGAACGCGGATGCTTTAGGATAATCAGCCTGTACACAGGTTTAAAAGGATTGAGAGAACATAGTGGTTGATGACGTTGTAGCATCCGGCAACCATAGTTAAACTCACTTTATTCCCAAGTTTATGTCTCTCTCAATGAGAAAAACTCGTTACCTCGTCCACAAACACGTATCCCTATCATGCATTTATGGAAAAGTTTTGACCTATGGATGGGAAACCAAAAACTGTTACTTAACAGCGAGTTTATGGTACAAAGACACCCCAAAATACATGGACGCCCTAGAGTAGTATTGTGGATATGATGGGGAAATTACATTTAGATTTGTTGTGTCAGGAACGCTATTTATAAAACGGTCTGGTTTTGAAATCGCAAATAGTAGGCAGCAGTGACACCTTTGCGCTTTTGGCAAATATTACAGATGGATTTGCCTCTTAAATAAATGTTCAGTTAGTAACCTTATCCTACGCAAAATATAGCTTAACCAAACGTGCAATTAGCGCACATTAAAGCTTTAGAACGATACCCAGCTAAATCCTCCATAAGATGCATAAAAACCTAAGTGGTTTCTGCGTCTCAGGGAGCAATGACGGTATCCAAACGAAATGTAGTCGGGAGTGTTAAAAATAGGGCTTTCAACGATGATTACACTCAGTACCCCTTCCACTTTATGCATAAGGATCTCATATTTTAGCTCTGTACCTTGACATGCGACAAGTACACATTGAACCCTTACAAACCGATTTAAATCACCATATATACACTCGCAGTTATGCTAATTTATTCATTAGCACCGGACAACTCTATCACGATGAAGCTAACAGGATAAGTTGAAGAGATTATTCCTATGGAAATACCCTATTCGCTATTGATCTAAACCCCGAATTGGCTGATAGCAGCACTCTTATTAATTTGTTTAAACAAGAACATGCGTTTGGAAATGTGTTTTAGTACGGCACTAGAACGTAATATAACTGTAACGTTCCGTTTGATAATGCTGCCTAACAATAGATACCGGACAATTACGTGAGCTCTTACAAAAAAACATATTTGGAGTGTTTGTTCGGCATAAAATGACCCCGCCATGTAAATTACCCCAGCTGTAATGCTCTTTGTTTTAATGCACTCTAAAAAGCTGCATTGGGCGGTAATTCTGTAGTATTCCAATAATCTAGTGCCACCAATTTATGCGGAAAATGTCACTTTTTTATGTTCACACTGAAAGGCTAGTAGAAATTAATTGACTGTGTGTTTTCTCGCAAAGGTCAGCAAAATGGTGGTGTAATATGGGGGGAGATGAGGAAATTACACAGAGCGGATATACCCTTGAATACATCACCTTACTTCCTGGGATAGAGGAAGTTACAAACCCTTTCAAAGAGCCCTCCTAAGATTACAATATAGTTCATTATAACATCTTCATCACATCGTCGACTTTTTGTCTAGACAACCTACAATTAATGAATAGAGATTTCTTCATCTCATTAACCCATTCAAAGATATATCATAATATAACTACAATAGAACCAAGTGATCAATCACGTCTTCAAGTCTCGCCTCATTTATCTTGCTTTGACCACGTTTCGCCATCCAAATGACCAACCCTTATGTCATATTTAACTAGATTGTAAAATTCATCTCCAGAAAAGGTTAACTAAAAGATGGTGGAATATCGGAAGAGATTGTGAAATCCGTCAACTGATAATATCGCACACAGACATCCGTCAGTGAAAAATCACCGCCCCAACGTAAAGGGCTTTAAAGGGTCCCTACTACATTACTATTGTACTTACACTATTTCCGGTCAAATGCTATGCTACAAAACATACGTACTCCTACTACCGACTTGTCAATACATGTGTTCGAACTCGATTATTTCTTTTAACAGTTATAATTGTGTAATGATCAAGAACAAGACGCGGCATCCATGACGAAATCAAACTAGAACACACACAAACTAAGAGCTTGCTTAACCTCTGTTTCACAAGCCTGGTAGTGAAAGTACATTTTAAGATAATAATAAGTTATTAGGCGTGGTAACAAAATGTGCTGTATATTGGGAATTCGCTGCGTGAACAGCTATTCCCGTTAAACACACTCAAGTAGTGAAATAAATTGGAAATTGATGACAAGCTTTTTGCGATTTTGCATGTTAATTGTAGTATGTTATTTGAATAATAAATTTAGCAGTTCACTTGGTTTCTGTAGTAAGAGATCGGCATCGTCAATAATACTTCTATACTCGTAAAATACAGCGTTCCATCATTTTCGTACTCGTCGCATAGATCAATATTGTGTCAAATTGTTGCAGCTGTGGGATTACTTAGGTTTATTAGCCAAAGAAACATATGGTCACTCGAACCAATTATTAACCTGTCATGTACCAGGTCTACATAGACTATGCACTATAATGGATATTTTCAAGACAGTTATATCTAAAATAATCGTTTATCTCAGACAATATTGATTTATGATTCCTAGCATGTAGGCACATGGGGCTCCATTATAGAATTGTAGGGTTGCACCTTAACATTGCTATCTTACATATTTGCTTATTTAACACAATCGATATCCAGATAACTTGGGCATTTATCGCCGAAACGGACCGTTAATTTATTGATTCATGCTGTCTCTGAGCCCAATCGATGTAACAGCATACATGTATTTGACATTTCACACTGGAAACCAAAGAAAAACAATATAAACCACATAAACTAAACCTAAGCCAACGATCAGATAAATTTTAATTTGAAACTAAATGTAACAACATGAATCGATTAGCTTCAAAGATATTGGACTACATCTTGCATTGTACATGCTAACTGTACATTAATATCTCGACTCAAGTGCATCTTTATCTTGAAACGTGTTTAATAACGAGAAGAAAACCCATATCAAGAAACATACGTGCAAACATTGACGGGAAGTAACAGAGAACGTTATCCACTTGTCGTCAAGGCACTGTGGATGGAGCTGTTACAAATAGCTCGTCCCGCGTCAGATCAATCAATAAGCCAACGTCATTCTTCTTGATGCTATGAATACCTCGCCCACAAGGTTCCTGTGTTATATATCAAATAGCGTAGACGCAAATGACCACACATTGAATAGGCAACGTATATATCTGCATCTATGACATTTTTATGGGACCACACGTTATCAAAATATGTCCTCTCCACTATTTTGTTATTGCACTGTACGATGAAAACATAAATCCTCGTTGACATTCTAGAAAAAAATTCCTTCGTAGAATAATTTGTAGTATACATATGCAATGTATAATATGGCGCCTGTGGGCAACAAAACCATAGCTCCACTTCTGACTCATTTCCTGAAGCCTAACTGTTAACTTGTTAACTTGCTGTAAACATATTGCCTGATGATGATCTTATTGTTGATGCCATGAAAAGAGTTATGTCTAACGCGGGCAAGTTAATGTAAACACTGTAATCCCGAAACGCCCTCTCACGTTGAATATAAGCTGTAGCCAATCTTCGTGTTTTTGTTTTATCATAGCTTGGTTGCTACCGTGAAACCCCAGCGCAGCAATTTGTCATCTACTGCAGACCAATCTCAGGCTGCTTATTCTAGAAACGGTCAATTATTCACAGATAACATAAAGCCTCCACGGAAACGACACCCCATAAATGCATTTGCTTTTCGAGATAACTAACGTGATTTACAAAAATATGCCACCGGGACTTCATGAGACTGCTCTTTCATCTACAGTGCATTCTAGGTTGACGACAAGGTGGGCGATATATACTGTTTTCAATGTGACTTACGTTGTTGCTTTTGTATTGACTAAAGACGATTGCAAACACACGTTTATTTTTAGCTGTATCGTTTGAAACAATTGGCGACTATTTATCAACCAGATTGCAACCAACTATAATTGTCTAGGCTATTACCTAATTCCTTTTATGTAATGATTGGATTTCAATATGATAACCAGCTCTTATACGCCTCTTGGCTGGACACTTTGTAACATCTTATTTTGAGTAATACTACTAAGGCATAAAACTCATACTTATTGGAAAGGCATCGGCAGTTGCCGAAAATGTTGATATATTGATTTGCTGGCTAACATCATTATTCGAGATGAATATAAAATTTAACATCCACAAAATTATACCCATTCGATAATCATATAGCCATTAATGTCAAGTGAGAGCCTACCTTAAGCACCCATGCATATTGAACATCCTGAAAACGATATTTTCCATACAAAGCCAGCTCATAATTAGAGAAAAGAAACCATTTTATTTAAGTGATCACCCTAAAGACAACTAGGTAGTCACCTCTGGTAAACCTGCTTCACATTGCTCGCTCCGACGCGCCGCCAATGTAACAGAATTTGGGTGCTTACACAGCAGTTATTTGCAATGTCCTCTGTTGTGTTCTCTACAATAGATTCATTTCGACGAAATGCATTGGTCGTTAATGTGCTGATATGTTCAGGGAGAGATATACAATTATACATATACTCATAGAGGCTAGCAATGCGTGGCATATAAAAGCCAAGTTGGTTTCAATCATAATACAGTTAACCATGGCACACACGAAGAGCCCAACATTTTCATGTTGCTTCGTGGACTATGCTTAATGCCCTTATCAACGTGACGGGGACTGTCACAATATTTGACAAAGTGTGTACGGTACTAATACAAGAATACACATTTACAATAATGTGCAATCGTGTTAGTTAGTAGGTTTATGTGTCATATGCTAAAATATCAAGGCTACCATGCGTCAGTAACGGATTAACTGCAATCGTTCATTTGATATGAAACTAATAACAGCGAACTGATTTGTGAACTTTTATTACAGAAATACGGCTGCAACCACATGCCCGTCAGCAATTATGGTCGATTACGGCATTGCTTTGGTAATGTAGTTGATGAAAATAGTATATTATTATGTCTAAGACACTATCCAATGCAAGCTAATATTTAATGTTTGTCATGTGTAAATATACCCTACGACAAACGTCTTATATATCTGTAGACGAATGAGCAGTAGAACGCCGTCCGATGGTGTTTTCGTGAACATGACGTTAGTTTCCTTAAATAACATATGCATCCATGGAGTGGGGTTTCCATAGAAGCTATAAAAAAATGATAGATTAAACATAAGAAAACTGACTACAACTTATATTCAAATAATGAGCCCATAGGTGGTTTTACACAATCTACTGCCTACATATTTGCAGAACCTCGTTGCTTACCATCGGGGCTCTTACGACTTATCAGATTCTAAGTGGTGGCATTATTGCATCGCCAAATAATTCCTAGCAGATGTCTTTCAAAATAGCTTATGGTGGATTTGTACCACGTCGCTGTCTATGTTATATTGCGGTAGGTTCCAAGAAAGCCCGAATGATATTGCTGCTCTTTAAAACCTCTTTGAATAACACCATCGTGTTATACAGAAGCAATTCTTCCAATTGTTTTCATCAATCAATGTCAGCAGTATCATGTTCACAACAGATATTGCGCTTCTGTTTTGTGAACCCTGCTTTTACTGTAATTATGACATGGTTTGACAAAACTGTCATAGTAATTGATCGATCTTGTTAACACCAATAATGACCTATAGGCGCCTTTATATTATAACAATAGACATACTTTATTAGATTGAAAAGAATGCCTCCCGAGTGCAATTATCCTTATGGTTATTGTTTTTAATGCAGCATGGCGTTAAGCCCGAAAGATATTTTACATATATTAGGAAATCGTATCCTAGATGATGCAAACATTGGCTAATGCGTACTGTCGAGAAGAACTTTTACTACAGGGTCATCGTTTATTTTTCTTACAGCAATAATGGCGACCATTGTTCGCAAATGGTTGCCCGCGGTTGTTGATGTTTACCAGCACAGATGCAAATCCACCTAGCATCTTGATTCATGGACATATATTTCCAAAGATACGGCATGTTAATGTACTATTGATTACTGTGTTACTGCCTATTTTTGACATTCCGAGGATAGAATTGGCCAATGTGTTGTGACCAGATATCATATGATTGGTGTGAACGTCTATTTAGTTGCCAAATCATGACACTAAATATCATCATCGAGTCACAATGATAATGTATGGTGTAAGTACAGCTGTTAAGACAAGCACACATCTAGTGACAGCAAGTTATCTGCATGTACATGTGTATGCGTTCAGCTCACTATAGTGGTTGTGTAAGATTTAGCACATGCTGTACTCAATAAGCTAAGAGGGATAATGGCTAATCTGTTCAAAGTTGTACATCATAATGAGCCTGAAGCATTGGGTCATTAACGATTAATTTGTTCTGTATCAATAAATCACTGACGAAATGCCGATATCCCAATTCATTTCAGCTTTCGACACAGCACGAGCAACATTCATGACCATAGCTGCGAATGTTGCATCACTGAACAATATCAGTTATTGCTTAATACTCGATAATGAAACTCTTAGCTTATGACACCAGCGCGACATTCAATGTACGCAGTGATATATATATATATATATATATATAGAGAGAGAGATATAGAGATAGAGAGAGAGAGATAGATATATAGAGATAGATAGAGAGATAGAGAGAGAGAGAGAGAGAGAGAGAGAGAGAGAGAGAGAGATATAGAGAGAGAGAGAGAGAGATAGAGAGAGAGAGAGAGAGAGAGAGAGAGAGAGAGAGAGAGAGAGAGATAGAGAGAGAGAGAGAGAGAGAGAGAGAGAGATCTAGAGAGAGAGAGAGATATATATCCTCTATCTAAGAGAGATAGATATATGAGAGAGATCTCTCTATCTAGAGAGAGATCTGTCTCTCTCTCTCTATATAGATCTGAGAGGGATCTCTCTCTAGAGAGTCTCTCTCTATATCTCTATATATCTATATATATATCTATATCCCTATCTATCTATCTCTCTCTTTCTATATATATATCTATAAAATATATGTATATATTATGTATATATCTCATATATAATATATATATATATATGTATATATATCCTATATATATATATATATTATATCTCTTTATATATCAATATATTTATTTGAATTAGAACACTTTTTACAGATAGCATGCTGCAGTATTTTACCATGTGATGACCTCGCTATTTGTAACTGAGTACAAAATTGGCCAAAATTGGTTTTGGTCTATTTGAAAGCTTTGTAAAATTATATTTTTTCAATGTGAACGCATAACAGTGAAGCTAGATATACCAAGCATACTTTTAAAAATGGGAATGTTTGCTCGTATTCATTAATGAACGTAGTCACAATAGACCGGTCGAGGGCTTTTATAACAATCCATTCGGTTCTTTCAGTTGTGTATCGATATAATGGCTTAGTTGTTTTGCGTACGTAATATGCAATTACAATAAAAATTATTCACCAAACTACCCAATCAGCCCCAACGCAGTGAATAAACTGACTATGCAAATGGGTGCATTCGTCTCCTAATCCTTAAAGGCTCCATCGAATTTGATTTGCAGGGACGGGTGCAATGCTTTTGCTCCAGGGCAACATATTACGATTCAACACAAAAAGTATGAACCTAGCTGTAAAAAGAAGTAACCTCATCAAGCCATGTATGTGAAATAGTCATAACTTACTTTAAAAACTCTTTAGTACACACATTAAATGACTTTGCACATAAACATACTGTAAACAACTTTGATATATGCCAAACATGGTACAAACCAAAGGAAGATAATGGAAAAGAAGAACAAAGTTGCTTCTCAGGTCATGGCGTATATTTTATATGACGCTTTAACATTGTTTGTTTGGTCGTATTAAGACTTTAAGTTTGTCCACGATCATAGAATGATATGGTCCTACATATGGTATGTAGCTAAGGTATGTGCTGTGAACGTCCAATATAATCTATTCCATTCCACAACGTTCAATGTATCTTCAACCAAGTAGCAAAAAAGGGGTTAGGAGACTGCGCTTGAGTTGGAGTCTAAGATTCAATATGGCTGCATCATATCATAAATCACTCTTTATGTTAGCGTTAGTGTTTAACCGTCGACTAGCCTGATTGATTGCAAGCTTCGCAGATCAGGATATATTGAATTATATCTATTTCATTCTGAGTCGGTAATGACCGCAAATAATGGTAGTAATTTAACAATCAGATACCATTAGGATGAATTAATAATGAACAACGTTTTTTTACAGAAGTGTTTTTTCCTCTCAATATTACTGTATATGCAGCAAGAACATTATATAGCGCAAAATTTAATCTTATATCTACTGCTATAAATTAAAATAGTTGCACCTATAAACATCGTCAAACACTATGCGATGTATATGCCAACTATTGTTATTTATTCGGCGGAATTCAATTTATTGCTAATAGGCGAAATTGAAATGCAAGTGTTGAGCTGTGAAAACTGAAAAAAATTTTCAAGCGCCTGACCGATGTGTGCAATGTCGTACCGGACCTGGCCCAGGCATCGACCGATATACTGAAGGTCAGTTTGTGACACGAAACGCCTCACCATGTGTGTATTTCGTTTTAAAAGTAACTCGATGCCCGCCCAATCCCCCAGAAAAAAATGCCGGCAGGCCGAAAATTCTACTACGCACGAACCCATCGCAAGCTAATTGTGACTGGGGTATAAAAGTTTATGCGTAATAAAGTTACTGTTTAAAATATGAATTTACCATGCGAGTTAAAAACATCCCAGTCGTTGTAACCTCGTTTATGAAGATGTATGCGTACGGTCGTGGTTTGCAGCTGTCCAAACATTCTGATTGGCATTAAATGGCTTTCAACAACCGTTGAGAAGCCATTTAGCATTGGAGATAATACGTTACACAATTGATAAACAGTTAAATACCTATAAACATTTTATCATGGTCATGGATATACCAGTAAATAAAGGCATCGTGAAGCTGTAATTCACAAACATACTATTTTGCCCAAAGTTATTACCGGTAGAAAGTGTTAGACACAACTCATTATTCTAGCATTCTTTCGTCGTCGTTGTATATACCGCATCATACATTCAGTTTGGTAACTTCATCATTTAATCATCATCGTCATCATCTAATCATCATCATCATTATCATCATCATGGTCATCATTATCATCATCATCATCATCATCATCATCATCATCATCATCATCATCATCATAATCATCATCATCTTCATCATCATCATCATCATCATCATCATCATCATCATCGTCTACATCATCATCATCATCATATACGTTTACCACGCAGTACATTTACGTTGATAATGGCGGCGTCCACTGCGTCCACGCGTCTTTGCGTTGTGATGAGGGTGACCGAGAATGCAAAGTTATGACAGCTGCAGGTTTTTGTCACGGTTTTTATGATGACCTACCTAGTGAACGCAGTATTTATATGAAATAAGAGTTTGGCAATACCTGTGTGGGTTACGCCAAAGTGATGAAGATGTACTTCGCCGAAAGCGTTTGTGGTGGCATGAAAACTTCGCCAAGTCATCCTCAAAACCTAAACAAACTCACCCACAGACTCAAGCTCTCCCACCCACTTCAACAATTGAATATGCGACAACAATAAGAAAATCACACTACCCAGCGAATCGCTCACCTTAAGCTCCCAGACATAGTTATATCCAACGGCTGGTTTATCATTGTCTAGGAAATGGCGTGAATAATATATAGCGTGCAAAGTAATAATTGTACGGTCTAGTCATATATGATGACTCATGGTAGCCGATGACGTATCTAACTAGAATCCGTCCTTTCTTAAAGTGTGCCCGTTTGTTGTCTCGACAAGTTAAGTGCTCTTCGTCCCTGGGATTCGCATCCGTATATGTAATGTATTCTGTCCCTGGGGTTTTGAAAAGCTTGCAAAGCCATACTTTTTATCAGTCTCTCTCACACAGATTACAAATATCCAGCTGCTGCTGCCATCAAGTGATACCCAGAATCGGGTTCAACACAGAAGGTTGTTCTAGAGAGGTTAAGTTGGATCTTAAAATTATACTACAGACGCTAGATTTTCCGAGTTATCGTGCAAGTTCCATAGATGGTAAAGCAACTATAACTACGTGTTGGATACTAATTGCGGACTAGGTATAATTCCATGAGAGCATCCGCGATACTGACTAAATATTTTGGCATGGGATGCACTGTTTTGTTGTGACCTACGCCAGTTGTTGGCGTTGTGTGTTGAACAATTTATCGCCTTTCGTCGCATGCGATATTTTAGCTAGCTGTGTTGTAATTGTCCTTAGTACAGCTCTAAACAAGGCACAAGTGCAGCAATGCGTCAAAACGTCTGTTGGAGCAACAGTTTCATATCTTGCATTTGGTCACTCCTTCCTCTGCTGCGTAACAATGCAGAATCCCTTCAATTTATCGTCGGGCTGGTGCCGGCATTAACCCTTCCTGATTGCAAGCTTTCTCTTGTTTTCTACTTGATCGCTAACAGTCATTAACAATTCACCCAGGTTACCCGATCAATCCTGTGATCACGTGTGTTGAAACGATATTCAAACGTCAATTCGTAAATGTAAATAGACTATATAAACATATTCACGGGCTATCATCCATTTATACCCATCCAATTCTTGTTCGAATACTTGAGTAGTAGTATATGCCTAGTTGGTTATTCATGGGAAAATACCGTCCCATGTTAAATGAGAAGTACTGGTACTGGAAACAAAGTCCTCTTGTCCAGTGTATCAGCAGATATCATCGGATGCACTCGAAGGTCCGTATCTGCTAAACAAGGCACTGGCAGAGGGGAAGAATGGATCGACCTCATTTCACTCTCTTCTGGTGAGACTACGATATGTTAATAACGGTAGCTGTCAGCGTAGCATAATTGTACAATCCTCATTTGCGAAAATGCGCAAGTAAAATATGCGACCGGGTCTGAGGTCTACAACGCTAACTCGGTCTTATCTTCATCGATGTTTGCCATTCTAGGGTTTAGTTTATACATAACGAGCGATTCCTGGGATATTGAGAGTAAAGTGGTTCTCGAGCAGTACGTGTCACAATGAATCATTCCTAGCTCCATGGCGTTTTTCGTCAAGGCCAATGTACTTATTATTGCAGACTTGCAGTTGTTCTTCGTTGATGCGGCCACGAGTGCCAAGGACCATGCATGGCAGAAATAATGATTTCTGAATAACGACCACACTTGTCGCTCACAACATATTTGAATTAGCTGAATTTCTATTTAATAATTGTAACAACTAACTAATTCTCCAGCGACTATTTGATAAGATGAAAATATTCTAAACATTTATAACACCTTGATGTATCATATTTGGTGTTATCGATGGTGCGACACGAAAATCCAATGTAATGCAAAATTGCCGAAGCAATTAAACCGAACGGGGAAGGGTTTCACCGAATAAATTGTGTGTGAAAGTTGTTAGGTCTTGGCTTTTTAATCTTAAGTTCTTGTCATCAATTGTAGCTTGACAATAATGACAAAAATCTAATCCATTAGCTCGTAAGTCGGCTGGACTTAGCTCAGCGTTCATTCTAACCATTCATCATCGTAAAGACATTAATATAGAGGGGTAAATTACTAATTATGCATTACACATACGCACATAAAATGTTACACACAAATAAATCACTACTGACATGTGATGTATGCCTTACAGCCTAAAGCAAATGTAAACATAATTGTGTAATAGTTGTTTCTGTTTTTATCGTATATTGATGGGGCTATGTCATCTCAATTGGCAAACGGCAAAATACCCTATACTTTAGGCAAAAAATTCTACGAACGTTATTGAGCAGTGGAACAACAGTTGGAATATTTTGTTGCATACAAATTACATCGCTTCAAATGTAGATGGCAGAGTAGCGGTAGATTTTGGATTTCGATGCGGTTATGTTGTCTCCATATATAAGGAGAATCATGGGGTTTAATAAAAGATTTGCAGGTCTGTTATAAATTCCAGAGCGATGAATACTATGTTGGTAGTGTATTGCGTTCGATTTAACTCTTTAAATTCTCTGTCTGACAATGTTACCGTCTATTATAAGAATTTGACATGCGAATTAAAACATCGTTACCGTTGTAGCCTCCATTTTACAGAATGCGTACGCTATTGAATGCTTTAAGATGGCGTTTAACAATGATATTAAAGTCATTTAGCATTGGTGCAAACACACTGAACACAACACTTTCGATGTATCGAAACATTTGACAGCTCATTGATGTATATGGTAGTACATACAAGCAGCACTCAGCGTTTATCGACAAATATTAACAAAGTGATTTTTTTCAAGCATTCTTTCGTAGCTATGATTTCCAAATCATGCATATTGCCTGTTAACTACTCACAACCGCAAAAGAACATATTGAAACTTTCAAGTAGAATCGCTGAATCAGACACCAGGAGAGCCAGATTGTCGCTACATTTATACCGATTTGTAGAATGCCAACCGATTGGTGCCGAGTGTACAGTTCTTCGTTATCGCAAGCAAAATCTTGGTTATATGTCTGTGTTTTTACTCGTATATTACTCGAGGTCACTGCGAACAGTTTTACAGGATATACCATTGTATATTATCTGTAGCGTCTGGATACTGTTTAGCGTTAGTCGGCAAGTGGATAGTTCATACGATAGATTATGGCACTGACATCGAAATCAGTTCTCTGATCATGCCACCCACGTATAACTTAGCGAAGACAGCCGAAAAGATGTGGGATAGCTCGTCTGGTAATAATGACAGTGGCGGGATTTTGCATCGGTATGTCTGGGGCGCTTTGAAATAACTGTAAAATATTTTCAACATACATCACAAGTAACGGCTGTGCTATTGCCAGACATAACTCACAGTGGTAGCAAATCAAAGCCAATGTCCTATAAAATACAGGTTTTATTTTCTCGTCATCTATGCAAAATGTCAAATGCACACAGTATTTATATGACTTGAGAAATAGGAGTAAATTAACATGTGGGGACAGAAATCGCTTATGTCGCACATTTATCTCTCATTAATGAATGCACAGCTGGCTCAGTCGTGCGGTATGTATTATTGTCATTTGCGCGGCGAAGCGGAATTTTCAATTCGCAAATTATTTTTCTGCGACGGTCAAGCATCATCGTTGCTAACTGAGGTAGCCTGCAAAGGTCGTCCAATATATATCATTCATCAGCAAGCTGCACCATAAAATGTTGGATATAGCTCCTGGCAGAGCGTGTTCGGGTAATGTTATTACAAAAACTGATATTGCGACAAATATGTTCAAATCATATTTACACATCATTGTATTAAAACCTAATCCATTGTTACCTAAATGATATTTCAGAAATTTGTAGTTAAGCTGCCAAACACTAGAACATACATTAATATTTTGACAATCGTCGGTTTAAGATGATTCAAGAGAACATACATGACAAGCGAACCAACAACAATCGTTGGATCTATTGTGAGTGATGTAATTGACTTGAACATCCGTTCCTCAGATCAAAAGCTTTAAGTGATCATATATTAGGTAGATTTGCAAATTAGCGTCTTTATATGCATTGCGTATTATGAATTGGGTGATAAATTTCGGAGGTAAAATTACTTCTTACTTGCAATTTAGCCATTCATAGAAATTGGTTCTGATAATCATTACTATATGGGGCAATGCGATCTCTTTAGAGTTTTTTGAGGGATTCATCTCGAAGATATGTTTGGTCGTTTATTCGTTGATAGGTATAAAGAGAGATATACAGGGAGATATATGCATTTAGTCTGCTATTTCACGGCATATAAAAGTCCTGTCGGTAATGATAATGATACAGTTAACCATGGCACACAAAAATATCTCAACCTATACAAATAACTTCCTGTATGAGAATGAGAGAAGTGCAATTTTACTGATAATAACGTTAGCACAAATGATATAAGTTTATTTAGAATGCCCTGTAGACGGATTAGCAGTCGCATTATGTCCGATGGTGGTTTCATGAAAATGACGTTAGTGTTCTGAAATAATGAATGCATCCTTAGGGTGGCGTTACCGTAAAAGGCTGTAGATTATATGTGAGACAGCCTCAGATTGGACAGAAGTAGATGACAAAGTGCTGCGCCTGGGTGCTCCACACGGTTGACAAGAAGCTATCATAAATTAAGCATGAGTAGTTTGACTACAACCTATAATCAGAGAGGGCGTTTTGGGATAACTAAGTTTACATTTATTTGCCGGCGCTAGAAATAGTTAATCGTCTCAACAATCTATCAGGCAATATCTATACAGCCAGTGGTTTATATTATTGATAATATGAATTGCTACATAGTGTGTGCGTAAGCTAGCGAGTCGAACGTGGAGCTCTTGTTTTGCTACTTACATGCGACGTATTATATATCACATGTGAATACAAAACAAAACCGTGATGTTTAGTTGATGCAGTTAATTATGCTCGCCTTTTTTCGGAACACATCTCGCTATTACATCGAGTGGGAGGCAACGTGTATTGATTAATCAATGGTATGTTTCGGCATCTAATCCCCTTCTGTGTGAACGAGCGTATGCCCAAACGCCTCATATATATGGTTCAAAATAATAACCATTTCAGAGAAACAAAATCCTGATATGCAGTTACTTCATATTAACATTTAAGTACGGTGAATACAGTAAGGACTATACACAATAGTACTGTGAGTCATATATATTGGAAATTAAATGTTAATGATTCCTTTCTTAGACGTAAACAGTAAAACTGCAGTTGCATTAACAACAAAGCATAAATGCCCCAATGGATTGCTTAATAACAGCGTTATCTGAACATTGATTCTTGTAACAAACGAATCAGTAAGATATAACTGTAGCCTTAAATTCAATCATGAAGCGGCATTTCGCCAAATTGCTAGCAATAACATATCCATATTGTCTGAAATAAACAATACCTGATCGAGATTTTTCATGAGAAATGACCGTAATAGTGCCTGGTCTATGTGGACATATCTCTCGAAATCTGATACAAAGGTACAGACAAGATCATTATTGGTTCGTTGTGACCATGTGATCTTTTGGCTAACTAATCAATGTAATACCACAATGGCGACACGCTGACACGATATGGATCCAGGTGGCAAAATCATTAGATATTAGTTGCATATGCAAACAGCGCATGGCTCTCTTTTAATGGCAAGAATGTTCTGCATACTATGGCAATCTTTTACTGCAGAGCTTATGCGAACTCTATTTATATTCAGTAAAGTGTATTAGTGTAACAAAGCATAAAATTTATCATCTTTTATTTCAAATCTGTTTCATTCTTCAAGTTTGTTCGGCGGAGGTCGCTGTTCAATTGAAATTTTAGTTACTTATGGAATGCTACAAATTCAGATAAAAGGAAAACCAGATCCAAATTAAAATAAAAATCATATTGTTGCAACTGCACGTTTTAAATAATGTGTTGGTATGTTTGTGCATCAAATCCAAAATATACAGCACATTATGATATCAGACCTAAATCGTTTTTCTTTTCAATCTTAAACTATCATTATAGCACAATGCTCGTAAATCATCGTTGCTGTGTGTGTGTGTGACCAAGTTTGATTTAGTGTAGGGTGTTTTGATCATTCGTCAAGACATCATGATTCCGCTATAAGCAACCTTTGAGCACACATATATTGACTAGACTATGTTAATTGCCAATGTGTTAAAAATTCAGTGAAAGGATACATACACCTGTTGTTTTCGCTGATGTCGTGGTGAGTGATCGGTAAGAATTCTTACGCATGGTCGCTAAACACGCTGCAATTAGTTACGATATCACTAAGTACTTTTGCTACAAATCAACTATACTATATCGTTAAACTTTAGTGTGATTGCCAGCTTTATTATGTATTATTGCATAACATGTAATACCCGATGGAAAATGATATTACATAGAATTAATAAGCTCGATATATATATATATATATATATATATATATATATATATATATATATATATATATATATATATATATATATATATATATATATATATAAAATATATATATATATATATATTTATGTAAATATATATATTTGTATATATATATATTTATATAAAAATATATATATATAAATATATATATATATATATATATATATATATATGTATATATACACATACATATGTATATATACATATATATACATATATGTATATATATATAGCGAGAGAGAGAGGGAGAGATTGAGAGAGCGAGAGTTCTATATATAATGTATACATTTGCTTATATATACACATGGGTATGTACATTTACATATGTGCCCGTCTACACATATATTTATATATATATTCTACTAAATATGCATACATATTTATAGATTCATAGATATATATTTTCATATTATAATTAGGGTTTGCGGGAGTATTAAGGCAACCCTCTATGCGTCCTTTGTTAACTCTACTAGAGGTTAAAAGAGCAGCAAACACGCAGCCAAATAACTTTCTATTCCGCCTGTGCCAATACTAGCTTACCATGGATAGAAATGTATTGATTTCCTCCCCGATTCTTATCTTCCTTTGGAGGCAACACAATGGTAGATTACCTCTTGTTGACCAAACCCCCCCCCCCCCCCCTCGTTGTCATCCATGTATACTCTTTTTTCCTCAATGCAAGAGCTACTTAGCTATCCCTAATTAAGGCTGTCGAAGCTATATATACATGCCTATCGAGAAGACATTCGACATTCGTGTTCAACTCGCTGGACAAGTCTTGATTAATCTCCCGAATGGCATCCACGGCTAGACATATATTGAAACAAAATTAACGAAGCAGACCAAAGTGAATTACTGACCGCAGATAATTGGTTATTCTTCAAATTTACTTGACAATGTATTGGACGTTACGACAGAGCTATTGAAAGGGCGCCGATTCATAGTATTATCTCTTATTGCACGGGTAGAGAGGAAATACGGGGTTTTGTTTATCTGACAAATATTAACCTGCGCATATCTATTAGACTTCCCGCAGTGAGGAATGACGATACACATGAATAATGATAATCCTAGGATTCTGCCAGATTAAAGCACACGTAAGAATAATAAATTCGTAAATATACTCGCATCAATGAATCGAGGAACAAACGAATGAAGCAAGGCATTATGTAGGGCACAAATCATCGAAACTCTTGATAAGCGAAGCATTGAACCTGTTCGTTACTAAAGACGCTTTTGTTGTGCATAAGACATGGTCGATGGGCTAGACTAGGCGATATTGTGAGGCACCCAAAAAGGTCAGAGAAAAAGAGAGAGAGACACACGCACACAGACACACACACACACACAGACACATATATATATATATATATATATATATATATATATATATATATATATATATATATATATATATATATATATATATATATATATATATATATATATATATATATATATATTGATATATATATAGGTATATACAAATATAAATATATATAAGTATATACAAATATATATATATAATTAAGTATATACATATATATATATGTAATAATATATACATATATATATATAATTATATATATATATTTTTATATATTTATATATATATATATCTACGATTCTTTGATCTGTTACATAATGCTGTGATATTAATAGCGTGAGCAATAATGTGGCGTTGAAGGATCTCCATGTTGTGCTGGCTAGTAAATTAAGGCTTAATAAATCGTAGCTAGTTGGTTCCCGTGTGCGAACTATAACCCGGCAATTTGTCATCCACATTTCGTTTATTACAAACTACCTTACCTTAACAGACAAAATCATCCCATGGATTTAATTGGCTTATGTAGTTGAGTTATATTGTGGTCAGCATAAACTTCTGACATCATATAATGTTACGAGCTGTCACTTGACCTTTGCGACCATGATTGCAGCTGTCTGACATTTAAGGAACGTAAGACCTTGCCTTTTCTGTTAGATCCTGCATTCATTTACCACCTACCCAGAAGATTTGTCATACGAACTGTACATAGATTACTAGCTTGAGGTCTTGTCATAAAAACTGTGAATAGATCTGACTTTCACATATATTTTTCAAACATCGATTGTGAGACCGATTGCAGGAAAACATTGCCTCGTGGTCCTCACATTACAAAGGTTAAATGCCAAGTAGTTGGCTCTGATAGTAATTATGTTAATGACTGCGATGTTTTGTTTGATGCAACTCCCGGACTATCACGCCATCGGCTGGATTGGTGTCTGCCATTTACATTATGCACAAGTTGCATTATTCATTTTCGTTTCATTCATGTTAATCTCAGCGCGCCCTTGGCCATACAAGTATTATAGAGCAATATTTACATTTATATCAAGGGGCAGGTCATCATTCACAAAGATTAGACTTAATCTTACCAGACGATAACAATCTCAGGCTCTTTACGAAGTAGCTGCACTCCTCTCTTTGACAATGACGAGAAAGTGCATATTATATGAGAAATATGTTTCTTGTCCAATATGATGAAAATATCAACAAATACGACGTAGCTATGCGTACATTGCTTTCTATTTTGTATGAAGGAAGTTCGCTTGTTTGTGATGCATACAATGCCCTGTTACAGGTGATAATGCGATTGTATTCTTATTACTGTCATCGTGATGTGCTTGACTCTGGCAAATTGCAGCTTTATCATTATTTAAGTTTATTGTCATTCAAACCTGCGGAACGATTATCAAATATGCGTAGGGTAACAACTTTCAGATCAGTAAAACACCGTCTTTACTCTCTGTTCGTGCAATAGCAGATACCTTTCGGCATCTGCGCATTTTTATTACATCTGTTGTAAAATGCAATACGTTGTCAGGTCAATGTGCGGATGTGTAAACATTTCGCTGAGAACAAGAGTATCTCTACTATCAAGCGAATTGCATTCAGTCAATGGTATATATTATCCAAGACATCGAGGGTTTTAAAGTGAAGTTGGTCCTAGCGCGTCGGAGGTGAAGTCTTGTTTAACATGCGCCGCATTATGCCTTACATGTGGGTACTTAAATCTACTCTACCGTGGAACCTGTTGATCGGGATTAGTACTGTCGTCAAACTGACTATGTGTGTCCCATAATATCATATGCTTTGCTGAACGAAAAGCTACACCCTAAAATAGTTTAAGTTGATTCCTTTTCTTATCACTTGCATAGGTATGGAAGATAGATGACTGTTTTTGGTTCGCTCGGTAAGGTATACAATTTAGTCCGCCTTGTTAATCATTATCCATGCATGTCCAGCCACATATGACATTCGTGAGATAAATAAAGACTTGTCTCGAAGTTCGAAGAGGAGTGTCAAATATTTTATCGATAGGCTTGTCCGTTTGCATTCTACCGAAGCAAAGAGTTCACAGCCTTATTTATTGCTCACACTTGGTGCAAAAACAATAGAGCAGATTGGCTTAAAAAGGAAGAGAACAACGTGTTGTCGCTCACAAAGATCACAGAGACATATGGAAACGTTAATCAATTTTATTTTCCAAGATAAACTTGCATTCGCGCCGTTGAGGATGAATGGGCGATAACTGCGAAGTACGAAAAATGCCCATGAACAAACGTATTCAAGTATATATATATATATATATAAAATACAAATTAATATATGTATATATATATAAGTATATTTGTGTATATATATATATATATATATATATATATATATATATATATGTATATATATATATATATATATATATATATATATATATACATATCGATCCCTATATAAATATAATAATATTTGAGTACATATATATATGTATAATTATCGACATATATATATATATATATATATATATAATATATATATATGTATATATATATATATATATATATATATATATATTTTATATATATATATATTTAGACACACAAATATACATATATGTATACACGTATATAGAAATATATTAAAATATATATTTATTTGTGTATCTATACGCGTGTGTGTTAACTTTTTCATACGTATAAAGATTTATACAAATCAATGTATACATATATATGAAGGTATTTATGCATTAATTATACATATATTTATATAAATATGCATATATAAATATTTTAACATGTAGTTGAGTATTTATATTTAGATATATTTATAAATATATATATATATATATATATATATATATTTATATATAAACATATGAATATAAAATATAAACACATTTACATGCATATGTTTATATATATACGTACATATATACATATATATATATATATATATATATATATATATATATATATGTCTATCTATATATATTTACATATATATTCATATATATTCATATAGATATGTATGATTTGTTGCACATATAACAATAATATTAATATTAATAATTGTACATTTCGGGCACAGAGCCCTTAGTAAATAAGACATGCATGCTAGTAACCGTTCAATTCCGTGCATATAAAATACGGTACCAACGGGTCCATATGGCACCAGACCCTACCATGTAACAATTATTCAAAGATTTTATTGAAGAATTATTGGAGAATCCTATCCTCCTTTATAAATGTGTAGGTCGATATTGTACTATATGCTTGAAATCCTGAGATACTGATTGAGACGAAAATATGACTGGCACTGTCACTGTTTGATACACCGAAAATACTTCGGTACATGTTATTGTCTAACTTGATTTAGCAATGTTTGCGTACAATTAACCCATATATATGAAAAAGAAAGTGCGCTGCAGCAGGTTTGATAAATCTTATATATATATATATATATATATATATATATATATATATATATATATATATATATATATATATATATATATATATATATATATATATATATATATATATACACATATATATATATATATATACATATATATATATGTATATACAAATATAAATATATATAAGTATATACAAATATATATATAAATAAGTATATACAAAATATATATATGTAATAATATATACATATATATTTATATAATTATATATATATAGTTTTATATATTTATATATATATATCTACGATTCTTTGATCTGTTACATAATGCTGTGATATTAATAGCGTGAGCAATAACGTGGCGTTGAAGGATCTCCATGTTGTGCTGGCTAGTAAATTAAGGCTTAATAAATCGTAGCTAGTTGGTTCCCGTGTGCGAACTATAACCCGGCAATTTGTCATCCACATTTCGTTTATTACAAACTACCTTACCTTAACAGACAAAATCATCCCATGGATTTAATTGGCTTATGTAGTTGAGTTATATTGTGGTCAGCATAAACTTCTGACATCATATAATGTTACGAGCTGTCACTTGACCTTTGCGACCATGATTGCAGCTGTCTGACATTTAAGGTACGTAAGACCTTGCCTTTTCTGTTAGATCCTCCATTCATTTACCACCTACCCAGAAGATTTGTCATACGAACTGTACATAGATTACTAGCTTGAGGTCTTGTCATAAAAACTGTGAATAGATCTGACTTTCACATATATTTTTCAAACATCGATTGTGAGACCGATTGCAGGAAAACATTGCCTCGTGGTCCTCACATTACAAAGGTTAAATGCCAAGTAGTTGGCTCTGATAGTAATTATGTTAATGACTGCGATGTTTTGTTTGATGCAACTCCCGGACTATCACGCCATCGGCTGGATTAGTGTCTGCCATTTACATTATGCACAAGTTGCATTATTCATTTTCGTTTCATTCATGTTAATCTCAGCGCGCCCTTGGCCATACAAGTATTATAGAGCAATATTTACATTTATATCAATGGGCAGGTCATCATTCACAAAGATTAGACTTAATCCTACCAAACGATAACAATCTCAGGCTCTTTACGAAGTAGCTGCACTCCTCTTTGACAATGACGAGAAAGTGCATATTATATGAGAAAATATGTTTCTTGTCCAATATGATG
Organism: Urechis unicinctus; assembly: GCA_034190875.2. Classification (NCBI taxonomy): domain Eukaryota; kingdom Metazoa; phylum Annelida; class Polychaeta; order Xenopneusta; family Urechidae; genus Urechis; species Urechis unicinctus. The sequence goes on along the minus strand of CM067342.1, from coordinate 16,975,742 downwards.
AAAATATCAACAAATACGACGTAGCTATGCGTACATTGCTTTCTATTTTGAATGAAGGAAGTTCGCTTGTTTGTGATGCATACGATGCCCTGTAACAGGTGATAATGCGATTGTATTCTTCTTACTGTCATCGTGATGTGCTTGACTCTGGCAAATTGCAGCATTATCATTATTTAAGTTTATTGTCATTCAAACCTGCGGAAAGATTATCAAATATGCGTAGGGTAACAACTTTCAGATCAGTAAAACACCGTCTTTACTCTCTGTTCGTGCAATAGCAGATACCTTTCGGCATCTGCGCATTTTTATTAGATCTGTTGTAACAATACGTTGTCAGGTCAATGTGCGGATGTGTAAACATTTCGCTGAGAACAAGAGTATCTCTACTATCAAGTGAATTGCATTCAGTCAATGGTATGTATTATCCAAGACATCGAGGGTTTTAAAGTGAAGTTGGTCCTAGCGCGTCGGAGGTGAAGTCTTGTTTAACATGCGCCGCATTATGCCTTATATGTGGGTACTTAAATCTACTCTACCGTGGAACCTGTTGATCGGGATTAGTACTGTCGTCAAACTGACTATGTGTGTCCCATAATATCATATGCTTTGCTGAACGAAAAGCTTCACCCTAAAATAGTTTAAGTTGATTCCTTTTCTTATCACTTGCATAGGTATGGAAGATAGATGACTGTTTTTGGTTCGTACGGCAATGTATACAATTTAGTCCGCCTTGTTAATCATTATCCATGTAAAAATGTCCAGCCACATATGACATTCGTGAGATAAATGAAGACTTGTCTCGAAATTCGAAGATGAGTGTCAAATATTTTATCGATAGGCTTGTCCGTTTGCATTCTACCGAAGCAAAGAGTTCACAGCCTTATTTATTGCTCACACTTGGTGCAAAAACAATAGAGCAGATTGGCTTGAAAAGGAAGAGAACAACGTGTTGTCGCTCACAAAGATCACAGAGACATATGGAAACGTAAATCAATTTAATTTTTCCAAGATAAACTTGCATTCGCGCCGTTGAGGATGAATGGACGATAACTGCGAAGTACGAAAAAATGCCCATGAAAAAACGTATTCAAGTATATATATCCATATATATATAAATGCAAATTAATATATGTATATATATATATAAGTATATTTGTTTATATATATATATATATATGTATATATATATATATATACATATATATATATATATATATATCCCTATATAAATATAATAATATTTGAATAAATATATATATATATAATTATCGACATATATATATATATATAATATATATATATATATATATATATATATATATATATTTAGACACACAAATATACATATATGTATACAGGTATATAGAAATATATTAAAATATATATTTATTTGTGTATCTATACGTGTGTGTGTTAACTTTTTTATACGTATAAAGATTTATACAAATCAATATACAGATATATATGAAGGTATTTATGCATTAATTATACATATATTTATATAAATATGCAAATATAAATATTTTAACCTATAGTTGAGTATTTATATTTAGATATATTTATAAATATATATATATATATATATATATATATATATATATATATATATATATATATATATATATATATATACATATATATATATATTATATATAAACATATGAATATATACATATAAACACATATTTACATGCATATATATATATACGTACATATATATATATATATATAAATATATATATATATATATATGCATATATATATATATATATATATATATATGTATATCTATATATATTTACATATATATACATATATATTCATATAGATATGTATGCATAATTGCATATATAACAATAATATTAATATTAATAATTGTACATTTCGGGCACAGAGCCCTTATTAAATAAGACATGCATGTTAGTAACCGTTCAATGCAGTGCATATAAAATACGGTACCAACGGGTCCATATGGCACCAGACCCTACCATGTAACAATTATTCAATGATTTTATTGAAGAATTATTGGAGAATCCTATCCTCCTTATAAATGCGTAGGTCGATATTGTAATATATGCCTGAAATCCTGAGATACTGTTTGAGACGAACATATGACTGGCACTGTCACTGTTTGAGACACCGAAAATACCTCGGTACATGTTATTGTCTAACTTGATTTAGCGATGTCTGCGTACAATTAACCCATATATATGGAAAAGAAAGTACGCTGCAGCAGGTTTGATAAATCTTTAGTTTTGCATGCAATGAGCAATGGGATAAATATTGTTTTCGAATGTTTAACCGGCCATATATATATATATATATATATATATATACATATATATATACATATATATATATGCCTATATATATATATATATATATATATATATATATATATATATATATATATATATATATATATATATATATATATATATATATATATATATATATATATATATATTTATATATTTTTATATATATATCTATGTTTGTGTGTGTTTGCTTGTCTATCAATCATACCAAACTTGCCAACGATTTTCGCAAGCAGCTGCGGACCATATAGATGAGGTCGATCGCGCACTCAAGCGATCGACCTCATCTATATGGTCCGCAGCTGCTTGCGAAAATCGTTGGCAAGTTTGGTATGATTGATCACACGTGCAGAATTATTACGATATCGGAAGCCTTCGCGACAACATGATATATCTGCAGCGGTCACAACCCCTTAGCTCTATCGACAAGCAACCATGTGCCATGATTGGGGTTCATAAATTTACATTTTCATGAAATTCAGCCCTCTATGTACGAGCTTATATGATCCGCTCTTCGAATGATGAAAACAACGAAGCAGAATTTCGATGTACATAGCAACCTGCAGCGTTCGAAAATTGCTGCTTTCGTTTATTATAATCGCCGAATAATGACCGCGGTAGCGCACTTCCTGTGACACTACACATGTAAATAATCGTCGAATATTTATCTATGTATAGAATATTAACGAATCCGATTACTTCCTATATAATTGTGCTCCTACTGTGGTTTCTCTAAACGATATTGTTTATACCTAGTGAAGTTTACCAATTCGTTCGTGTACCGGATGTTGATTATTGCAAAATTCTCGGGGTGAAGAAACAGCAGCTTACAAGCTGTCCATTCGATGATTTGCCCCCACAAATGGGTCAATCCGTTTGTCAAAATCATAAACGGCTGGTTGTTTTGCCAGTTTATTGAACAATGACTTCGAATGGATTCGTAGGCTTGCTTGTATTGGCTCGACAGATTTTTGCGGCAATGGTACTATGCAGTGAAGCTAAGGACGCGGTGGCGATGAACGATGGGTTGGCCAGCTTACTCCAAACTAAATATGACGCGCGGATAACCTACCAATATCTATGCGGCTAATCTGCAATCCCCTTTAAATGAGCCGATTGCAATTTGGTTACACCTCTGATGGTCAGAGGCACAACAGCATCGCAAAGTTATCGACAATTAGGCAAGATAATGTAGCAAATATTTTGCATACTTAATTATAAAAGTTAACGTCAATACACAACTAGAGGAACATTATTATTGCTGCTGGTAGTCAGACGATTACATTTTCTTCGGAATCGATGTCGTGCATAATATATTCGCGGCTCGATTATCATGATTTCGTAATCAGACTGAATTACGACAGTTGCTTTACACAAGCCGAGCCGATTCCATCTATGAAATAGCCTGCAGTATAGTACGCACGGTGATCTGTGGAACTGTAAAATTGGAGGACATTTATAATGTAGTTGCGCTACGTGCCTTAATTGGTAACTGTATAATTGGATAGATTAGCCTTTACTGGCTTCCACATTTTTGTGACGGGCTTAACGATGATAGATAATAGCAATAAAACCCACACGAGTTAACCTCCTTGGCGAATTTCAAGTGACAACATAGCATGGAATGACTATTTTTCAATTATAGAATGCTCTTGCAAACTGGCATTAATAACCCATACGTACATTCGATTTTATACTGCTATTGGTATACGTAATTCACAACATGCAGGCTAGTTCCGTAAAGCCGTTGTTAGCGTGTCGGAGATTCTGCTCTCTGCGACCCTTAAACGACTTATCTTACACTTGAATACTTAAAGCATCCCATCTGCTGTGACGATTTCCTCAGTTCATAATTAATGCGTTATTTAGATGTACATTCTACCCACCTTGCAGTCAATATACGCTCGTATTATTAGCTTAAACTACCAACATCCGTTAATTAACATCAGTTGCCTCAAATAATAATGGCGAAACAGTAACCTTAGTTCTAGAAAAACCGCTAGTAACAATATGCTCAGGTTGTGCTTCATTATTATGTTTGATTAATAAAGTGGTGTCATCCACTACCTTATAGTTATTCCTTATTGCTACCATTTACGTATGTCAGACTTACTCGTGCCAGGATTCCGTGATCTTATTCTCAATAATTGCATACGGCCCACGGCAATTCTATTGCAGGGATTGTCTAGTTCAAGAGCCCTTGTAATACGAAAGTTCAATCGGCAATATGTTTCCCCGCAATGTTGATTTGTTAGACAATTCGTTCATTAACATGCATTATGTCTTGAACATGTACATGAGAGGACAAACGAAATTACATATATCCGTAAGAAATGCGATGATAGTTACAGCAGGCTCGATTGAAGCGATTGCTTGCGCATAGCTGTTGTTGATATTGTGTATATATTAAAATTCTGAAAGCTATTTAATGTTATGGTGTAGCTCTCGTGCTTAATTACGATGTGGTAGATAGGCTATGATAAGCCAAAGCAGGTTTGATGGCATTAATTAGGATATTTAATCACGTCTGCCCACTTTACAATGACATAAGCATACTATCATATAAAAACCGAGTTTCGGAAGCCGATGCCAACGAAAGCTAACTAGGATACGAACACATGTGTTGCAACTGAAAATTTGAGTCAATGAATGAGGGCCTGGTTGATTGATCATCATAGAATTGCTTATTATCCTCTAAAAATAGTCATTGCCATGTCACTGGGTGGAAGTCTCAAAGTCAATTATGTGGACCTTAGTCACACAAAAAAAACAAATGGTAGCACTCCCTCGTAAACCACTAAATATCTTACCATATATGATTTAATCTTATGTTCTGCAATACATTTACTAGTGATTAATGCACCCTTGGCTCTACTGACTTATGAACGTACCATCTATTTCGCAAATTGTGATATACTATATAGGCGATATATATATAAGTGATTAACTTTGAACCAAGCATTTTGCAAACTCTTCAGTAATACATCAGGAAATTATTTTCATAACGTAATCTCGTTTAGTCACATTTCATATTGGTAATGGTTATAACACTAAGAATTGGCTGTTTTAAATCAGAAGCTATTAACAGGCATTTCTGTCAGTAATGTTTTGCGCTAGAATGATAAAACTGTGCACTTGTTGCTCTATATATAAGTCATTAAGCTACAAATAAGCTTAAATACCGTCGTAATATGCTCTCAGTACTATGTAAGGGTTACAATGTTAGGCTAGACAAATTAAAAAAAAAAAAAGGAATCGCCGAAATATTGTATTTCTTGAATTTGCTCTATAAACCAGTAAATGTTTATTTTTTGGCACTTCTGTTTTGGCGAAATAGATTTGATAAGCATCCTTGGTTAAAAATCAAACCCATTTATATTTTTTGTTAAATAAGCAAAAAGCTGTGTATTTGTGGTTTATAACAAGTTTTACTAATGTCATAAAGCATTAATAGTATTATCTACAACTTTCAGTTTGTTAACTCATAAGATAATATCTTTTGTGATACTTTCATTTATTATGATCATCGTTCCGTTCAAACAAATTATTCTTTCCTTACTTTATAAAGAAAGAACACTTACCATCCTCATGAATTTTGCAAGGTTTACGTTACTTTAACAGTATACAATATGTGCTTGTCAACACCCATCTAGTGCATTAGTAAAATAAATGTTATTTGTTGGGAAAATGCCGAAAATAAGTTGATCAGACCAATCTGCAGTGTCTGTGGAAATCAAATAAGAATAAACGGTGCCAAATAAGCGCAATGAGTATTGTGCCTAGCAAATAGCATCTGCTTATAATGTTGCATTTACGGATTTAGACAGATTCACCAATAGCACTAACATGGCGGATAGGGAAATAAACTGCAGCTGTGTAAAGAAGCCTTAGAGTTGATGAGCAGCTAAAAAATACATTTATGGCATATATCATTTCATGATATACCGTAGTGACGCACAAGTATGACTGAGGTTACAAACTGAGTTATCAAGCCAGTTATATCTATTTTATATTAGTATGCATCTTTTACCATATCCCAGACAAAGATAGTTGTAGTAGCCTCTTTGAGGACTGCTGGGTTAGCAATTTTGAAACGTATCTTATCTTAGATATATACATTCACCCTGACTTTTAATGGAACAATTCAGTCATATGAATCCATCTGGACTATTTAGATAGACTAGACGGGCATGATTAGAATTTGCTAGTTTTGGTGACATGGGCAAGAGGGATGCATAAGGAGAGGCGTAGATTCATATACACCAACAGCAGCAAACCTTATAAGTTAATTCTAGTGCAATTATCTGGTATTTAGGATAAGCAATACTGGTCATTTGAACTCCCAATACAAGAGTACTTACAATGAAATCGATATAGATCCTAACTCAATCCACTTAATTTCTGCCATATATTATATCATTAATACATCATATTATTAGTAAATAATTTTAATCGTCCAAGAAATGGTGTCAGTTTATTTTTAAGCACCTGTTTACAGATTTAAATATATGTCCTTCAAAGGGACCAACACCATTTGGTAATCTTGCGTAGTAGTATGCTTCATACTGGACTACCACTTGGTTTGAAGTAAGAAAAGAAAACAAAGACCCTGATAGATCGGACCCGCGAGATAACACATCCATCCTCATCTATATGGTGTGCTGGTGTAGATGAAAAACGGACTTATTTAGTATGATTGATAATAACTGCGAAATGAAAGGCTTACGTTGACAGGATGATATATCTGGTGCCGTGACAACTATTTCTGGAGGCGCTTCTTGGCAGTAATTCTGATTAAAAAATACAAGTATGTCTATCACCCATGTCAACCCGAATAACTGAGATATTATGACATCCACACCTTTACCGACTGCGAAAATACACTGTTTATTAGAATAAAACCAAAATCTGTGCATAGGCAAGGTAAATATAAAGCATAACAACTCAAAGAACGCTAAGCTTATTTAACGAATCTGAGTACTTGTTATATAATTGCCAAAGCTTTTGTTTTCGACCGTGATAAGTAAATGTTAGCTTACTACATGAAAAGGGGTCATTTACCTGGTATTTCTCTTAACTTTCTTACCTATACTTATAAGTGGAGATTACAGATAACGTTAGTGTACCGGTAATGTACTATGGTTCAATTTGGGGGCTTAGGAAATTGAAATTGGCAAGCTGACTATTTGTTGGCTGCCCCTCAATAATAGGTAAATCGAAATGTCAAAAGCAAAAACGACAGTTTTGTATGGTAGATGATTGAGCAAAGACTTCATGAGGATTCTTGTAGGTTTGTGTTGTGGGGCACATCAATCTTGTGCGGGAATGAGCGTTGAAGCCATGGATGCAATGAAAAATCCACTACGGGTGGGTCTATCTTATAACAATTAGCTATGACGACATAATGAACGAACGGCTACTCTGCGATTCAAACTATTTGCAATATCGTGACATGTCTGATGACCCGAAACGTGACAGCATCATCAAAGTTACCCACAAAACGGCGCGAAAGTGGAGCTAATATTTTGCATATACAATCATTACAGTGACGTCAATACACATCCAGACATTGACAGTTATTCCTGCTGGTAGTCAGATGACCACACTATGTTCTGAATACCTGTCGTACATATTACATTATCGGACCGATAAGCGTTTCACATCACTCCTCATTTTTGCTTCAGATTGAATTGCGGCTGTAGCTACACACGAGCTGAACTGATTACAGATAATAAGTTTTCACTCTAGGACGCCAAGTGGACTGCGCAACTGTAATATTGGCGTAGGCCAATTAATATTTACCACGGAGTGGTGTTTATAATCCTAATTGATACTTTCATAATTTGCAAACTATGGTCGGTCTAGCATTTGTGCTGGTGAAAAGACAACGGTGGCAACCATTCTGCAAAATGGTTGTCAGTGTTGCTATAAGAGAAATTAACGGTGACCATGTTGTCAATCGTGCTCTCTAGAAGTGTCCATGAGCTCATGATTGCATCATCAAGGATTCGAATCCCTACAATGTATCAAATATCAGCTGGGCTAAATGCCACGCTGCATAAAAATAATAACCATATCGATAAAAGCACTGGGGTGGATCTATTGTTACTAAATAATATATGTCTTATATTGCTATATTCGGGGACCTACAGCTCGTCGTTGTGTTGGAAAGATCGAACATTGCTTTTATAATTCTACAAAAAATCCAATGAAAGCATGGTTCGCAGAAGTGCAATCTGTGTTACGAATAAGGTGCTGCTGATAACAATCGATGATAACAATAGGATTGATTGCTTCCGTATAACACTATGGCGTCACAAGAATGTTATAAAACCAATTTTTCTAGTGTAGCATCATCATATCAAGGACTGCAAGACTTATGGAAGGACTCGGCACACCAGTTAACCTCCTTGGCAAACTTCAAGTGACAACATAGCATGGAATGACTATTTTTCAATTATAGAATGCTCTTGCAAACTGTCATTAATAACCCATACGTACATTCGATTTTATACTGCTATTGGCATACGTAATTCACAACATGCAGGCTAGTTCCGTAAAGCCGTTGTTAGCGTGTCGGAGATTCTGCTCTCTGCGACCCTTAAACGACTTATCTTACACTTGAATACTTAAAGGATCCCATCTGCTGTGACGATTTCCTCAGTTCATAATTAGTGCATTATTTAGATGTACATCCTACCCACCTTGCAGTCAATATACGCTCGTATTATTAGCTTAAACTACCAACACCCGTTAATTAACATCAGTTGCCTCAAATAATAATGGCGAAACAGTAACCTTAGTTCTAGAAAAACCGCTAGTAACAATATGCTCAGGTTGTGCTTCATTATTATGAAAAAATTTATAAATACATTTATTGCATATATCATTTCATGATATACCGTAGTGACGCACAAGTATGACTGAGGTTACAAACTGAGTTATCAAGCCAGTTATATCTATTTTATATTAGTATGCATCTTTTACCATATCCCAGACAAAGATAGTTGTAGTAGCCTCTTTGAGGACTGCTGGGTTAGCAATTTTGAAACGTATCTTATCTTAGATATATACATTCACCCTGACTTTTAATGGAACAATTCAGTCATATGAATCCATCTGGACTATTTGGATAGACTAGACGGGCATGATTAGAATTTGCTAGTTTTGGTGACATGGGCAAGAGGGATGCATAAGGAGAGGCGTAGATTCATATACACCAACAGCAGCAAACCTTATAAGTTAATTCTAGTGCAATTATCTGGTATTTAGGATAAGCAATACTGGTCATTTGAACTCCCAATACAAGAGTACTTACAATGAAATCGATATAGATCCTAACTCAATCCACTTAATTTCTGCCATATATTATATCATTAATACATCATATTATTAGTAAATAATTTTAATCGTCCAAGAAATGGTGTCAGTTTATTTTTAAGCACCTGTTTACAGATTTAAATATATGTCTTCAAAGGGACCAACACCATTTGGTAATCTTGCGTAGTAGTATGCTTCATACTGGACTACCACTTGGTTTGAAGTAAGAAAAGAAAACAAAGACCCTGATAGATCGGACCCGCGAGATAACACATCCATCCTCATCTATATGGTGTGCTGGTGTTGATGAAAAACGGACTTATTTAGTATGATTGATAATAACTGCGAAATGAAAGGCTTACGTTGACAGGATGATATATCTGGTGCCGTGACAACTATTTCTGGAGGCGCTTCTTGGCAGTAATTCTGATTAAAAAATACAAGTATGTCTATCACCCATGTCAACCCGAATAACTGAGATATTATGACATCCACACCTTTACCGACTGCGAAAATACACTGTTTATTAGAATAAAACCAAAATCTGTGCATAGGCAAGGTAAATATAAAGCATAACAACTCAAAGAACGCTAAGCTTATTTAACGAATCTGAGTACTTGTTATATAATTGCCAAAGCTTTTGTTTTCGACCGTGATAAGTAAATGTTAGCTTACTACATGAAAAGGGGTCATTTACCTGGTATTTCTCTTAACTTTCTTACCTATACTTATAAGTGGAGATTACAGATAACGTTAGTGTACCGGTAATGTACTATGGTTCAATTTGGGGGCTTAGGAAATTGAAATTGGCAAGCTGACTATTTGTTGGCTGCCCCTCAATAATAGGTAAATCGAAATGTCAAAAGCAAAAACGACAGTTTTGTATGGTAGATGATTGAGCAAAGACTTCATGAGGATTCTTGTAGGTTTGTGTTGTGGGGCACATCAATCTTGTGCGGGAATGAGCGTTGAAGCCATGGATGCAATGAAAAATCCACTACGGGTGGGTCTATCTTATAACAATTAGCTATGACGACATAATGAACGAACGGCTACTCTGCGATTCAAACTATTTGCAATATCGTGACATGTCTGATGACCCGAAACGTGACAGCATCATCAAAGTTACCCACAAAACGGCGCGAAAGTGGAGCTAATATTTTGCATATACAATCATTACAGTGACGTCAATACACATCCAGACATTGACAGTTATTCCTGCTGGTAGTCAGATGACCACACTATGTTCTGAATACCTGTCGTACATATTACATTATCGGACCGATAAGCGTTTCACATCACTCCTCATTTTTGCTTCAGATTGAATTGCGGCTGTAGCTACACACGAGCTGAACTGATTACAGATAATAAGTTTTCACTCTAGGACGCCAAGTGGACTGCGCAACTGTAATATTGGCGTAGGCCAATTAATATTTACCACGGAGTGGTGTTTATAATCCTAATTGATACTTTCATAATTTGCAAACTATGGTCGGTCTAGCATTTGTGCTGGTGAAAAGACAACGGTGGCAACCATTCTGCAAAATGGTTGTCAGTGTTGCTATAAGAGAAATTAACGGTGACCCTGTTGTCAATCGTGTTCTCTAGAAGTGTCCATGAGCTCATGATTGCATCATCAAGGATTCGAATCCCTACAATGTATCAAATATCAGCTGGGCTAAACGCCACGCTGCATAAAAATAATAACCATATCGATAAAAGCACTGGGGTGGATCTATTGTTACTAAATAATATATGTCTTATATTGCTATATTCGGGGACCTACAGCTCGTCGTTGTGTTGGAAAGATCGAACATTGCTTTTATAATTCTACAAAAAAATCCAATGAAAGCATGGTTCGCAGAAGTGCAATCTGTGTTACGAATAAGGTGCTGCTGATAACAATCGATGATAACAATAGGATTGATTGCTTCCGTATAACACTATGGCGTCACAAGAATGTTATAAAACCAATTTTTCTAGTGTAGCATCATCATATCAAGGACTGCAAGACTTATGGAAGGACTCGGCACACCAGTTAACCTCCTTGGCAAACTTCAAGTGACAACATAGCATGGAATGACTATTTTTCAATTATAGAATGCTCTTGCAAACTGTCATTAATAACCCATACGTACATTCGATTTTATACTGCTATTGGCATACGTAATTCACAACATGCAGGCTAGTTCCGTAAAAGCCGTTGTTAGCGTGTCGGAGATTCTGCTCTCTGCGACCCTTAAACGACTTATCTTACACTTGAATACTTAAAGGATCCCATCTGCTGTGACGATTTCCTCAGTTCATAATTAGTGCATTATTTAGATGTACATCCTACCCACCTTGCAGTCAATATACGCTCGTATTATTAGCTTAAACTACCAACACCCGTTAATTAACATCAGTTGCCTCAAATAATAATGGCGAAACAGTAACCTTAGTTCTAGAAAAACCGCTAGTAACAATATGCTCAGGTTGTGCTTCATTATTATGAAAAAATTTATAAATACATTTATGGCATATATCATTTTATGATATACCGTAGTGACGCACAAGTATGACTGAGGTTACAAACTGAGTTATCAAGCCAGTTATATCTATTTTATATTAGTATGCATCTTTTACCATATCCCAGACAAAGATAGTTGTAGTAGCCTCTTTGAGGACTGCTGGGTTAGCAATTTTGAAACGTATCTTATCTTAGATATATACATTCACCCTGACTTTTAATGGAACAATTCAGTCATATGAATCCATCTGGACTATTTAGATAGACTAGACGGGCATGATTAGAATTTGCTAGTTTTGGTGACATGGGCAAGAGGGATGCATAAGGAGAGGCGTAGATTCATATACACCAACAGCAGCAAACCTTATAAGTTACTTCTAGTGCAGTTATCTGGTATTTAGGATAAGCAATACTGGTCATTTGAACTCCCAATACAAGAGTACTTACAATGAAATCGATATAGATCCTCACTCTATCCACTTAATTTCTGCCATATATTATATCATTAATACATCATATTATTAGTAAATAATTTTAATCGTCCAAGAAATGGTGTCAGTTTATTTTAAAGCACCTGTTTACAGATTTGAATATAGGTCTTCAAAGAGACCAAAATCATTTGGTAATCTTGCGTAGTAGTATGCTTCATACTGGACTACCACTTGGTTTGAAGTAAGAAAAGAAAACAAAGACCCTGATAGATCGGACCCGCGAGATAACACATCCATCCTCATCTATATGGTGTGCTGGTGTTGATGAAAAACGGACTTATTTAGTATGATTGATAATAACTGCGAAATGAAAGGCTTACGCTGACAGGATGATATATTTGGTGCCGTGACAACTATTTCTGGAGGCGCTTTTTGGCAGTAATTCTGATTAAAAAATACAAGTATGTCTATCACCCATGTCAACCCGAATAACTGAGATATTATGACATCCACACCTTTACCGACTGCGAAAATACACTGTTTATTAGAATAAAACCAAAATCTGTGCATAGGCAAGGTAAATATAAAGCATAACAACTCAAAGAACGCTAAGCTTATTTAACGAATCTGATTACTTGTTATATAATTGCCAAAGCTTTTGTTTTCGACCGTGATAAGTAAATGTTAGCTTACTACATGAAAAGGGGTCATTTACCTGGTATTTCTCTTAACTTTCTTACCTATAATTATAAGTGGAGATTACAGATAACGTTAGTGTACCGGTAATGTACTATGGTTCAATTTGAGGGCTTAGGAAATTGAAATTGGCAAGCTGACTATTTGTTGGCTGCCCCTCAATAATAGGTAAATCGAAATGTCAAAAGCAAAAACGACAGTTTTGTATGGTAGATGATTGAGCAAAGACTTCATGAGGATTCTTGTAGGCTTGTGTTGTGGGGCACATCAATCTTGTGCGGGAATGAGCGTTGAAGCCATGGATGCAATGACAAATCCACTACGGGTGGGTCTATCTTATAGCAATTAGCTATGACGACATAATGAATGAACGGCTACTCTGCGATTCAAACTATTTGCAATATCGTGACATGTCTGATGACCCGAAACGTGACAGCATCATCAAAGTTACCCACAAAACGGCGCGAAAGTGGAGCTAATATTTTGCATATATAATCATTACAGTGACGTCAATAGACATCCAGACATTGACAGTTATTCCTGCTGGTAGTCAGATGACCACACTATGTTCTGAATACCTGTCGTACATATTACATTATCGGACCGATAAGCGTTTCACATCACTCCCCATTTTTGCTTCAGATTGAATTGCGGCTGTAGCTACACACGAGCTGAACTGATTACAGATAATAAGTTTTCACTCTAGGACGCCAAGTGGACTGCGCAACTGTAATATTGGCGTAGGCCAATTAATATTTACCACGGAGTGGTGTTTATAATCCTAATTGATACTTTCATAATTTGCAAACTATGGTCGGTCTAGCATTTGTGCTGGTGAAAAGACAACGGTGGCAACCATTCTGCAAAATGGTTGTCAGTGTTGCTATAAGAGAAATTAACGGTGACCCTGTTGTCAATCGTGTTCTCTAGAAGTGTCCATGAGCTCATGATTGCATCATCAAGGATTCGAATCCCTACAATGTATCAAATATCAGCTGGGCTAAACGCCACGCTGCATAAAAATAATAACCATATCGATAAAAGCACTGGGGTGGATCTATTGTTACTAAATAATATATGTCTTATATTGCTATATTCGGGGACCTACAGCTCGTCGTTGTGTTGGAAAGATCGAACATTACTTTTATAATTCTACAAAAAATCCAATGAAAGCATGGTTCGCAGAAGTGCAATCTGTGTTACGAATAAGGTGCTGCTGATAACAATCGATGATAACAATAGGATTGATTGCTTCCGTATAACACTATGGCGTCACAAGAATGTTATAAAACCAATTTTTCTAGTGTAGCATCATCATATCAAGGACTGCAAGACTTATGGAAGGACTCGGCTAAAGACTATTAAATTGCAAAGAATTCGCCATTGTATTCAGTTCGGATCAGTGGGAAGTCGTTCACAAATCCAATAAATGCTCTTTTGGATGACAACAACCGGCAGTTGTTTGACACTGTAATTATGCCACCAGTTAAAATCTGACAATTCGCCAATGAGCGCAGATGGTAAACAGGAAGGTTTTGCATATATATAGGCAGTAAATTCCGTTAAACTACCAATGAGGTATAAATGTCGAGTCATAGGTCAACATTAACCGTGTGTGGTAGAGCAACATCGACCCTTTACGTGAACATTTTCATTATTTTGGTTTTCGAAATATATTGTTATACTGCTAACTCCGCAACATTATATACTTGGCCTAAAATAGATACATGCGACACACCACAACCTGCGTAAATAAAAAATAATGGTGCGAAACGTTGTTTGATCATGTTTGGTACACATGATGCACATGTCCCATGCAAATTCTATCGGCTTTCGTTTCCTTGAAAGCGCCTTACATCATGCAACGGTTATCAAAGTTGATATCATATTATCCCGGAAATATGTGCCTTCAGGATCAGTGAAATCCATTTGCTTACATGGAACGCTTCTTCGCGACTATTTTAGCTTGGTAGAGAACAGTCCCCATATCGCGTAACATTGTTTATAATGAGCAGTTGCAGACGTGTGTCCTGCAAACTGTGTTCTTTGAGATTTTGGTTTTTCTGTTAAAGTAGGATAAACCCAAAACAAATCTATCGCGCTATAGCAATGCTCTCAAGGTGCATTTAGTTACAGCCATAACTACACCCCAGTGGGCACAACACGTGGAATGCCAAAAAACTGGTGAAATACACGTGGAAACTTGGCGTAAAAGGCAAGTCGAAACCACGTGGATATAGACACGTGAAAAAGACGTGTGCCCTTCAACCTAAATTCAACAATACACAATTTCTATATTCAGGTGGTTTTTACTTTCTCTTTAGTCAACTTTGTAATGCTACAATACAATTATTTTAAATAGATTCGACAAGATCATTGAACCAAGTACATCTATTTCTCCGATATATCCAACTATTACTGCTACATGATCACAAATAACGATATTCAACATCATTTTTAAACATTAAGAGTAAATGTAAAAAAAATACAAATGCAAAGAATTAGTGGAAAAAAGCAGGTTTGTTAATAACCACGTTAAACCAGTCACTACATGTACAAGCATCATGAATCTACACAGATATAACATGATTTACTTTCACCCTAATAAAATGCAATTAATAAAATGTCATGGACTTCCAAGTTCACCATTGGTTATTTAACCAATGGTGAACCTACCAACAATTAGTTGGCAGAGTGCCATTTTCTCAAAGCTGGCTCTGTCACCTCTTGACCTTTTCATATTAAGCTTGCACTGAAGGGAATTAATGATACACCTGCAGGCAATATGTCTCTATGAATACAATTGGGGCATGAAAATGTCTTATGCATTGCCAGTGCGGACCAAATGCATATGTGAAAGTTGTTTGGATCATGGATGTACACATCATATACATATACAGAGTGCGAGAGGATCTCACCTGCTTGTCAAATAGTTCACCATATTCCGGACACTGCTACCATCAATTTTCATACACTTCTCAAACTGGCACAAAAATGTGACATTTACCCAATGTGGTTGAATTAACTGGCTAATTTAAATTGTTGGTTCAGAGTATTCTTTTACATATATAAATGATTATTTATGGAAAAATAAACAAGTCATAATCACCCAGTAATAGCAAAGAAAATGACCCCACAACCACAATGAATAATGCAAAAGCATGTTAGTTGATTTGGGTGTAACAGTCATTCCAGACAATACAGTTTATGATAATATGGAGGCATTAGATCTGACGCCCACTATTCCTTAACAAAACTGCAATTTTACAAACCCACTAATTCTTTCTCTGGTTGTCCATCAACTTCTCATTGAAATGTTGAGTTCCTCAGCGCTGTTCATCTGCACAGCTTCAGAAAGCTGTTTGACACTATCGGCCAGCTCTCTCCTCTCCTGCCTGTTCAGAATAATCCTGATTTGAAGCGATGTAGGCAGCGCTTCTGATACCTGTGCAAGCACAAATTATGTAGTGTTCAATAACTATGCTGCTGACTACAAACTTGTGAATAATACCAAAATAATACTAAAATAAAGTAAATATTTAAAGAGTAAAATATTCATAAAAGTGCACTAATGTTAAAGGAAAACCATCATTGCTCAACCGACGACTGCCAGAAAGAGTGACAGATGGGCCATGGCTGTGGGACTGAGTGCGGATGAGCGATGACGACTGTGTGAGATGGATTGACAGATGAACGATGACTGTAAGATGGACTGACAGTTGAACGATAACTGGGAGATAGATGGGCAGATGAACGATGGCGTGTGTATAAGATGGTTGTGGTGTATTGAAGAGCAAGCCTCCCAATACTCACGAGGCGCGCCTACAGCCATTCTGCTGCAACGGCTGGCACTTTGCTGAGAGCGATAATAGAGGTTTCAAGCACCAATGAGCATAAAATTATAAACCATGAACAAATTATATACGGCAAGCAGTTTTCGCACAACCACTTGAGTAAAATTATTTTCATTAAAAGAATATCATTCAAATACCACTCACTTGTAAACTAAGAAGCTGTCCAAAAATATAGCAAATGAATTCTTCACTTTCCAAAACTGCAGCAAATCGCGCCAATCGAGAGTGACGAGCAATGTTGGAATTAGTTTCGTATTTGCATACTGCTCTAAATCAAATCTTTGTAGTTCAGTATGACGCATAAAATATCGTCTTCAATAATAATAATTTATACCTTGTACCGTGTATTTTTCGATATTGATCCTAATAAATTGTTACAAAACTGAAGCAAGGTAAGCGGTTTCTCAAGACCTCGATGAGGCCCATGACAGCGCTCTCAACCCCCGGCCGGGTCTGCACCACGCCTGAGCCTCGCCTATGTCTGGAGAGTGTCTCACCTGAATTTTGACTCATTATTCCAGGAGACCCCAGTCACGATAGTAACCAAGCAGTTGAAAGCCACAAACCATCATCATCCCCAAAGCTCATCAATCTATAGCACCAAAGGTGTGAAACCAACTATATCTTGTCATATAAAGCACATGCCTAGCTGGGCCTGTCAGGTTAACATATGCCCATATATCTGGTATAAACTGAAAAAAAAAATATATAAATAATAATTTACAAATGGGTCTTAAAATTCTCCGTCTTTTCAAAGTGTTTTGACACATCTATCCCACGTGATCAAATACTCGTTGAATCCACGTGTATATTACGTTCGTGGATCCACCACTTCACCAAAAATACACATGAGTTTTACGTGGATTCCACGTGTTGTGCACACTGGGACATAAAAACATAGTGAGATGGACAAAGCACGCCGATGATGTATTTGGAATCATTTAGTTTCACACTATAGTACTTCTCAGTGGATCAAGTGAATGTCGTTGCTGTTATTTTGCGTTTATGACCCCAATAACAAGTGTTTAGTGTATAATCGACAAAAATGCTCAAACGCCTCATTTATCTGAAGGATGGCAGCTGATTGGCATTGTTGCATGCCTTGTGTCAATGTGGGTAACAACGGTCGACAGAGGATCCACAAGAAGGCAAGACTACCTTGTTTGTATGTATGCATAGCTTTCTTGCTCACCATTTTTCCTGGGATCAGACCAGGAGCCAAAAGTCCGTCGTTTCACAAAGACATTATGATCGCTAGAATGGCAATTACTTTAATCTTACATGTTATTCCATTAGTACCGCTGTCTATGGTTATAATATATCATCCATTGTTCAATAGCTAGTTGCTAGCAAATAGATTAAGCCTCACAGCCTACGCGCTAAATTGATTCACAAGGAAAGCTGATCAACTCCAGTAAGAAAGTGATGAATGCATAATGGTCGATTTCATGTATGAGCACAATGCCTTGCATCACAGAGGCGCCCAACAAATATGTGAACATTAACTTCCTATCTAATCTTACCCATGATACACTAGTTGTCTCATACGCTCTTAAATGTTACGCATGTTGCTTTGTCAATAAATATCGGAGATAAATAAGCTAAAATATCAACTTTGCTAGTAAATGTCTTCCATGTTCACTGTTTCAGGGATATCATGTTTGAGAATATGTACATAAAGCAGGAGCCTACGTTGTAGTATGGGAAAGGCAACTTGTTCAGGTATATATTGTGCACAGAGTTTGTCAAAAGCCAGATTGATACAATATCAAAATGTGACTATAATACCACCAGAAGGTATCTAAAATAACGTGTCATTAAACGTGATGCTCCACTTAGATTTTCAAGCAGTGTTCAAAAGAGCGACTCGGCTCTATTGGGTCGCCGAAGCAACTAAGCACAATACGCAGGGGCTCAGATTAACACGACGGGAGCGACATGGCGTCGTTCATTTACATCCTTCACTACACTAATCAGACATTCGTGCGCGATGGAGACAAAAAACATCTGAGGCTTGAGTCCATTGCGGCGTGAGGAAGAATGCAGCTTCTACCACAACGTCGAATTAAAGGTAAAGTCATCCGTGTACATAAGCTATTTTAAAAAGTTTTGGTGACTCCTATTATTGTCAACGGCATGAACAGCTCAGAAAAAACCCCACTCAGCTTGCTTTTCATTCATCGTGACTCATATAAATGGATGCCTTGAAGTGATTCCGGAATAATTAATCGACCCAGAGAGCAAATGTCAACTGAACGATGTACCTACGACTCGATACATTTCATGCTACAAACATCTTGTACACAGCTGTCTACTCACTGATATTTATTTGCATTAGGTAATAGATAATTGCCGGAACGGTATAACGGTATACATTAATTGCCTACATACAATCAAGTATATCTTGCCTAGAAATGAGATTTTCTTACTCGGTTTGGTTATACGAGTGATCAACAACAATAGGGATAGTTCATCTTTCGGGATTGTTGTGCGTTTCAGCAGCACCCAACATGTCAATACTTGTCCGCTACAAATAATGAAGAGTGACGATAAACGCACTTGCTGCGATACGAGATGACTCCCTTTCACTTTGTAATAAAAGGCCACCTCATGTGAGTTGGTCTAAGGAGGTAGATATTGTTCTGTATTTCAAATACTAAGTCATAATTGATACTCTTTTTGAATCTAAACCAAACAAGGTATCTCCTACAGATGTGCCTACACAGTTAGAGAACGCAAACAACCGACGGGTGACCGTGGATTGACTAATGGATGCTTTAGGATAATCAGCCTATACACAGGTTTAATGAAACTGATGATATATGACATAGCCCAAGAGCCATGCAACGACTGTGGGACAAGAGATCGTCAAGTGGAGAACCAGCGAGAAATGTACTCACATTGCGCAAAACGAGCCTTAAATAAGGTTGACGAAAGTCAAGTGACAGAATTATGCCGTGTATTGTTTCTCAAACGCAATTTAACTGCACTATGCCTTTGGCTCTCTAGAGAGTAGCATCGTAATATGGTAGTTCTTTGTATGACCCCCAATCTTTGGGCTAAACTCTGAAACCATATGACTGTGAATATAACCGAATTATAAGCCGCATGAACATACATGATTTGTGATTTAATCTAAGTGATAAGTTACCCTAGCAGAATTTCTTTTGAGCAGGAAACTGTGAATGATACCTTAGTATGAGAATTGATCAAGCCTTAAAACACCCCTTTACTTGCGTGGTGGGAATATAAAGGCACCGTTAATGCATGGAGGGTTGCAGCCATTGGTCAGAGCGGCAAAGCTTAAAGCAAAGGGGGTCAGAAAATGGTTTGGTGAACAATATGCGTATGCATTGCATAAACCTGCCAGGCGTCGGTTTCAAAGACGCGTCATAGTATGGAAGATTGCACTCAGACCCCTTCCACTTTGTGGATAACAATCTCGCATTTTAGCTCTGTACATTGACAAGCGACAAGAACTTATTGAAACCTTACAAACCGATTTCAATCACCATATATACGCTCGCAGTTATGCTAATTTATTCATTAGCACCGGACAACTCCATCACGATGAATCTAACAGGATAAGTTGAGGAGATTATTCCAATGGCTATGCACTGTTTGCTTTCGAAATGACCCCCGACTGATAGCGGTATCATTATAATTTGTGTAAACAAGAGAACGTGCGTTTGGAAATGTGTATCAGTACGGCACTAGAATGTTCATATAATGTCGAAAATACGATTCAAATTGACGGAAACTGTAACGCTCCGTTTGATAATGCTGCCTAACAATAGATACCGGACACTTAACTGAGCTCTTACAAAAAGACACTTTCACTCAAGCTGCTGTGTTTGGGGTGTTTGCTAGGTATAAAATGACATGTAAATTATCCGGGCTGTAATGTGTTCTTGTTTTAACGCACTGTAAAAAGCTGTTTGAGTGGTAATTCTGTAGTATTCTAATGAATGAATGTCACCAATTTACAAGGAAAATTTCTCTTTTTTAGGCTCTTACTGAAAGGCTCGCAGGTATTTGTGCAATAAAGTTAATGATATCCAAAACAGTATTTGGTCCGTTTTAATGCACATGGGTGAGGTACCGCAAATATATAACGCGCATATCAAACTTTTCGATGTAAAAAATATGTGATTTGCATGGAGGATTCAATAAAAGGTCTTGGCGAATTTTGTGCTCGCTCGCTTGACTTATGTAGGAAGCTGAAGCACAAATTATAAAACTATTTTATCCATTTCTTATGCAAATGGTAAAGCACACGTTAGAATATCAATTGATTACATAATTGTCACTTCTGTTTAATCACTATACGATGCACTTACTTGATTCTCATCTAGCGTGTAAACCGTGACGTGCATTTGGCTAGTCTTTCAGCATCTTCAAAAGGCCCACACATGTATGTTTTTTGTTTTGTTTTGGGTAAGCAATCCTACGGTTCACCCGTTAGTTTTTCTTGCTCTTACATTTTGATGGCTCTGATTCTTTTGCAGTTTCTGTTATAATGGGGGTTGGAGGACGAAAGCGTGATTTTTGATTGAGTTCACAAGACAGTCAAATTTGTTACTGCCTCCAATTCGAGTCAGGTTGTGGATTTTGGGCGTAGGTCAAGATGCTTATTGTGTTATTTCATGTATAGTTCTGTGAAAATTGCGTCTTTTCTCTAAACACGAAGTGTAGGTTACATTCGATTGACGTTAACCGATTAGTGAAAATAGCGCAATTCATTTGATTTGTTGAGGCGTAATAAGAAGCCATTACCAACGTTGATTTTAAAGGCTGAATCGCATTTATCAGATATATATTCTGGTTGAGGTTGTGTACATCTTCTGGTACATTGTAGTTGTAATTGTTTGCATCTTTCATTAGCATCTGTCAACATAATAATATATAAATATCACCAACCGTCATAAGGCTTGTTATTGTGTCATTCCTCAATTCTACATTGTAATACACGTACCCCTTGGCTTTGTCGACTGCGGCGATAGCTCAAGTTTGTGTCGCTGTGTGTTGTGCCTTGTGTGTCCAGTGCTGGCCGCCTGTGAATATCCTCGTCTTCCGTCAACACTTGAACACACAATCGGTACACAAAACTGTCATTCATGTACGACGTACACCTGTAAATTATATAATTCAGGTATAGAAATAAAATGAAACTCACAGCATTCCATATCCACGGCTTGTAATGAGTCTGTATCATTCATTAATCTTCCGCTTTTGCTCGTCTAAGAGACAGGTTCCAGTTGCCGTTTCCCAGCCAATGTAAATGATAAACTGAGACTATCCTGTCGTCTCTATTTACACCCCTAATATGTGTAGAGGTCATTGACATGAGGCATTACTTAACTGTAGCGTTGTCTCGCAAAGGTCCGCAAAAAGATGGTGTAAAATCGGAGGAGATAGGGAAATTACACGGAGTGGATATATACTCGAATGCATCATCTCATTTCTCGGGTTATAAGAAAATAAAGCTACTAACAAACCCCGTTCAAGGAGCCCTCCTAATATTACAATATATTTCATTATAACATCTTCATCACATCGTCGACTCCTTGACTAGACAACTGAAAATGCGTATGTTTAATGTATAGAGATTTCTCCATCTCATTAACCCATTCATAGATATATCTTAATATAATTATAATAGAACCAAGTGAACAATCACGTTATCAAGTCTTGCGACATTCATATTGCTTTGACCAAGTTTCACCATCCAGAGCACCAGCCTTTATGTCATATTTAACTAGATTGCGCAATCCATCTCCATAAAAGGTCAACAAAAATATGGTGTAATATTGGATGAGATTGTGAAATCCGTAAACTGACGATATCGCAAAAAGAAATCCGTCAGCAAAAAATCACCGCCTCGACGTAAATGGCTTCAAAGGGTCCCTACCCCTTGGGAAGGGTGCCAACATTATTTCCGGTCAAAAGCCATGCTGACATAAATACGTACATCAACTGCTGACTTGTCAATACATGTGAATAATTGTTAAATGATCAAGAACAAGACGCGACACCCTTGACGAAATCAAACTAGAACACACACGAACCTCTGGTTGATAAGCCTTGTAGTGAAAGAACATTTTAGGAATAATAACTAATTAGGTGTGGTAACAAAATGCGCTGCATATTTTTGAATTTATTGCGTGAACAGCTATTCTCGGTAAATAAACTCAAATAGTGTAACCTACTTGCAATTAACGATAAGATGTTTGTGATTTAGCATGTTTACTGTAGTGTGTTATCTAAATAAATTGAGCAGTTCACATGGTTTCTGTAGAAAGAGATCGGCATCCTCAATAACACTTCTGTACTAGTAACATACAGCGTTCCATCATTTTCGTACACACTTATGATCATAATAACCTGTCGCATAGATCCATATTGTGTCACATTGTTGCAGTTGTGGTATTAATTAGATTGATTACAAGAAGAAACATATGGTCACAACCAACCAATTATTAAATTGTCTGTACCTGGTCTACATAGATTAGGCACTATAATGGACATTTTGAAGAAAGTCTTATCTAAAAATTCCGCTTAACTCAGACAATATTGATTAGTGATTGCTAGCCAGTTGGCAACATGGGGCTCCATTATTGAACTTTAGGGTTGCACCTTGACATTGCTATCTTACTAATTGGTGTGTTAAACACAATCAGTGTCATCTGAGTCATCTGTGCTTGTGGTTGTTAATGCACATTTATGACACGGTTTGGCAAAGGGCTGGGTTGCCGAAACGTACCGTAAATTCATTGATTCATGCTGTCTCTGAGCCCAATCGATGTTAAATCATACATGTATTTGACATTTCACACAGGGAACTAAAGAAAAACAATGTAAACCACATGAAATAAACCCGAGCCTGCGATCCGATAAATTTTAATTGGAAACTAAATGTAACAACATGAACCGAATAGCTTTAAATGTATTGGACTGCGTCTTGCATTGTACAAATGCTAAAGGGCATATTATTATCTCGACTCAAAAACATCTTTATCATGAAACGGCTTATATAACGAGGAGCAAAATTTATTGGAAAGTCACATCAGGAAACATACGTGTTATGTTAACCATTTGTCGTCAATGCACTGAGGATGGAGCCGTTACAAATAGCTCGTCCTGCGTCAGATCAATCAATAAGCCAACGTCATTCCTCCTGATGCTATGACTACCTCGCCAACAACCTTCTTGTGTTTTATATCAAATAGCGTAGACGCAAATGATCAAATATACAACAGGCAACGTATATAACTGCATCTATGACATATTTTTGGGACCACACATTATCAAAATATGTCTTAAGGCTCTCAACTATTGCTCTGTATGATGATAACATTAATTTTTGTTGGCATTCAAGAAAAATGTTCCTCCGTAGAATAATTTGTAGTATTCACATGCAATGTACAGTGCGGCGCCTGTCAATTATCCTCAGATAACCTAACGCCTTTACGGAAACGCCACCCCATAGATGCATTAGCTATTTAAGATAACTAGCTACATTTACATCAAAACGCCACTGGGCCTTCATACGACTGCTCACCTGTCTGAAGGGCATTGTAGGCTGACCACACGATGGGCGATAGGTTCTGTTTTCAGTTTGACTTACAAATGGTTTTTTATTGGCTAAAGGCTATTGTAAGCATGTGTTTATTTTAAGCTGTATTGTTTGAAACAGTTTGCAACCAACTATAATAGTCAAGGCTATTACCGCATTCCTGTCATTGTAATGATTGGATTTTAATATGATTACCGGCTGTTATATGGATGTTTTGCTGCTGCAGAGAAATGTGTGAGACATCATGGCAGGACACAATGATTGCTCTATTTGACAGAGCTCACGCATTTATATATAAACACCCTCACATGTTATTATTTGACCACCGTCTAACACTATAAAGTTACTTAAGCCAAGGTTCATGTATTTGGTGCTACCGTTATTTTAATCAATCCGCTACCCATCTGCACATTGGAAACAATACTGCGTGCTGCCATCCGGGCATTTGATGTAGCTGTTATTGCTATGAGGGGACCGTATATATAGCTAGATAATCAATACAATTGACACCGTAGTGATTCCTGTGCCGCTATTTTGTGTTATTGAGAACAAGTTTAGATTTTGTAGCAATTACCATGATTCAAAGAGTATTTGAGTTCAAGTTGAGGCGATGATAACAAAATGTTATTGTTGGTATAGAGCAGTGAATTCAATGCAGCTTGTCTCACTTCGGACTTGTAACAAACCAAGCGTCAGTCAGGGCATCAACACTAGCGAAAATCGTGTGAGGTCAAACGTTCACTGCTACATTTTCTCAGCAATCGATTGAAAATGCTTTTGATTAAGCTTACTGTCACTTGTTTTTGTATTTAATAAGTATCCGCAACTTATTTTCCCAAGCTTTCCTACTTACTGATATTTCATCATCTGTTGCTTTTTCAGTAACAGGCTACACATTTATTTATGTAAAGAACAGTTTTGAGTACATGTTTTGGATAGACCAACGGGAGAGGATTGACCCGAACGCCAGTACACTTGACATACCTCAACCACCTTTTTTCTACTTGGACAAGCAGGATAATAATCAGCGCACTTGGAGTTATAATCACTCAGTTAACAGCATGAGACATGGCGTCAAATGTCTAACGCTTTAAGAGAATAGTTAAGAGGACAACAATATGCCCGCTATCATACGTTTTACATGAAAGCGACTAGGGTCGATCGATTACTGTAATACATTGCTCGAAAGTACAATATGCGTTGTGACTTCCGACATTGACGAAAACAATTAGAAAAATATTCGCTGTATATAATAAAGCATGCTCATGTTTTCAAGTTACGTATTTAAGTGTACTTTAAATCTGCTGAAGGTTATCGCGGGCAGCAAAGCCTCTCAGTCTCGGCGTGGGAAGAATAAATTGCAGAGTCAGCCATTGTGCTCAACGTGGATAACTGGGAAGTCGTTCACAAATCCAATATAAGCTTTCTTGGATGAAAACAACTGGGAGTTATTTGACACCGCAATTAGACCGATAATTGAACTCCATAGAGTCGCAAATGCAGACAGATTGCAAGCAAGTAGGTTTTGTGAATGCATAGGTGGGAAATTGCGTAAGTCTGTATATAGCGATATATATGTCATGTCTGAGGCAGACGCTTTATCTGTCTAGCCCCGCATTATTTTTTAGTCGAGAAATTTGATCGAGTCGAAGTTCAATGTAAAATAAATATATATATCCCATGTACAGTACATTGGACCACAATGTACTATATTAAGGTATTGAAGAAATATTAAAGCAGACAATCCTTTGAAAGGAGGTAATCATGGCCGATAACACAATATCAATATCAATATCAGTATGATTAATGACATTACGTATTACACATGTTGATTGACAAGTGTCATTGAAATAGCTCAACCACCATTTTTCTACTTGGACAAGCAGGATAATAATCAGCGCACTTGGAGTTATAATCACTCAGTTAACAGCATGAGACATGGCGTCAAATGTCTAACGCTTTAAGAGAATAGTTAAGAGGACAACAATATGCCCGCTATCATACGTTTTACATGAAAGCGACTAGGGTCGATCGATTACTGTAATACATTGCTCGAAAGTACAATATGCGTTGTGACTTCCGACATTGACGAAAACAATTAGAAAAATATTCGCTGTATATAATAGCTCTAGTCACATAATTGTTTGACTGACAAGACAAGACTTGCAAGACAATTGATACAATGTAACGTGAATTGCTCTCTGAAGGGTGACCTACTATGAAAATAAAGAATATCAAGTGACCTTGTCCTACGGTGCAGGTGCCAGGTATGTGTTACACATATACGCCTTGTGCAGCACACGCTTTTCAACATAAGATTTTAAAGATATTATTGAATGTATTAGATCCTAGAACACCTAACAAACGGATACAATATATGTGTCATTGGACGCCATAAAAACTATCACTACTTGTGTTTCTAGCATTGGCACATCAGTTAACAAAAAGTGACATTTGCGTTATCGATATCGACACAAGATCACCATAGTCGGACTTATCATGTATGTTCCTATATGTTATCAAATGGGTAGTGTTATGGCTTACTTATAAATGTACATCGAACATATGACAACTAAACAAGGGACCAATCAAACAATATGATTAGTAGAACGCAAAGCGCTCTTTGGACAGATGAAATTGCACTAAACCGTTCGTGCGAGCTGGTTTCATCTTATCAGCTGCCAGTGTAACTTGTGAAATGATAACAGCCTGAAAAGACCCACATGAACAGCCCACATATGGTAAGTCAAAAGGCGAACCGATTATCGCCTCTGTGGCAAACTTGCGAAAGGACATATTTTTCGAATGTTTTTCGCATGTATTATGGCACTGCATTGAGCGTCATCTTTATATATATATATATATATATATATATATATATATATATATATATATATATATATATATATATATATATATATATATATATATATATATATATATATATATATATATATATATATATATCTATATATATGTATATATATATCTATATATATATATATATATATATATATATATATATATATATATAAATATATATGTGTGTGTTTGTGTGTGTCTGTGTGTGTCTGTGTGTGTCAGCGCTCTCGCTTGTTAGCTAACATTAGCCTTATATTGATTTTACTACGGCGGCCACTCAAATCGCCACTCGAAATACAAAAGCCGCCGAAGCGATCTAGGGTGTGTCAAAAGGATCACTACCACGGCGCTGACGGAAAATAAATGTATTTCTACTCATCATTCCACCGATCTATCCATCCAGCCTGTTATATGTCATCAGCTGGACCAAACGTGAATTTCTGACATTATGGTGTAAATTATGCAGTGCTATGGTAATTGCAAAAGAGCATGCCATTAAGGCGCAGTACATTATGACATGCTTCCGTTGCTGACTGCTTTGACAGAACATCCGACATTGGTTAATACATGGTATGGTGAGAGGATGGTCACATTTTAACAACCAACAGCATCCGGCAAGTAATGCTACGAGACAAGCAACCCATCTTTGTCTCTGAAGCGCGCACATATACCTCACATTGGTTGCGGTAACAAAAATACTTGTAAAGCATCTTATATTATTAATTTATAATTGATGGTTACCAACGTTTGTCATTACAAAATGGTGAACAGCAAATCAAATTGAGTTTATCGTGCCATAGTTATTTGCAACCAGTTACCAAGATACATTGCCATATCATTTACCAATCAATGTCTCTAAACAAGCGTTTGGAAGTTGCGGTCACAATCAATCATGATAGCAGCAAGTTGTACCACATAAGCGGTCATCCGTATTGCTAGCAATAAACATCATATAATCCTTACGCAATGCACATTATTACAAGTTCAAACTGCGTGGGGGAGATTTAGAGGGCGAGGCAAATCCGGCCCAATCTCGTTGACTTTCATCAGAAGCAATAAAGCCTGCCAGCTCTTCCCCATAAGTCACTGCCCATGCCATGTACTTCCTGTCAACAATAAATCACGGTCTTAATAAGTAATGCATTTAGTTGAGGCCTTCAATCCACGTTTAATGGCGTTCAAATATTAACCTATAAGTTTTCAGCGTGTTGGCATCGCCCTGTGTTCAAAAATTGGACTAATATAGCCATACTTTGTTAAAAGAAACTGCCTTGCACAAAGGAGCTTTAATGCATTGAAAAAACATAATAGAAAATACACTATATAATTATCGAACAATGAGGCAATGACCCATCTATCGAACGACTATCGAAGTGCAATTTGCCGGTTCCCCAACATCTTTATTCATTGATTGAACCACAATCACCACCTCTAAATAGGTTTCATTTATTTCCTTAGTGCACCCTATATGTTATTCCGGGGTGGAGACAGATATTAATGAACAGGGCACTAAACCAGCAGATTCTCCTCAAATAGAAGACGACTTTAGGCAACTGGGCTAAAGCACTAGGTATTGGCACATATCACAATCCAAATAATTTCAAACCATTTTCAAATTTTTGCTCGTTATTTTACAGTTGTCCTTAAGTCATGCTTGATGTCATCAATTTAAATTTGCTCGGAAAAACAAGTTATTCATTGTTATTATGCATTTCAATTTAACTAGTACTCCATGACACATGAAATTATGTTATTCATTGCGGTATATGATGTACATGATATCGGTATGAAATACGATTTTTCTCACACCTACAACAGTTTGCCTGCAAAAAACGAGAAGTTAATCATCCGAAGGGGCTTAAAAGTCGAGCGAAATTGTGACTAAACCACAATAAAGTAACATTAATGGACGAAAATATTGTCGGAAACGTGATTTAAAGGCTGTTATCCACCTAATAAAACTACTATTTTGTAGTCGAAAATAGACGCTATTTCTACTACTAAATCAAATTCACCTTAATATCGCTACAAACGTGTCTCGTGAACTGGTCCAAGCCTCATCAATCAGGAAAAGCATTCTCGCTTTAGTATGTAAAGAGCAATTTGCATGCCTTAACAACATGTAATGAAATGTTATGGCTGCTGTTTTTTCCCACAACAACAATGACTTTGGCGGTTTTCATTTCGCTTATTCGCTCACGCCGTTGTCAAAACCTCAGAGGTTATTCAAGCAATATGGTAAATTGACTAGATTGCTCGTATGGTCTTTGCAATGCTCCCCTGAATTTCTCTCACCGGTTTTTGTTACATTAATCTGATATGCCTCTTGTTAATTTGATAATTGTTTATGAAGTATGCATTTTAGCTTTAATACAATCAGCCAGTGAGAGTGAACAGCATTCTGACGCGGACAGACAACGTACACAAATATACATAGTTCCTTAAAATTGCTAAACGATAATCTCAGGAAATCAAAACCTATCACAAGAAAAATGCCCATCTCACTCAAACAGTGTTAATTATTATGTTTATCTCTACGTATTGCATGAATTGCGCAATACGATTCGTGCATGTAATGACATAGTATGCCTATATATAACATAACAGAGGGCCTTACAAAATATATAGGCATCTATCATGTTTAATTGCCGAGCGATCGTACACATTATGACTCTTCCATGAATAAACACACGAAGAATTGTTTCCTCGACAAATTACTCTCCTTAGATTTCTTGTACCCCAGTGAATTGTAGTACAATGAGCTTAAAAATGAAAACTGAAACTATGCCTCATATAACTACAAAGGCGCTCACGCTTTGAGATCAGTTCCAAACAGCACGAACTGACACAGTAACAGCCACCGTAGATTTTCCTGCTGTTTTGAAACGGCCAATGAATGGCAGCCAACGTGATGAAAGAGAAGCAGTTATATTTACAATAAGCAGCAGATGCGGTGAGGCGCAACAGAGCTGACGTTAGTTTAGTTAGCTTAAGCATGGTATTGATCGCGCATGTATTGTAAGAGTGGATGACAATATTTGCTTCATTTTCGGTATCAATATAGCGCGTATAGATGGATAGATGTTGCGCAATACAAGATGTGCAATGTTGAATATATAATTATATATAATGTGATTAAAACTGTGTTTGTTACTACTGCCTGAACATAATCAGTACGTTCCAAATAATCAGAAATAGTAAGATTATTTTTTGTGGCGTGTAAAGTGTTGCCTCTCATTTTTATCATTTGAAACGGGGTGTTCTGATACCTAGCCTACCGCTTTTGTATGTATTACAAGCACTTAAAGATGGGCATTCATGTGAGCTGCAAGGATGCACTTGATTCTAGCGCATGTCTTTCCATGTGCTCAACAGTCGCACCTATGAACCACATCTGCTCCCGGCTTTATTGAACAATAAAGCCAGATTTCAATATAGACGCCATAACTATCCTTGCTGTTGGAGTGCCTCCCCGTACTTAACGGCACTAGGTTAGGATAAAACAGAGATTTGTTGCTATAACACAGCAATTAAATAACTCCAAGATGCCCATACTGTACTGCCTCTGTGTCAAATATCGCCGTGTATTGTGGGAGACATAACTCGCACGCTATAAAGTACAGGTGCTTCAGAGTGAGTAATTATTTTTGGCTTTCGTGATACTGCCGAAGAACAACTATAGAGTAGAGTATACTAGCCAAAGTAGCTTAAACAGAACCAATCTTATGCTTTCTCTTGCCGGATGGTTTACCAATTTTCACAAGCTGATTGTGAACCTGTAGAAAGTGTTAAACGCAACTCGTTTTTCTAGCATCCTTTTAACTCTGTTCATACCGTATGGTAAATCTAGTCAAGTAACTCCAGGAAAGCCGAAATGCTGTTAAATTTAAGTCGTCCTGATATGTAGAATGCAGGCAGAATGGCAAAAGTCATTATATCGTTGTTACCTGAAGCAAAATATATGCGCCTTTACGAAGTAATATAGTACTCGACGTAAGGGAAAGCAGTATTACGGAATATACCATTGGACATTCACTGCAGCGTCTGGCTTGGCTAGTTAGTACGTTAGATCATGGCACTAATGACGCAGTCAATTTACTTAACAAGCGACGCATATATAAATTAAGCTAGGACAACCAAAGTGACGTTAGGATTTACAAATATTATTGACCATGATTATGTGCATAATTTTCGTCGTCGACGTCATCATCATCGATATCATCATCATCATCCGCATCATCCTCATCATCATCATCCTCATCATCATCATCATAAACGCTTACCGCCCAGCACATTTTAGTTAATAATCGCAACGTCCACTGCGACTATGCGTCTGTGTGGTGGTGGGGTATGCTGGAAATGCAAATTTCATCCTGCAATGACAGCTGCAGGTTCTTCACATTTTATTTATGTGGCCTTTCGGAGGCCATCGCATTAAGAGTGACCAAACTGATATCCTTTATAGGGTTATATTTTCACATCATTTATGCAACATGTCGCGTGCGCACAGTCTTTATATGAATTTAGAATTTGTAGTCATGTGTGCGGCACCTCTGTCATGAGGTGGAGCAGGAAACATATGTATTATTTTAAACTTTTTCCAGCGAAATAATTGTTTTCATACAGAATACAAATATCCAGCTGATGCTGCAATCAATTAAACAAAAGTAATGCAGATGTACCTCGCTATATCGTATGTGATGATGTTGAAAACAAACAAGCTCACCTACAACCTCAAGTCCTTAACAGATGATTATGCGAAAATAATAGGTAATCAGACTGACACGGGAATCGCTTCCGTTTAGCTCAGTCAATGGATAAAGCCAATCGCAGGCTGATCGTTGACTACTAGTGCGCATGCAAAGTAATTATTTTTAGGGTAATTCAAATATGATGACTGATGACAGCAAATGACCTAGCTAACTTGATTTGGTCTATTCTTATTGTGTGCCTGATTACGACCAGTTTAAGAAGCTGCGTCCTTGGCATTTTCATTTGTATATATTATGTCCATATGGGTTGCAAATACCTTGCAAAGCCATATTTTACATCAGATGTCCTCATTTGTATTTGCTGGCAAGGTTAGCAGTGTGATAACAACTCATTGTACTTCTCTCTCATACAAAATACAAATATCCAGCTAATGCTGCCATCAAGTAATATCTAGAATCATATTTAGCACAGTTAGGTAATCCATTACATCCAAATGGAGTTAGATGCTCGTCGAAAGGAGGTTTAGTCTGATTAATCTATTATGCTTTAGACGTTACATTATCTAAGTTATCACGGTATTTTTTGGCAGAATATTTTCTCTCTGCTGCGACAATTTGTAAAGCAATGTCATATTCAAGATAGCATGCGTGACTAACGCCTCATTTGAACACTACATATAATCGCCAAATGTTAATATGAATGTTATACACATCCTGTAGAAACTCGGCTTTCGTAAATAAGTCCATTTGGCATAATCGAATTGCATTATTCTAAGCAGGCATCCGCAATACTGACTCAGATGATCTAGCATTTGATGCACAGTACCAATGGCTGGTTTAGAATGTAAAACAATTTCTCGCCTTCTATCAAATGATATATTGTAGCTAGCTGTGCAGTGATAGTCTCTGTTACAGCGCAAAGCAAACGCAGAAGCAGCATGCCTCACAACGCTGTTGTGGCAGAAGTTCATTGGCTGGCACATCGTGCATTTGGTCCCTCTCTTTTCTGCAACTTAACTATACAAGATACCTTTAATCTACGATCGGGCTGGTGACGGCATAAGCCCTACCACATGCAAGCTTTCTCATGTTTACCACTTGATCACAGTCAGTCATTAACAATGCACACAAGTGGCACGGCCCCTTCTTTCAATCGTGAGTGTTTAAGGCAAAGTTATGTGATGCTTATACGTTAATCTGTAAATGTAAATTATGCATTTATATCATTCAATTATCACACTAATGAATGCCTAGGTGGTTACACATGGTCTATCAGGGGAGCAAACTTGTTGACAATGCTTGCCGGATCGGGTAGCACTCGAAGAAATAGTGAAAATTGCTGTAAAGAATTACACAAAATTTATATATATATATATATATATATATATATATATATATATATATATATAGAGATATATATATATATATATATAGATATATATATATATATATATATCTATATAGATATATCTCTCTATATCTATATCTCTCTGTCTCTCTCTCTCTCTCTTTTTTTTTCTCTCTCTCTCCTCTCTCGCTCCCCCTGTCTCTCTCTCTCCCCCCCCTCTCTCTCTGTCTCTCTCTCCTCTCTCTCTCTCTCTCTCTCCCTCTCTCTCTCTCTCTCTCTCTCTCTCTCTCTCTCTCTCTCTCTCTCTCTCTCTATCTCTCTCTCCTCTCTCTCTCTCTCTCTATCTCTCTCTCTCTCTCTCTCTCTCTCTCTCTCTCTCTCTCTCTCTCTCTCTCTCTCTAGATATCTCTCTATCTCTCTCTCTCTATCTCTCTCTCTCTCTCTCTCTCTCTATCTGCCTCTATCCTTTATTTATCAAAATTGGGCTACTTTGTCCCGATAGTATGTTATTGTTTTCTATCACCATATGACGACTTCGCCTTTTAAAACTGAATACAAAATTGCCATTGGTTTAGGTCTAGCTAAAATTATATTTAGTAAAGTGTACACCTAACAGTGACGTAGATATCCCAAATATACTTTCAATAATGAGAAAGTTTGCTCGTATTCATAACTGAACGTAGTCACAATAGACTATTTTAGGGCTTTTATAACAACCAATGCGGTCCTTTCAGTGATGTATAGATAACATGGCTTAGTTGACTTGAATACGAAATATGCAATTGTAATAAAAATGAGTCACCAAAGTACCCAATCAACCCCAAGGCGGTGAATACACTGACTAAGCAAATGGGTCCTTTCGTCTCCAATTCCTTAACGGCCACAACGAATTTGATTTGCAGCGAGGGGTGCAACGCTTTTGCTCCATGTCAACATTTTAGGATTGAACACAAAAGCACGTCGTAAAAAGAAATATCCTCACAAATCCTTGTATGTGAAATAGTCATAAATTATAATACACACATTAAATGGCTTGGCACATAAAAATACTGCAAACAACTATGACTTAGATAGTATAAACGGAAGGAATATAATAGAAATGATGAATAAAATTGCGTCGCATATCATGGCGTTTATTTTATATGATGCTCTGATATTGTTTGTTTTGTCGTATTAGATCATAGCATGATATTATCTAACACCTGGTACATGGCTAAGGTATGCGCTGTGAACGTCCGATATATGCTATTCCATTCTACCACGCTCAATGCATCGTCAACCAAGTAGCAAAAATGGAGTTTTGAGACTGCGCTTGAGTTGGAATCTATGATTCAATATGGCTGCATCAGATCATAAATCATTATGTTATCGTTTGAGTTGTTTTGTCAAACTACTTGAAAACACTGATGTTGTGTAACTATTAATACAGCGTTAAGTTCTGAGTCGGTAATGAATGCAATTAATGACAGTAATTTAATAATCAGATACCATTTGGATTAATAAATAATGAACAACGTTTTAGACAGAAGTGTTTTTTCCTCTCAATATTACTGTAAATGTAGCAAGAACATTATGCATGCGCAAGATTTAATCTTATATCGACTGTTATAAAATTAAAGCATTGCACCTGTAAACCATAGCTAACAGTATGCGATGCATTTGCCAAACTATTGATATTAATTCGGCGGAATTCATTTGATTTCTTATAGGCGAAATTGAAATGCAAGTGTCGAGCTGTGAAAACTGAAAATTTGTTCAAACGCCTGACCGACGTGTGCAATGTCTTGCCGAAAATTGCACAGGCATCGACCGATTTATTGACGGTCAGTTTATGACACGAAATGCCTCAAAAGGTTTGTGGTTCGTTTTGAACAATTGCCGCCAGGCCGAAAATTCTTCTACGCACAAACCCATCGCAAGCTAATTGTTACTGGGGTATAAAAGTTTATACGTGGCAACCTTACTGTTTATAATGAGAATTTACCATGAGAGTTAAAAAGATCCTTGCCGTTGTATCCTCTTTTATGTTGATATATGCGTGCGATTGTGGTTTGCATGTGTCCAAACAGTCTGATTGGCTTAACATAGCGTTCAAAAACCGTTGAGAAGCCATTTAGCATTAGAGATAATACGTTACACAATTGATTTAAATTTAAATACCTATTAACATTTGATCGTGGTCATGGATATACCAGTACATATAGGTATTGTGAAGCGTTAATTCACAAACAGAAAGTGAACCAATACACTACTTTGTAACAAAGTTATTACGGCAGAAAGTGTTTAACACAACTATTTATTCGGGCATTCTTTCTTCGTCGTTGTACATAATGTATCATACATTCAGTCTGGTAACTGCTCCGTGTGATAGTTGAAACCAACGGCTGGTTTATCATTGTCTAGGAAATGGTATGACTACTATATAGCGTGCAAAGTGATGATTGTAAGGTCTAGTCATATATGAGGACTCATGGTGGCCAATAAACTATCGAGCTAAAATCCGTACATTCGTACGGTGTGCCTGTTTCTAACCTATACAAATTGTGTTCTGCGCCATTGGGATGTCTATCCGCATATGAAATGCATTCTGTCCAAAAGGATGTAAATAGCTTGCAAAGCCACACTTTCCATCAGATGTCAACATTTGTATTCCGCTGGCAATGTTAGCAGTGTGATTAAAACTAATTGTGCATCTCTCTTACATAGATTACAAATATCCATCTGCTGCTGCCATCAAGCGATACCCACAATCAGGTTCAACACATAAGGATGATCTATTCAATTACATGACAATAAAGGTAGCTGCTCGTCGAAAAGAGGTTAAGTTTGATGCTAGAAAATGACACTTGATTATCCGAGTTATCTTGCAATTTCTAAACTTGATAAAGCAACTAGAAGCACGTGTTGGATACCAATTGCGGATTTGTTTAATGGTTGGCATCGCATTTTCTCTGCTGCAGCAGTTCATGAAACTAAGTCATAAACATGATAACGGGCGTGGCTAACGCTTCATTTCAACACTTCACGATCTTAATATTAACTTGATACCTCTTCTGTAACAGCTCGAGTTTTGCAAATGAATTCATAAGGGATAATCGATTTACATAATTCCATAAGAGCATCTGCGATACTGACTCACGTGTTGTGTTAAGATCTACGCCAGTTGTTGGCGTTGTGTGTGGAATAATTACTCGCCTTCCGTCGCATAAGAAATGAAAACTAGCTGTGTTGTAATTTATATTTAGTACAGCGATAAACAAGGCATGGATGCAGCAAGCATCAAAACGTATGTGTGAGCAACAGTTCACTTGCTCTCATATCGTGCATTTGGTCAATCCTATCTTCTGCTGCGTAACAATGCGGAATCCCTTAAATTTATCGCCGGGCTGGTGTCGGCAGTTCACTTGCTCTCATACCGTGGATTTGGTCAATCCTATCTTCTGCTGCGTAACAATGCGGAATCCCTTAAATTTATCGTCGGGCTGGTGTCGGCATTAGCCCTACCTTATGCAAGCTTTCTCGTTTTTTCTACTTGATCGCTAACAGTCATTAACAATGGACCCAGGTAACCCGATCAATGCTGTGATCACATGTGTTGAAGCACTTCTTTGTGATATTCGAACGTCAATTCGCAAATGTAAATACACTATATTAACACAGTAACGGGCGATCATGCATTTATACCCATCCAGTACTTGTTCGAATACTTGTGTAGTTGTTTATGCCTAAGTGGTTATTCGTGCGATATTACCATGTGTTAAATGAGAAGTACTGGTACTGGAAACAAAGTCCTCCTGTCCAATGTGTCAGCAGATATCATCGGGCATAATTGTGTAATAGTCGTTTCTGTTTTATCGTATATTGATGGGGCTATGTCATCTTTATTGACAAACGGACAACTACCCTATTCATTCATTATCTCAATGGCGTTTTTCGCATTATGTGGCGTTGAAAGATTTCCATGTTGTACTGGCAAGTTAATAAGGGCTTAATTAATCGCAGCTAGTTGGTTTTCGTGTGCAAACTGCATCCCGATAAGTTGTCGTCCACTTCAGCCTACTCTGAATGTGTAGATTTTCAAAATATTAAAATTATTACAAACTACCTATAACCTTTACGGACAAAGTCATTCCATGGATTTAATGGCTTATGTAGTGTTGTTTTATTGCGATCAGCATACACATCTGACATCATATAATGTTACGAACTGTCACTTGACCTTTGCGACTATGATTGCAGCAGTATGACATTTAACATCCGTAAGACCTAGCTTTTGTTGTTAGATTCTGCATTCATTTACCACCTACACAGAAGATTTGTCACGCACTCTGTAGATAGATAGCTTGTTAGAGGTCTTCTCACAAAACCTGTGAATAGATCTGACTTCCACATATATTTTCAAACATCGATTTTGAGACCGATTGCAGGAAAGCAAAGCCTCATGGTCCTCACATTATAAAAAATAATTGCCCAATTGTAAGTTAAGTTACGTGGTTGACTTTGATAGTAATTATGGTAGTGACGGTGATGTTTTGTTTGATGCAATGTATTGTCCCTCAAAAGGGCGTTTCACAATTGTTTTTGATCTCCATAGAAAGCGCGGTCAATGTCGACGGCTAGTAAACTTCTGATTTTTTCCCTATACTTTCTCATGTACTAGATCACACTAGACACCAAAGGTAACTGAATATTTTAAATAACGGGCTTATGTAAGATGCATTACCATGATTATGTTTTCGTTGGAAGGTAGCATATATATTTACAAGATAAGTTTACAGCAAACAACAAAGAGGCAGAATATATCAGCAATTGAGTTTCACTTAACCAAAGCTTAGCTCACCTGTGACCCACTAAGCATTCATACTTAAAGCCATACATACTGGATGATTTTAAAATAAAATTGTTTAGATTTTGGCTTAATGTCACTTTCAACATGAGAGGTCCTATCATGATGGCATCCATGTATTTTGTACGTATGATGAAGTTCATTTAGCACCTGTAAACTGACAGGTAAACACAATTTTGAAATATTGAACAGTAAACATAGCTTAGATATTACTTGTATACAGAATCAAATATCATAACTTCATCACCACCACCACCATCATTCATTATCAACTTAAGATACTCTACTGCATGATGCCTCTCCACCCCCTCTTCGTCAGGGTAGTTATACATTTCAGAAAGTGCTCCTGGCTCATCGGAAAGGCGTTCTGCTGTGAGGTTCTTGAGCTGTGTAGCACTAGCCGAGTTTTGGACAAGAAGTCACTGCATCATTTGCTCTACATCTCCTGCTAGACATACACTGCACATATTTGCCGTTATCTTGTTAATTTGACCTTGGGAGAACCCCTCTTTTTCATACAATGATGGAGTATTAAATAAGATGTAGATTTATCTTTGCGCGCTGTGTGCTCCCACTTCTTGGATTTTGGAGTTCCGAGATTAAACAGGGGTCTTCCATTACTGGTCACAGCCTGTAGTCCACCACTGTTGTTATTAGAAAATCGACCATTCGTGTTGCTTGTGATACAGGCGAACGCTAATGTTTTTACGTTGTCAAACAGTTACATATTATATCGACTAAATGTCTGTTTCCAATGCAATCAACTTGATCACATATAGTAATGATATTTCTTCCGCCCGATTTTCTGTTCACAAAATCATGCTTTACAGCACAAGACGCAACTATACACGAGCCTGGGTGATGTCAGCTGCTGCTCGCAGAGTTCAAACGCGCTGTAGATCGCGGAACTGCCGCATTTGTGTGAATCAGTGAATATTTACCAAAGAGTGAAGTTAGCAATTTTTATTGATTACAGTATCCTTGAGATGATTGGTTATGGGGCATTTGCGTTAACCGAGAGGCATGCCAATCTACAGCGCCAGATTAGGATACAGTTAATAACGACAGAGTTTGCGATCCATTGCCTGCTAGCTATCGGTAATCACACGATGTTACAACATAACTATGCATAGCGCCATAGAAACTTGTCCTATATATTGTGTCAAATTACGGGACTCCAACCGACATAGTATGTGTCATCATCCATAATAATCCGTGATATACTACGATGCTAGAAACAGCTCGGCTCAATGCTACCGTATAAACAAAGGATAGCATCTGATAATTGTAAAATACGGCCGATGTAGCATTAAGTGAAATTATGATGTCCATTGTGGTTAACTGTTTCGCATAGGTTCTATACTATCCTGTGTGCTAATTCGTGTTATTGGGCATATTGAGTCTGTGATGTAGAAATTTAACTACTGTTAAAAGAACTTGGCTATCTCATCGAATTATTGTCTCGTTGGGGGAAACGATTGATATGATACTTTTCACAGTGTATCATTGATGAGCGAATCATTCGCACATTATATTTTACTTGCATTAGATATTTGATTGTTTATTCGGCTAAAAGTGTAGACGGAGGGTACTATCTGATATTTAGGCTCCATACTGCCATGATCTGTTCATTGAAATTTGCCCCCCATCCTGCAATAACATAAAGGATGAAATGACACAATTGCAAATTTGAAATGGTCAGTAGTCTATGATATCTAAAAGACGCTGATGAACTAAGGAAATACAACCTACTTAGAAGTAGTGCTTGTGGTATAATCCATGATTAACGATGTTTGGGAACCGGCAAATTGCACTTCGATAGTCGTGTGATAGAGCGGTCATTACTTGATTACGTAATAATTGTATAATGCATATTCTTTTATGTTCTGTCAATGCATTCAAACTCCTATGTGCAAGGCAGTTCTTTTACGAAAGCATGGCTATATTTGAAGTCCTTACTTTGAACATATGGCGATGCCAACACGCTGAAAACGTATAAGTAAAGATTTGAACTACATTATACGTTGATCGAAGGCCTCAACTAAATGCGTAACGCATTAAGACTGTGATATATTGTTGACAGGACGAACATGACCTGGGCAGTGACTTATGGGGAAGGACTGGCAGTCTTTATTGCTTCTGATTAAAGTCAGCGAGAATGGGCCGGATTAATTGATCTCCTGAGTTTTTGCCCCGCCCTCTAAACCTCCCCATGCAGCTTGAACGTGTAATATTGTGTGTTGCGTAAGGATTTCATGATGTTTATTGCTAGCAATACAGATGACAGCATATGTGATATAACATGCTGCTATCATGATTGATTGTGACCGCAACTTGCGAACGCTTGTATAGAGATATTGGTTGATAAATGATATGGCAATGTATCTTGGCAACTGGTTGCAAATAACTATGACACGATAAACTCAATTTAATTTGCTGTTAACCATTTTGTAATGACAAATGTAAGCATTGGTAACATGCGCTGTCACAGCTTATATCGACGGCAAATCAATGGCATTTATAATATAGAGACAGTAATTCGGGGATGAGCAACCATCAATTATAAATTGATATTACAAGGTGCTTTACGAGTATTTCTGTTACCACAACCAATGTAGGAAACATGTGCGCGCTTAAGAGGTTGAGATGGGTTGCCTGTCTCGTGTCTTTACT
This sequence comes from Urechis unicinctus, assembly GCA_034190875.2. Classification (NCBI taxonomy): domain Eukaryota; kingdom Metazoa; phylum Annelida; class Polychaeta; order Xenopneusta; family Urechidae; genus Urechis; species Urechis unicinctus. Next base: position 16,934,597 of record CM067342.1, on the reverse strand, counting down.
TAGCGGATGCTGTTGGTTATGAAAATGTGAACATGCTCTCACCATCACATGTATTAACCAATATGGCCTGCTCTGTCAAAGCAGTCAACAACAGAAGTATGGCATGATGTACTGTGCCTTTGCAATTAACTATAGCACTGCGTAATTTACACCATAATGTCAGAAACTTTCGTTGGTCTAGCTGATGACATATAACAGGCGGGGTGGATTGATATGCGGAATGATGGTAGCGGTCCTTTTGACACACCCTAGATCGCGTCGGCCTAGTTTATGGCTTTTGTATATTTAGCGGCCATTTAAGAGGCTGCCGTGCTTAGGTAAACATCAGTCGCATGCTAGCTAACGAGCGAGAGCGCTCACACACACACACACACACACACACACACACACACACACACACACACACACACACACACACACACACACACACACACACACACACACACACACACACACACACACACACATACATACACACACATGCATATATATATATATACACACACACATTCACACACACAACGGGAGCTGATCAAACTAAACGAGCTCACACTTATGGTTAAGCGCGATTTCATCTGTCCAAAGAGCGCTGGCGTTCTACTAATCATACTTTTTAGAGGTCCCATGTTTAGTTGTCATATGCTCGAGGTACATTTAAATTAAATAGAAGTAAGCTATTACACTACCCTTTGGATAGGTATAGGAACTAATTCCGAAACGTACAAGACAAGTCTGACTATGATGATCTTGTGGCGGTATCGATTATGCAAATGTCACTTTATGTTAACTGATGCGCCAATGCTAGAAACACCATTTGTACTAGTTTATATGGCGACCAATGACACATATATTGTATCTGTTTGTATGGTGTTATATTATCCAATACATTCGAAAATACATTTAAATGTTTTGTTGAATAACGTGTACTGGACAAAGCGCATATGTGAAACGCATACATGGAACCCGCACCATAGGACAAGGTCAATTCGTTTTTAAGGTATTGGGGTCCAATGTACTGTACATTTATTTTACACTTAGCTTCGACCCGATCAAAGTTCTCGACTAAAAAAACCCCGCAGCGATTGTCAAATAAAGCGTCTGCCTCAGACATGACATATATTACTCTATACAAACTTACGCCATTTCCCTCCTACGCATTCACAAAACCTACTTGCTTGCATTCTTTCTGTATTTGCGACACTATGGAGTTACCTTATCGGTCTGATTGTGGTGTCAAATAACTCCCAGTTGTTGTCATCCAAGGGAGCTTATATTGGATTTGTGAACGACTTACCAGTTATCCACGTTGAGCACAATGGCTGACTCTGCTTCTTATTCTTCCAAAGTCGGGACAGAGAGGCTTTGCTGCCCACGACAACCTCTACCAGATTTAAGGTAAACCTAAAAAGGGAATTTGAAAACATGATCATGCCTTGTAATATCCAGGGAATATTTTTCTAATAGTTTTCATCAATGTCAAATTCAAGACGCATATTGCAATATCGAGCAATGTAATAAAGTAATCGATCGACCCTAGTCGTTTTCATGTAAAACATATGATAGCGGATATATCATTTTCCTCTAATTTATTACAGCTAAAAATAAACGTGCATTTGCAATCTCCTTAAGACAATACAGAAACAATAATGTAAGTCTCACTGAACACAGTACATATCACCCACCTTGTGGTCAACCTAGAATCACTATAGATAGAAGAGCAGTCGAATAAAGTCCCGGTGGTGTTTTTATGTAAATGAAGTTTGTTATCTAAATTAGCAAATGCATCTATGGGGTGGCGTTTCCGTGGAGGCTTCAGGTAATCTGTGAATAATTGACCGTTTCGAGAATAACCAGTTTGAGATTGGTGTGCAGTGGATGACAGATAGCTGTGCTGGGGTTTCACGGTACATGGTAGCAACCAAGCTATGATAAAATAAACACAAGAAGATTGACTTCAGCTTATATTCAACGATAGTGTGCGTTTCGGGATTATTGTGTTTTCATTAACTTGCCAGCGTTAGACATAACTCTTTTCATGGCTTCAACAATAAGATTATTATCAGACAAAATGTTCAAAGCCAGTTAACAAGACTGGCTGTGAGGTTAGGCTAATTGCAATGAGTCAGAAGTGGAGCTTTGCTTTTGTTGCCCACAGGCGCCATATTATTCATTGCATATGTATACTACAAATTATTCTACGGAGGAACATATTTCTAGAATGTCAACGAGGATTTATATTTTCATCATACAGTGCAATAACAAAATAGTACAGAGACGTTGGACATATTTTGATAACGTGTGGTCCCATAAAAAAGGTCATAGATGCAGATATATACGTTGCCTGTTCAATGTTGGTCATTTGCGTCTGACCTATTCGGTATATAACACAGGAACCTTGTGGGCGAGGTAGTCATGGCATCAAGAAGAATGACGCTGGCTAATTGATTGACCTGACGAGGAACGAGCTATTAGTAACGGCTCCATTCACACTTGACGTCTAGTGGATAATATTCTCTGTTACTTCCCGTCAATGTTTGCACCTATGTCTCTTGATTTGTCTTTTCATCAGGGTTCCCTTATCGTTATATAACACGTTTCAAGATAAAGATGCATTTGAGTCGAGACACTAATGTACCGTTAGCATGTGTGCAATGCAAGATGTAGTCCAATATCTTTTAAGATAATCGAGTCATGTTGTTACATTTTGTTTCAGATTAAAATTTATCTGATCGTTGGCTTGGGTTTAGTTTATGTGGTTTATATTTTCTTTAGTTTTCAGCGTGAAATGTCAAACACATGTTTGCTGTTACATCGATTGGGCTCAGAGACAGCACGAATCAATAAATTAACGGTCCGTTTCGGCATTCCTCAGTTATCTGGATATCGATTGTGTTAAACAAGCAATAAGTGAGATAGCAATGTAAAGGTGCAAGCCTACAATTCTATAATGGAGCCCCATGTTGCCAACATGCTACGAATTATGAATCAATATTTGCTGAGATAAACGAATATGTTTACATATAACTGTCTTGAAAATATCCGTTATAATGCATAGTCTTGGGAATAGAGTTTGACCATGGTTGACGGATGCTACAGCACCATCAACCTCTATGACCTCCCAATCCTTTTTCACCACTTTTGCATTCACTTGTAAATATGTGTCTTCAGATCGATATAATCATCACCCGAACCGCCGATGTGAAATTTGACTGGATCCAAACCTCGATCCATGATCCGTGATCGACTCTACTTTGATTTGGGGGGTTCAAAAACAGGTCCTGTTCACTTTTGACAAAGGAAAATATTGGGGGTGTACCATTGCCATGATTTGACCGAAAATATCCTTTGAAAACCTTTGAGTTGTTCCAAGATTACAGTGTGAACTACCAAGCCTACCTCGTGCAAGCCACTGGATGGAGACGTGGTTGTTTGAGTTTGACTATTTGATCGAACACTACCTCTCTAGTTTGTAACATTCGTTTCCCTAACCATGTCATTGCTGCCTCCATGCACCGAGAAAACACGTAGAGCCTCATATATTAGCGAAGGCTTTCAAAATATATCTTTCTTGGTTTCCAGAAATATAACGTCACTGTCGCTTTACTGCATTCGAATGGAATGGGTCGACCCGTGTCATTTCTTATATCATTTTCAATAGTGGAAAATGACTATCACGTGATAAAGTATCTTTTCATATGTGAGGTTGATCAACTGCCCCCGACGATCGTAATCGACTGGAATAAAACGCAGAAGTGGATCTATAGTGTCTACTACCATCTCAAAACCGCGTCTTTGACACAACCCCTCGTCCATATAAACTACAGCTGACTCATTGGCTAGAGTAATAGTCGCATATATAAGATTTCAGAATAGTAAACTTAAAGACATTCCTCACATCCTAATATTTGACCGACAGTCATGACAACACGAAGTTTGTGGTCAATTATTTTTACACTCACTGTCTGTGAGTAGGAATAGAATTTATATAGTACAACGCCGCAGAAATAAGATTTGCGGATGTGCATATTGAACGTATCTATCAATTGATCAGCGCTGTAGCAACCGGAGGTCAGGTGAACAACCAACGACTCGATCTAAGGATTCCTTTCTACAGGTCTGTCTGTCGTATGGTATTCAGCTTGATGATCCACTATGACTAAAGCACGTTCTCCCAAATGTTGCACCAGGAAACAAGGCATTGAAGTTTATACTAATTCCACTTCCCAACTACCTTTAATAGTGTGGGTTTAGGTAAACTAACTGCCAGCGTGTAGTTGAACTGCAAGAAGGAAGGTTTAGAAAGAAACTCTATATGTTTCAAAGTGGGGTTGGGATGAATGTACCGTAAGCAACTGCTAAATCCATTCCTTTAACCGCGGATAGGTTGCAAATGCTGACGGTAGATAATTGAGGATTTGCGTGAAAAAATGTTTTTAGCATTCGGAATATCCCGACCAAACATGGTCCACACCCGAACACTACTTTGATCTTCCATCCTAATAACGCTTTTGTTCCAGATGTCATTTTTTACAGGTCCACGCCACTGACCCAACTATTAAAACTTGCAGGTTATCAAAACCATTCAACAAAATATTGTTTTTTGTTCGTTCTGTTTACTTTTTTAGATAATTTTTCATCCCGATACCACGCTTTGTCATTCACTTTCTGTAATTCTTCTGCGTAAAATGTTCCCTCTAATACCTCTTTATTATGATCCTTTATCGTATACACATTAGAGGAGCCTTAGTGAATGCTCTTCACCAAGAACAACTCGTTGCTTCAGTTGGAAGGGCAACGTTTTTATTAAATTTACTGAGTGCTAGACTTATGTGAACTGAGTGCTAGACTTATGGTGTTGTGTTTGGTAAAATAAAGCCACATTTTAGTTTTTAACATACAATTAAAGCGCTCGACTATATTAGTCTAAAATTTGCGGTTAATAAATTTTCCCCACTACCAGTCGGTGAATACAGGGGCTTCATTTCTTGTTTTAGAATACTCTCGAAGTCTCGAATCAAACTGTCTCCTGTATTATTTTTTAGTGGGATCACCCTCGCATATTTCGAGAGTACATCGATACAGGCCATTTCAGTTTGGCTTTGTCTACTAAATCGGCCTGCCATTAATGATCAATCACCCCTGTTATGACGCGTCCTTGAAATCGACGCCTGGTTGGTTTATGCAATGCATATGCATCGTGTTCACCCAACCATTGTCCGACTACCTTTGTTTTTGAGCTTCTCAACTCTACCCAATGGCTGCAATCATCCATACATTGCGGTTCCTTTACACTCCCATGACGTCCTACCCTGTGTCACCACCGCACATTTACTGGGTCTTTTATCTACTCGCCTTGCACCCTGTCAGATATTGTTCAATCAATCAGAGTGACCTACTAAGGCTTGCCGAACATTTGAGACTTGCAACGCTTCAACAAATCGTTCCCAACCATGTGGTTCAAAGTGTTTACATCGTCTCAACACATCGTTAACTAAAACCGCCACAATAATTCCACTAACTGCTTGTGCTTTAATCTTTAATTCCCCTCGTTTATTCCAACCCACGTCTGGGTTTTTGCAAAGGCGTTCTAATTACAAACGCCCTTTTTTCTGAAATTTATAAGGGATGCAATAGATGAATATTCTGGTTTTGGCTTGAGGAAATGGGGATTAGATAAGGCCATGCGGTTTGACAGGGCTCTGTGTTGGCGATTATTTTCACAGTGTTTCATTAAAATCTGATCGTGCGATTCTACCTTGGCATCCTGGTCTCTACAATTCATCACAACTCTCATCTCAGCATCCAAGTTTGATAACATATCAACAGTAGAAACTTGATCATAGCGTTTGCTTGGCAGTTCTCAGATTTCAAACAACAGCAATTAATTAGCCATAATTAGCCTAACGAACCAGCGATATCTACAAACAGGTCAAAATAACTCAGGGAGAAAACCACAGGTCCGTAATACTCCTTTCTTTTGATTGGCGTTAGTTTTTGGTGAGATCAAAGTGCGCAGACATTCTGAACTGAAGTCAACGAGACGTTTCCTTGTAAAACATTAAGGGCACATTCACATCGATATTTCACATAGACATTTGTTGCGGTCATGCGTCTTGTTAAGTCTTAATAACTATGAAGCTTAGCTAAAAACTTTGCATGCATAATTCATACTTTTCATTTTCATTTCAAATAAATTTTGCCACCTTAACTCTGTATTATGGTTAGGTGCATTTTGGACTATACTAATCTATTTCCGTTCGACATAAACGGACTGGGCATATGATAAGAATATGGCTAACTGTGTAGGCACATATGTAGAAGATTCTAAACGAGTGTCCATAATGACTTTGTAATTGAAATACAGAACAAAAATTAACCTCACTAGACAAACCCACCCGGGGTGGCCTTTTATTACCAAGCAAATACTTTCATTTCGTATCAAAGCAAGTGCGTTTATCGTCACTGTTCATTATTTGTAGTGGACAAGTATTGACATGGTTGGTGCTGCTGAAACGCACAACAATCCTAAAAGATGAACTATCCCTATTGTTGTTGATCACTCGTATAACCAAACCAAGTAAGAAAATCTTATTTCTAGGCAAAATATACTTAATTGTATATAAGCGATGAATGTATACCGTTATACCTTTTCGGAAGTTATCTATTAGCTAATGCAAAAAATATCAGTGAGTAGACAGCTGCGTACAAAATGTTTGTAGCATGAAATGTAAAGAGTTGTAAGTACATCGATCAGTTGAAATTCGCTCTCTTGGTGGATTAATTATTCCGGAATCATTGAGACGAATCCATTTAGGTGAGTCACGATGAATAAATAGAGGTATGGGTTGTTTTTTTTCTGAGCAGTTCACGCCGTTGACAATGATAATAGTCACCACAATTTTTTAAAATAGCTTATGTACACAGATGACTTTGCCTTCTCCCTCACGACTCAATGGACTTAAGTTTCAAAGCTTTTTGTCTCCATTGCGCACGAATGACTGATTAGTGGAGAGTAGGATGCAAATGAATCATGCTATGTCGCCTCCCGTCGTGCTAATCTGAGCCTCTGCGAATAGTGCGTAGTTACTTCGGCAACCCAAGAGAGCTTAGTCGCTCTTTTGAACACTGCTTGGAAACCTAATTTGAAAATCACGTTTAACGACACGTCATTTTAGATACCTTCTGAAGGTATTATAGTCACATTTGGATATCGTATCAATCTGGCCTATAGCATACTCTGTGAACAATATCTACCTGAACCAGTTGATTGTCCCATGCTACAACGTAGGCTCCTGTTATAAGTTTATATTCTCAAACATGATATCCCTGAAGCAATAAATTTGGCGTTCCTCAATGATGCAAATATAAGCTCATGCACACTGTTAGAGAACATATTAGACAACAGGGTCACCGTTTTTATTTTTCTTATCGCAATACCGGCGACCATTTTTCAAAATGGTTGCCACATGTTGTTGTCTTTTCAACATACAAAACGGTCGTTGTTGCTTTTTACATTTCGATTGACCCATTATTGGGGGGTAGCCAAACAATAGTCAGCTTGCAACTTTCAATTCCCCAAGCCCCCAAATTAAACCATGGTAAATTACCGGTACACTAACGTTAACGGTAATCTCCACTTATAAGTATAAGTGGGAATGTTTAGAGAAATACCAGGTGAATGAACCCTCTGCATGTTGTATGCTAACATTTCCTGATCACTGTAGAAACCAAAAGCATCAGCAATTATATAAGATGTAGTCAGATTCGTTAAATAAGCTTAGCGTTCTTTGAGTTGTTATGCTTTATATTGACCCTGCCTATGCACAGATTTAGATTTGTTTCTGATATGCCGTGTATTTTCACAGACGGTAAAGGTAAGACTGTCATAATATCTTAGTTTCTAGGTTTGACAGGGTTGGTTAACTAAACAATTGTCATTTATTCACGATGTGATAGACATATTTGTATTTTTTAATCAGAATTACTGCCAAGAAGTGCAACCAGAAATAGTTGTCACAGCACCAGATATATCATTCTGTCAGCGTAAGCCTTTCATGTCGCTGTTGTTATCAATCATATCAAATAAGTCCGTTTTTCATCAACACCTGCACACCATATAGATGAGGTTGGTTGTGTAACCTCGCGGAGCCCGATCTATCATGGCCTTTGTTTTTTCCAAGTGGTAGTCCTGTATGAAGCATACTACTACGCCAGATTGCTAAATGATGTTGGTCCCCTTGAAGAACTATGCTGAAATCTGTAAGCAGGTGCTTTAAAATGGGACACCATTTGATATGACCCGAGATAATTGTATGTATTCTTTAATTGGGAGTTCACATGACCAGTATTGCTTATGTTGTATAACTGGTTCTAGCACTAGAATTTACTTAAAAAGCTTGCTACTGTTGGTGTATATCAATGTCACCTAAACTAGCAAATACTAATTATGCACGTTGTGTCTACTTAAATAGTCCAGATGGATTCATACAACTGATTTGTTCCATTATAAATCGAGTCGAGTATATGTATCAACATCCGTTTCCAAACTGTAAACCCAACAGTCTTTGTCTGAGATATGGTAAAAGATGCATTATAATACATAACCGATATTATTGGCTTGATAACTTAATATGTAACCTCAGTGACACGCAAGCGTCAATGCGTTATATCATGAAATGCTATATGTCATAAATGCACTTTTTAGCTGCTCATCAAAACAAATCTTAAACATTTAAAGCCTCCATGTTAGTGCTAGGGGTGAATCTGTCCAAAATCCGTAAATGCAAGATTATAAGCAGATGCTATTTGTAATGCACAATACTCATGGCGCTTATTTGACACAGCACATTGGTCTGATCAAATTATTTGCGGCAGTTCATTAACGAGTAGGTTACAAACAAATAGCATATATTCAACTAATGCACTAGATTGACAAGCACATATTAACTACTGCTAAATGGAACATAAACCTTGCAAAATTCATGTAAGGAAAGGATAATTTGTTTGAAAGGTACGATGATAAAAATGAATAAAAGTATCGCAAAAGGTCGTTCTTTAATAAGTATTATTTTATTATTTAGCTCACTGAATTTTGTAGATATTGCTATAAATTCTTTATGGTATAAGTGGAGCGCTCACGAGGCTTGTTATAAACAAACATTACACAGCTTTTTGCCCAATAAGTTGAATGTAAGAGGGTTTGATTTTTGACCAATGAACACTAAAATGACGGTCCGTTGAAAAGTGCCAAAAAATAAACATTACTTACATGCTTAGATTCACTGGTTTATAGAGCAAATTCAACAAATATAATGTTTAGGCGATTCCTTTTTTGTTTTTAATTTGGCTAGCCACGAACATTGTAACCCTTATGAAGTACTGAGAGCTTATTAAAACGGTATTAAAGCATTACTTACCTTAATGACTCACATAGAGAAATAGTGTACAGACTACAAGTGCACAATTCTATCATTCTCGTGTAAAACATTGCTGGCATAAATCCGCCTGTTAATAGCTTGGCTTTATTACCAATATGCAATATGACTATATAAGAATACATAATGAAAATAATTTTCTAATGTTTTACTGATGAGTTGCAAAAGGCTTGGTTCGAAGTTAATAAGTTAAAGATATCGCCTCCATTTTTTATCTCATGCTATATCTCGCTTTGCTTATAGATGGTACGTACATTAGTCAGTAGAGCCAAGGGTGCATTAAGCACCGGTAAAATGTACTGTAGATGTATCATGCAGTCGGCGAAGATTTCCGATATCGTAATTATACCGCGCGTGTGATCAATCATATCGTATTGGTCTACGTTTTTTAGCAAACAGCAGCGTACCATATAGATGAGGTTCGTCGCGTGACCTCGCCGGAGGCAATCCATCAGTGTCTTCGTACACATGCACACCCAAACACACACACACAGACACACACACACCACACACACACACACACACACACAGTAGAGAGAGAGAGAGAGGAGAGAGAGAGACAGAGAGATAGAGATATAGAGAGATATAGGGACATATATAGATAGACCTATATATATAGGTACATATAGAAACATAGATATATATAGATATATATATATAGTAGAGAGATAGTACATATATAGATATATTATATATAGATAGATAGATATAGTATATATATATAGATATATATATATATCTATATATAGATATATAGACTATATATAGATATATATATATATAGAGATATCTCTCTCTCGCTATATTATATATATATATATATATATATATATATATATATATATATATATATATATATATATATATATATATATACATTATAGCAAAGTCACTTGCCGATATTCCATATGCCCTTTTAGCATGCATCTCAAGACATTACCCCATTAAATGCAATATATATATGGTACACACATATATATAAATATATATATACATATATATGTATAAATACGTTCATATATATATATATGTATATATACATATATATATATAAATAAACATATATATTAATGCATATATAAATGCATAAATTTATGTATATATATATATATATGTATATATATATATAATATACATGTATATATTATATATATATATAGATATGCATATATATAAACATATATATATGTATGGATAGATATACATATACATATATATATATATATGCATATATATTTGTAAATATAAACATACATAAAAAAACATTCATATATATATATATATATATATATATATATATATATATATATATATATATATATATATATATATGCATATATATATGTATATTCTAATATATATGTAAAATATAAGCATATATATAAAATATCTGCATATATATCGATATATTTATATATATATATATATTTATATATATATGTTTACGTATATATACATATAACTATATAGATATCTAAATATATGTGTAGTTATGTATATATATGTACGTTTATAAACGCACATATATATATGTTTATATGCATTTGTATGTGTATATGCATGTGTATATATATATTATATAAATATATTTAAATATCTATATGTATATTATATTATGTATATAATTGTTCATTTAAGCATAAATACATATACTGACAAATAGGTGTATTATATGCATAAATGTCTGCATATATATGTACATATTGATGTGTATTCAAGTTGATTTCTCTGAAAATATTGGCACACATATATTTAAATGACAATATAATTATATATATAAATTATATAAATGTATTTATACATATACGTTGTATATACTTATGTGTGTAACTTCGTTTTGTGGGTTGATATATATATATATATATATATATATATATATATATATATATATATATATATATATATGTATATTATATATGTGCTTATATAGATATTTTTTATACATATATCTATATATATAACACAGAGATATATATATATAGATATATATATAATATATATATATACATATATATATATACAGATATATATATGTATATATATATATATATATATATATATATATATATATATGAGCATATATATATATGCATATATATATATATATTATATTTATATATATATATATATATATATATATCTATATATATATATATATATATATATATATATATATATATATATATATATATATATATATCTGCTAATTGTGTTATTATCAAATAGGATCATAAAACACCACCCCGTGGTAAATAATAATTGGCATACGCCAATAATACAGTCCACTGGGCGTCCTAGACTAAAAGCTTAATGTCTGGAATCGGCTCAGCTCGTGTGTAGCCGCAATTAAATCTGACGCAAGTATGAGGATTGAAGAGAAACGTTAATCGATATGATAATGTAATATGTAGGACATCTTTTCTGAACAAAGTGTGATCATCTGACTAACAGCAAGAATAACTGTCCACGTCTGGAAGTCTATTGACGTCACTTTAATGATTATATATGCAAAATATTAGCTCCACTTTCGTGCCGTTTAGTGTATAACTTTGGTGATGCGCACGCTTCTGGGTCATCTGACATGTCACGATGTTGCTAATAGTTTAAATCGCAAAGCAGCAGAGAGCGACACCATAACATTAACTAGGGCTCAGAATTGTAATATGTGCACAACATCAGCAACGGTTATGCGCAAGCAATCGCTACCATCGAGCCTGCTGCAACTACCACTTCACTTCTTTCAGATATATGCAATTTCGTTTGTCCACTGATATCGTTTCATGAATGATTGTTTCATAAATAACACTTATGTATCTCCATGTACATATTCAAGACATAATGCATGTTGAAGAAGGCATTGTCTAACAAATCAATATTGGAGGAAAACATTTAGCCGATTCAAGTTTCGTTAAAATCATATATATAAATAAATATATGACGAGTAGTGTCAAAGATGGTGCGCACACTCGGTCACTATTTGGGGGGTATAACGAGCGAAAGCGGCAGATGTTGTACGTTGCAGATAGCCATTTACATAGCAATTGCAGTTTGCTGTTTTCATAATTCGAAGAACAATAAAAATGAGTTTGTACATAGAGGGCTGTATTACATGAAAAATCTAAATATATCTTTGAGCGCGATATATGTATATATACATATATTAAATATATATATTTGTGTGTGTATATTTTTACATATTTATGTATTATATATGTGCATATATATGTATACATATATTTATGCATATGTATTTATATATAAATTAATATAAATATATATATATAATTATATATATATATATGTATATAAATATATATATATAAATATATATATATATTTTATTATATATATTCTATATATATATATATGTATAATATATATACATACATATGTATATATATATTTGTTCGTATATATGCAATTTTAATGTATATATATATATATATTAAATACATATATGTATGTATTATTGCGTACTTATTTCATATGTGTTCATATATGTACATATTTCGACATAAATATTTAAATGTACATATATATTAAGCTCTATATATACATATTCATATAAGCATATATGCATATAATGACATATATAAATATATATATATACATATATATATATATATAAATATATATATATATATATACATATATATATATATTTTATATATATATATATATAAATATATATGTGTATTTAAATTTTGTGTCTTTAAATATGTATACCTCTGTTGGTATATATAGATAAATCTATATATATATAGATATAGATATATATATATAGATATATATATATATATATATATATATATCTATATATATATCTATATATCTATATATATACATATATATATATATATATATCTCTATATAAATATGTATATATATATATTTATATATGTGTGTATTATATACATGTATACATATCTTTGTATACATATATGTATATGTATCTATATATGTATATATAGATATTTATGTACATATTTTTGTATATATATTTAAATATATATATTTACATTGATACATTTATATATATATACTTATATATATATATTAATTTATATAGATATACACATATATATATATATATATATATTTGTAAATAATCAATTTATATATCTATATAACTATATATATATATATATATATATATATATGTGTGTGTGTGTATGTGTATATATTTACATATACATAAATATATATGTATTATATATATATATATATATATATATATATATATATATATATATATATATATATATATATACATATATATATATATAAAACCTATATATATATCCATACATATATGTATATACTTTCATACGTTTGTTCATTGGCATTTACTTACTTCGCAGTTATCGTCCATTCTTCCTTGCCGATGCGAATGCTAGCTGGTAATGGAGAAAATATATTGATTTAAGCTTCTATATGTCTCTATAATCTTATGTAAAATTATCGCTCATGTCTCGGTTTTGGACATGCCTATCGATAAAATATGCGTGAAAAATGATTAACAAGGCGGACTAAGTCGAATACCTGCTATACGACGAAACAGTCGCCGACTTTGTTCCCTGTGCAAGTTCTAGGAAAGGCATCGACATCATTAGAACTTTCGGGCGCAGCTTTTCGTTCAGCGAAACACATGATAGTATGGGACATGCATAGTCAATTTCACGACAGTACTAATCCAGATCAACATGTTTCACGGTAGAGTAGATTTAAGTACCCACATGTGAGGCATAATGCGGCGCATGTTAAACCAGACCTCACTTCCGACTCGCTAAGTCCAACTTCACTTTAAAACCCTCGATGTCTTGAATATTACATACCATTGACTGTATGCAATTCACTTGAAAGTAGAGATAGTCTTGTTCATAGCATAATGCTTACATATCTACACATTGACCTGACAACGTATTGCACGTTACAATAGGGCTTTTGAAAAAACGCAGAAGCAGAATGGTATCTGCATTGCAGAAATGAGAGTAAAGACCGTGCTTTGCTGATCTAAAAATTGTTACCCGAAGCAGATATGTAAGTCTTCCCGCAGGTTTGAATGACAATAAACTTAGATAATAATTATGCTGCAATTTTGCCGGAAACAAGTACATTACGGTAACAGTAAGAAGAATAAAATCGCACCTATATATACATAATTGAATCAAATGTATGACGCAAGGTATTTTGTAGGGCACAAATCGTCGAAAATCGTGCTTAGCATAGCATTTGATTCGTACGGTAAACGCTTTCAATGTTTGCCAAACTGACATGGCATCAGCATACACGTCTGACATCACATACTATTTCAAGCTGTTACTCGACCTTTATCTATGAGCAGAATGAGAGTTAAGGATAGTACGTCTTTTTTTTTAAGTTGAGCCTGTATTCATTTCCCACTTCGCAGACATTTGTTCACGCACTGCTGTTGATTATTTGCTGTTTTGAAGAATTTTTATTGTAGCTCCAAATAGGTCTGGCTTTAATATTCACTTTCACACGCCGATTGTGAGGCTGACTGCAGGAAATCAATGGTCCCGTGGTTTGTTAAGATATCGTCCGTTGTCAGTTCAGTTACTTAATGGGCTTTGAAAATTATTATTTTAATGACGATGACGTTTTGTTTGATGTACCGTCAAATATCATTCCGCCTGAATTGTGCAAGGTTTAAACATGGGCATTTATTCAACTTGAAGGAAGTGTACTGGTGTGATGTTATATACATAAGACCTTGAATCATTCCGATTAAGCAGTCGAAAATAGACGCTACTTCCACTTCATGCCAAAACCAATTTCGATGTAGATATAAGATCACATGTTGCCTGTATACATTACAATAGGTTGTGCCTCTGTCGCATACACCTCGGAATGCCATAAACTGCCAGTAGTGTTCGTTATGCATGAGTGGTAAACGCTGACAATGTAAATACAGCCTATGTATATTATGGTGTTAACGACGTTGATGCTTCTCTGAAAGGTAATACATGAGTTTATGCCAGCCAATATCTCTACACACGTGCCCTGTTAGTTGGTTCATGCCTCACTAATCAGGATAATCATTCTCAGGTTAGTATGTAAACAAAATTTTGCATGCCTTAACAACAGTTAACTAAATGCTATTTCTGTTTTTCCCACCACATAAATACGGTTTATATTTCGTTGATGCTATGCGTAGGTCAATATGACTCCTGTTTTATTTCACGTATAGCTCTGTCACAATTGTCGTCATTTCGTATAACAGCGCAATCCATCTGATTTGTTGAGGCGTAATAAGGCTGAATAACATTTATTTAATATACATTCTTGTTGAGGTTGTAAACATCTTCAGATAAATTATAGTTGTAAACAGCTCGCATCCTTCATTAGCAGCTAACACTGCTTCTGTCAACATTATCATATATAAATATCACCCAACGTCATAAAGCTGTTTGTTATATCAGTCTACAATTGTACCTTGTGATACACCTACCCTTGGCATTGCCGACTGCGGTCCTAGCTCCAGTTTGTGTCGCTGTGCGGTGAGCTTTGCGTGTCACGCTGGCAGCGTGTAAATATCATAATCTCCCGTCATCAATGAAACACACCCGCGGTACAAATAGCTGTCATTCACGTATGACGTATACCTGTAAATTCTATAATTCAGGTACCGAAATAAAATCATACTTACTGCATTCCATATCAATTGTTCCACGGCTTGTATTAAGTCTGTATCATTCATCATTCTACCGCGTTTGCTCGCCTCATAGAAAGGTTTAAGTTGCCGTTTCCTAGCCAAGGTAAATGATCAACTGCGACTAACCTGTCGTCTTTACTTACATCCTAATATGTGCACAGGTCATTGACATGACGCATTACTTACCTTCTCGTTGTCTCTCACAGGTCAGCAATATGATGTTGTAATATCGGATAAGATGGGGAAGTTACGCAGAGTTGATAAACGCTTGAATACATCACGCCATTTCATTGGATAGAAGAAGTTAAAGCTACTTACAAACCCTTTTCAAAGAGCCCTCCTATAATAACTACATTATAAGCGTTCATTATAACATATTCATCACAATGTCGACCTATTCACTAGATAACAATACGTATGTTTAATGAAAAGATACTTCTCCATCTCATCAACCCATCTCAATATAATTACAATAGAACCACGTGAAAAATTACGTCATCAAGTCCTGCCTCATTTCTTTTTTTTGACCACGTTTCACTATCGAAAGGGCCACCCGTTAAGTCATATCCAACTTGATTGGTAAATCCATCTCCAGAAAAAGTAAAAAAAAAAGATTATGTAATATCGGAAGAAATTGTGAAATCCGTCAACTGAAAATATCTCACAAAGAAATCTGTAAGAAAAAAAAATCCCCACCCCCA
This sequence comes from Urechis unicinctus, assembly GCA_034190875.2. NCBI lineage: Eukaryota > Metazoa > Annelida > Polychaeta > Xenopneusta > Urechidae > Urechis > Urechis unicinctus. The sequence goes on along the minus strand of CM067342.1, from coordinate 16,917,786 downwards.
CGTAAAGGCCTTCAAATGCTGACTTGTCAATAAATGTGTTCAAACTCGATGATTTCTTTTAACAGTTTTAGTTTAGGAACGACATATACCATACGCGACAACCTAGACGAAATTAAAATAGAACACCCAAAAACTTCAAAACATGCTTTACCTCTGGTTTACAAGTCAGGTAGTGAAAGTATATTTTGAGAATTATAAAGAAATAGGTATGGTAACAAAATGTGCTGTATATTTTGAAATTTGCTGGTGAACAGCTATTCCAGATAAACAAACTCAAATAATGAAACATGTTTGAAATTGGAGATAAGCTGCTTGCGATTTTGCATGTTTATCGTGGTATGTTATCTAAATAATACATTGAGCAGTTAACTTCTGTAGTAAGAGATGAGCATCTTCAGTAATACTTCTTTACTAGTAAAATACAGCCTTCCATCACTTTCGTTCACAACGATGATCGCAATTACCTGTCGCATAGATCCATATTGTGTCAAATTGTTGCAGTTTTGGTATTACTTGGATTGAACAGCCGAAGAAACATATGGTCACCACGACCAAAATTAATAACTTGTCTGTACCAGGTCTACATAGACTAGGCACTATAATGGACATTTTCAAGAAGGTCCTATCCAAACAAATTTCGCCTAACTCAGACAATATTGGTTTGTAATTGCTAGCGAGTTGGCAAAATGGGGTTCCATTGTTGAATTTTAGGGTTGCACCTTTACATTGCTATCTTACTGATTTGCATGTTAAACACAATCAATGTCCAGATGACTGGGGCATTTGTGCATGTGTTTGTTAATGCACACATATGCAAAGAGCTGGGTTGCCGAAACGTGACGTTAATTTATCGATTCATGCTGTCTCTAAGCCCAATTGATGCAACAGCAAACACGTGTTTGACATTTCACACATAAAAACCAAATAAACCACATTAAAATAAACCTCAGCCAACGATCAGTAGAATTGTGATCAGAAATTAAATGTAACAACATGTACCGAATGGCTCTATACATACTAGACTACGTCTTGCCTTGCACAAATGCTAAAGGTACATTAATATCTCGACCCAAATGCACCTTTATCATGCAAAGTATTATATAACAGGAGCAACACTTATTGAAAAGACATATCAGGAAACATACGTGCAAACATTGACGGGAATTATGTTATCCACTTGCTGTCAATGCACTGTGAATGGAGCCGTTATAAATTGCTCGTCCTGCGTCAGATCAATAAATTAGCCAGCGTCATTCTTCTTGATGCTATGACTACCTCGCCCACAAGGTTCCTGTGTTATATATCAAATAGCTCAGTCGCATATGACCACAAATTGAACGGGCAACGTATATATCTGGATCTATGACATTTTTATGTGGACCACACATTTTCAAAATATGTCTCTCAACTATTTTGTTATTGCACTGTATGATGATAACATTTATCCTCGTTGACATTCTAGAAAAATGTTCCTCCGTAGAATAATTTGCAGTATTTACATGCAATGTACAATACGGCGCCTGTGGGCAACAAAAGCAAAGCTACATTTCTCACTCATTTAATTTAGCCTAACTTCACAACCAATCATGTTATGAATGATAAACACTGGCTGTAAACATTTTGCCTGATGAAGATCGTATTGTTGAAACCATGACAAGAGTTATGTCTAACGCGGGCAAGTTAATGTAAACACAGTAATCCCGACAAGCCCTCTCACGTTAAATATATAAACTGCAGACAATCTTCTTGTGTTTATTTTATCATAGCTTGTTTGCTACCGTGTACCTTGAAACCCCAGCGCAGCAATTTGTCATCCACTGCATACCAATCTGAGGCTGGTTATTCTCAAAACAGTCAATCATTCACAGATAATATAAATAGATGCCTTTGCTAATTTAGATAACAAACGTCATTAACATAAAAAAGCCAACGGGACTTCATATGACTGCTCTTCCATCTATAGTGATTCATGTGACGTTATCGCCTATTAAATAACCAGCTTGCAACCAACTATAATAGGGTAGGCTATTACCGTATTTCTGTCATGTAATGGTTGGATTTCAATATGATAACCAGCTGTTATACGGCGGGCCTAAAACACCTCATACGCCTCTTGGCTGGACACTTTTCAACATCTTATCTTGAGTAATACAACCAAGTAACTAACTTAAGTGTTACAAATCTACGATCTCGGAGTTTATAGTAACATATGATCAGCAATACAAACTAGTTGACATCAACAATAGTCATAGATATAATATATCATGCTTTTTATCAAGCAAATGGTCCAAGCGGACGGGCATGTGGTCGTAATTGTATATCAGCTTCCGAAGTTCAATTTATTAGTGTAAGATTGCAGCTTATCGATGACGTTCGCATGATAGCCCGCATATTGTTGAATATGACGCCCAAACATGTACGATTCACCCCGATTACGCAATGTTGTAACATATGTTTTGCTGTTGCAGAGAAATGTGTGAGATATCGTGGCAGGACACAATGATTGCTCTATATTACACAGATCATGCATTATACATAAACGCCCTCACATGCTATTCGTTTGACCACCGTCTAACACTATAAAGTTACTTAAACCAAAGTTCATGTATTTAGCGCTACCGTTATTTTATCCAGTCATCTACCATTCGGCACATACACAATCCTGGCATTCGCTGTAACTGTTTAGCTATGTTGGGACCGTATAGATAGCTGAATAATCAATACAAATGACACTGTAGTGATTCCTGAGCCGCTATTTTGTGCTATTGAGGAACAGTTTATATTCCGTAGCAATTACTATGATTAAAAGAGTATTTGAGGTCAAGTTGAGAAGATGATAACAAAATGATATTTTTGTATAGAGCAGTGAATTCAATGCAGCTTGTCTCACTTTGGACTTGTAACAAACCAAACCAAGCGTCAGCCAGAGCATCAACACTAGTGCAAATCGTGTGAGGTCAAATATACACTGCTACGTGCAATTGATTGAAAATGCTGTTGATTAAGCTTTCTGTCACTTGTTTTTGTAATTAATAAGTATCCGCAACTTATTTTCCCCAGCTTTCCTACTTACTGATATGTCATCATCTGTTGCTTTTTCCGTAACAGGCTACACATTTACTTCTGTAAAAAACACATTTGAATGCATGTTTTGGCTAAGCCAACGGGAGAGGATTGACCCGAACGCCAGTGCACTTGACACACCTCAACCACCCTTTTTCTACTTGGACAAGCAGAATAATATTCAGCCCACATGGAGTACTCAGTCAACAGCATGATGCATGTTGTCAAATAATCAACGTTTATGGAGAATAGTTTAGAGGAAAATAATGTCTGCTATCATATGATTTGCAATAAAGCGACTAGGGTCGATCGATTACATTAATACATTGCTCGATAGTGCAATATGCGCTGTGGATTTCGACATTGACGAAAACAATTAGAAAAATATTCGCTGGATATTACAAGGCATGCTCATGTTTTCTAGTTACCCTTTTAAGTTTACTTTAAATCTGCTGGAGGTTATCGCGGACAGCAAAGCAAAAATACATTGCAGAGTCAGCCATTGTGCTCAACGTGGATAACTGGGAAGTCGTTCACAAATCCAATATAAGCTCCCTTAGATGAAAACAACTGGGAGTTATTTGACACCGCAATTAGACAGATAATTGAACTCCATAGAGTCGCAAATTCAGACAGATTGCAAGCAAGCAGGTTTTGTGAATGCGTAGGTGGAAAATGCGTTAGTCTGTATGTAACGTAATATATGTCATGTCTGAGGCAGACGCTATATTTGACGCGTTATTGTTTAGTCGAGATCTTTGATCGAGTCGAAGTTAAGTGTAAAATAAATAGATGTATCCCATGTACAGTACATTGGACCACAATGCCTTGAAAAGTTATTGTAGATATATTAAAGCAGACAATCCATTGAAAGAAGGTAATCATGGCCGACAACACAATATCAAAAATATGTTGCCTTGTTGTGTTGTTACCCCGAGAGCCATAATTTACTGCTTCGTAATAAGTTTTGTACAGTACAACTTTATAAATATATGAATTAGACTAGAATATTTGCTTTATATCATGCCAGTATGATGTTTAGTACACATGTTGATTGACGGGTTTCATTGGAATTGCTCAAGTCACAAAATTGCCTGACTGACAAGACAAGATCACTTGTAAGACAATTGATAAAATGCTTTGATACAACGTAACGTGAATTGCTTTCCGAGGGATGATCTACTATGTAAATAAAGAATATCAATTGACCTTGTCCTGTGGTGCAGGTTCGATGTATGTGTTTCACAGGTATTATTGAATGTATTACATCCTAGAACACCATACAAAATATATATGTGTCATTGGACACCATAAAAACTATTACAACTTGTGTTTCAAGCATAGGCATATCGGTTAACAAAAAGTGACATTTGCACAATAGATATCGACAAAAGATCACCATAGTCGAACTTATCTTGTATGTTCCTATATGTTATCTAATGGGTAGTGTGATAGCTTACCTATAATTAATTCAAATGTACATCGAGCATATGACAACGAAACATGGGACTGCTAACAAATATGATTAGTAGAACGCAAGCGCTCTTTGGACAGAGGAAATCGCTCTAAACCGTTCGTGTGAGCTCGTTTCATCTTATCAGCAGCCGGCGTAACTTGGGATATGATGACAGCCTGAAAAGACCCACATGAATAGCCCACATATGGCAAGTCAAAAGGGCGAACCGATTATCGCCTCTGTTGCCAACTTGCGCGAGGGCATATTATTGGAATGTTATTCATATGTATTATGGCACATATGGTCATTGCATTGAGCGTCATCTATAATTGATATATATATATATATATATATATATATATATATATAGATATATATATATATATATATATATATATATATATATATATGTGTGTGTGTGTGTGTGTGTGTGTGTGTGTGTGTTTTGTGTGTGTGTGTTTGTGTGTGTGTGTGTGTCTGTGTGTCTGTCTTTGTGTATGTGTGTGTCAGCACTCTTGCTCGTTAGCTAGCATTAGCCTGATATTGACTTTACTACGGTGGCCTCTCAAATGGCCGCTCGAAATAAAAAAAGCCTTTAATAAGGCCGACTAGGGTGTGTCAAAAGGACCGCTACCACGGCGCTCTCGGAAAATAAATGTATTTCTACTGATCATTCCACCGATCAATCAACCTCGCCTGTTATACGTCATCAACTAGACCAAACGAGAGTTTCTGACATTATGGTGTTAATTACGCAGTGCTATGCTTGATGCAAAGGCAAAATACATCATGATATGCTTCCGTTGCTGACTGCTTTGACAGAGCCGGCAATATTAGTTAATACATGTGATGGTTACATTTCCCACAACCAACAGCATCCGCCAAGCAATGATACGAGACTGGCAATCCATCTCTTCAGCGCGCACATGTTTCCGACATTGGTTGTTTTAACAGAAATACTTGTAAAGCACCTTATATTATTAATTTATAAATGATGGGTGCTCAACCCCGAATTACTGTCTCGATATTATAAATGCCATTGATTTGCCGTCGATATAAACTGTGACAGCGCATGTTACCAATGCTTACGTTTGTCATTATAAATGGTTAACAGCAAAGTAAATTGAGTTTATCTTGCCATAGTTATTTGCAACCAGTTGCTAAAATACATTGCCATATCATTTATCAATCAATGTCTCTATACAAGCGTTCGGTAGTTGCGGTCACAATCAATCATGATAGCAGCAAGTTGCACCACATATGCGTCATCCGTATTGCTAGCAATAAACATCATGAATTTCTTACGCAATACACATTATTACACGTTTAAGCTGCGTGGGGTGGTTTAGGGGGCGAGGCAAAAACTCAGGAGATCAATCAATCCGGCTCATTCTAGTTGACTTTAATCAGAAGCGATAAAGACTGCCAGCCTTTCCCCATAAGTCACTGCCTATGCCAAGTACGTCCCGCAACAATAAATCACTGTCTTAGTATGTAACGCATTTAGTTGAGGCCTTCAATCAACGTATAATACCGCTCAAATATTTAACTATAAGTTTTAAGCGTGTTGGCATCGCCATGTGTTCAAAGTTTGGACTGATATAGCCGTGCTTTGTTAAAGAGCTGCCTTGCACAAAGGAGTTTAAATGCATTGAAAAAACATAAAAAAACATACACTATATAAGTATCGAGCAATCAGGCAATGACCACTCTATCGAACGACTATCGAAGTGCAAGTTGCCGGTTCCCCAACATCGTTATTCATCGATTGTACCACAAGCACCACTTCGAAATAAGTTTCATTTCCTTAGTGCATCCTATATCTTATTGCGCGGTGGAGACAGATATTATGAACAGGGCACTAAACCAGCAGATTCTCCTCAAATAGAAGAGGTCAGCTAGGCTAAAGCACTAGGTATTGGCACGTATCACAATCCAAATAATTTCAAACCATTTGGAAATTTTTGCTTGTTTTAACAGTTGTCCTTAAGTCTTGCCTGACGTAATCAATTTAAATTTGCTTTGAAAAACTAGCTATTCATTGTTAGTGTGCAATTCACTTTAACAAGTTCTCCATGACACATGAAATAATTTTATTCATTGCGGTATATGATGTACATGATATCGGTGTAAAATACGATTTTTCTCACACCTACAACAGTTTTCCTGTAAACAAACGAGAAAATAATCACATTACCCGGCTGGACGGTGACAAATAACGTCCAAGCCAATGGCCGTCGTTTTTTGGGCATATGTCCGAAGGGGCCAAAACGTCGAGCAAAATTTTGATTAAACCCCAATAAATTAGCATTAATGGACGTATTGTCGGAAATGGAATTAAAGGGCTGTTATTCACCTATTAAAATTACTATCTCGTAGTCGCAAATAGACGCTATTTCCACTAAAAATCAAATTGTGCCTTAGATATAAGATCATACATTGCCTATATTCATTACAAAAAGGTCGTGCCTCTGTCGTAAAGACCTAGTTATGCCATATGTTACCAGATAGTATTCGACATTTATGAACGGTTAACGCTGTTAATGTAAGTACAGCCTGTGTATATATATTTGTATAAATATATATGTATATATATATAAATATATATATATAAATATATTTATATATATATATAAATATATATATATATGTATATATAAATATATATACTAATGTATATTTACGTATATATATATATTGACATATATATATATAAATATATATATATATATATATATATATATATATGTATGTATACTAATATAGATTTATGTACATATATATATATATATTGATATATATATATATATATATCTATATATATATATATATATATATATATATATATATATATATATATATATATATATATATATATATATATATACATATATCGATTTTTACGTACATTGACTAGCGACATCAGCCGTTATACCTCATTGAGTTGATACAATATGCATATATCGCCCTACGACCCGTTCCTCCCACAAAAAGTTAAATGTTTGAGCAATAAAAGCCCGACTGACCGGGGAATATCAGTACTGCCCATAACGTTCGATGAATAGACAAGCGTTATGACCATTACCGATTATGCTGAATTATTCCGAAGTCTGACGTCGAGTAAAGAACTATCAAATATGAATAGAATATATTTAGAATTGTCAGACGGCAATATTTTTACATTGATCAACCAATAAGGGCATATACCAAGAAATGGCTCCCGAAATTTAAAAAAATTTTTACTGACCAAGTCGTCAATAATCTGATAACATCTAAAACAGTCATGCGGAAATATCATTTCATATTCTTTACAAAACGCAGCTATTCCAAGTTAACGCAAATGCGCAACAGTTGTCTGTTTGTAAACAAGCATCTATATGCGGAAGCACAACTAAATGCATAACTAAACTCAGCATTAGAAAAACATGTATGAATAGGCATGAATATGCTTTTGCTATTCCACACCGCAATTATGAAGGATAATATAATGGTAACCTAAATGAACCCTAAAACAAGCAATCATCACTCAACAGAGCTCAGCATCTATTCAAAGGGCACGCGTCTGAAAATGCTGTTCGTTTTTTTGTGTGTATATTTGACGCTTCGATTAGCCTCGCAATAAAAATTATGGTGATGAATATTGTCATCGAGCGAGGTGACCAAGGGGCATGAAGATGGCGTCGTTAATGTGATTCATGTTGACGAGGTAGCGGGAACTGAAGCCATTGTACACTTGCCCTTTAATTAGTAACAAACAAGGGCTGCCGAGTTACGTTGCTATTAATTGAAGTTGATGGCGAAGCGGAGATTTGAGACCAGACTTAGCGCCGTGGGGATATGGATAACAAAGGGATAATTACCTATAATTAATTTCTCATATGTACTACTTATTGGGTTTTAATGCGCAATAAAATGACATCAATTAAACGCACAATTGATTCGTTCCATTCTGAAGTCAGGACTAATTCAAATAAGACAATGTGTACGAATAATATGCTTTAATACCCATGTCAACGTCGCGATTTGCGTTAAATACTACATTAAATACTGCATTTCGTTTATGGCCTATTTGAACAGTTTGTAAAACTCGATTTAAGAGTTTATAAGCACAACAGTAAAGGTAGATATCCAAATCATATTTCCAACAATAGGAAGCTTTGCTCGTATTCATAGCTAAATCTGGGCACACATGCGGTCATTTAAGTGATATGTGGACGTAATATTCTAGTTGTAATGCATGCGTTGTATGCAACAGCAATCATAATGAGTCACCATAGTTCCCAATGTGCCCAAACTCGGTAAATTGACTACGCAAATGTGTCCGTTTGTATCCAAATCCTTAAAGTTTATTAGCAGCGACAAGTGATGAACGGATATATGTTACGTTTTTGCTCCAAGTCAACATTTTACTATTGAACATAATAACCCTTATCTCGCTTTGATAACAACTATCCGCACCAAGTCATATATGGGAAATAGTCAAAACTTGCCGTCAAAACATATGTTAAATGGCTTAACACATATACATTATATTGGCACTCCCATTATTTATATAAGATAAAAATGGTGTATATCATAAGAAGATAACGGAATGGAAGAACAAAGATTACGGAACAGTTGCTTCTCATGCCATGGCGGTCATTTCATGTAACGCTCGTATATTGTTTGCTTGATAGATTTTGTCTAAGATCATAACATAGTATAATCTTAAGCCTGGTACATGGCTAAGGTATGTGCTGTGACCGTGCGATATAATTTATTTCATTCTATCACGCTCAATGTATCTTTAACCAAGTTGCAGAACAACAGGTGTTTGGAGACTGCGCTTGAATTAGAATCTATGATCAAATATGGCCGCATTAAACCTAAATCACTCTTTATTTTAGCGTTTGAGTAGTTTCTTCAAACGACTTGAGCACTCGAAGCTGTGGAATTATATATACGGTGCACACAAATGTTAAGTAGCAATTATTGGTAGATGATGCTGAAATAACTTTTACTGTAAATGTCTACGAAGACACTACGATAAGCATAAGAATGACAATTGGATCGCAATCACAATCCTCCGCTGGTAATTCGGTACTTTGCATACCTTGGAAGCCAGAGAAGTGAAACAATAACGCGATAATTGAACCGTTACTATCAATCAGCGAAGCAATACTAAGTTATGAACTGCCCCAGTTGTTAAGAGTGGTATATGTCTGCCAATGAAAGATAATTGCTGAAAGACACTGATAATTTTTGTCAATCATTATCAGTTGTTCTCATTACAATAAAGGCTACAATCTCGATACATGTGATTGCGTCCTCGCTCTGTACAATGAGTTACGAAATAGAAGTGGAAGCGGACAGTAACAATCATTACGATACTCTACAGAGGAACATTATTCTACAATGTCAACCACTATTGATGCTTTCGTCACACAATATCGTTCAAACCGTTTGGTTCATTTAGTTATCAAGGTTTGGATTAAAATTGCACCGATCCTCAGCAGATGTTTTGTTGATGCAGTTTATTTTGATTTTTCCTGTTTGAAATGTCTAAAGACGTTTGCTCTTACATCGAGTAGGATCAGAGGCAACGTATATTGATACATCAATGGTACGTTTCGGCAGCTAAGCCCTTGCTCCGTGACTAGGCTATGCCAGAACGTTTCATACGGGTGGTTTGAAATAATGTACACCTTTGAGAAATATAATCCTGATATTCAGTTACTTCAACATTTTAGAACGTTGATTATAGTAAGGACAACACGAAATAGTAAAGTGAGTAATAGAAATTTGAAATTCAATGTAATTAGATTTTTTTAGGCGTACACGATGAAACTGCAGTTGCATTAACAAACATGAGCACAAATGCTCCTATTGATTGCTTACCAATAGCATAACTTGAACATTGATTCTATTACGAATCAGTAAGCACTGTTACCCCAAAATTCAATCATGTCGCCAACTTGCTAGAAATTACAAATCCATATTGTCTGAGATATACGATGACTTATCGAGATATTTCTTTAGAAATATCCATTATACTTCCTGATCTATGTAGACATATCTATCAAAACCTAACACCCAGATACAGACAAGATCATTATTGGTTTGTTGTGACTATGTGTACTTAATCAATACGACAAATGCAGCACTCTGACACTATATGGATCTAGGCGACAGATCCATTTGATCTGATTTGTGTGGGCAACGGATGCATACGAATCAGTAAAATAGCATTGTTGCCCCACAATGCGATCATGTCAGCAACTTGCTAGCAATTACAAATCCATATTATCTGAGATATCGGATCGAGATATATCGTGCGAAATGTCTGTTATAGTGCCTGGTCTATGCAGACCTATCTATCAACAACAAAAAAGGTCAAGACAAGATCATTTTGGTTTCTTGTGACTATGTGTTCCTTATCAATACCACAACTGGAACACTATATGGATCTAGGCGGCAGGTCCATTTGTTCTCTTTCGTGTAGGCATAGGATGCATAGCTGCCTTTTAATAGCAAGGAAGTACTACTGACGACGCCGATCTCTTGCTGCAGAGGTAAAGCGTAATGCACATCATATTTAGTATAAGCGTATTTATGTAAAATAGTATCATATATAAGATCTTTAATTTCAAATCTGTTTCACTTTTTTATTTTTTTTTTCCAGCTGAGATAATTGATCAATCACGTTGTTTTTTGTGACACATAGCAGGCTACAAATATAGAGCACATTATATTATCACGTGTCATTCGTTATTCATCTCCATCTTAAAATAACCTTTTATTACAATGATCGTTAACCCTGGGTGGAACATGTTCTATTGATATGTTTTGTGCATTGAAGTTTAAAGTAGTGTCATAACCATTCAATAAGATATATCTTAATTCCGTTATGAGAAATCATCGAGTTTGCACACATTTATTGACTATTTTACAGAGCCACGGATGCCTATCTACGGCCGGCGTGCGCTTAGGACCAGACATATTATGCTAATTGCTAATAGCTAGCATGGTCAACATACAGTGAAGTGAATAGATGTTTAAACCTGTTGATGTCGAAGTTATCCTGGTGATGGAACGGAGAGAATTACTTCACAAGGTCGCTAAACATATAAATATATGTATATATATATATATATATATAATATATATATATATATATATATATATATAAATATATATATATATAGATATATATATATATATATATATATATATAATATATATATATATATATATGCACCGCCAACTCTATACTATATATCCATATATTATATTTATATATCAATATATTAATATAAATACCTCTATATGAGATAAATATTGATAAATATCATCTATCTCTATCTAAATTATCTTGGTATATATATGTGGGCATATATATAAAAACCTTGTCTTGATCTTTATGGACGAAGATCTCTAACCTTTATATATATATATCTGACAAAAAGATATGTTTTCTATCTCTATCTCTATCTATTTAATCTATCTAAATTATTCTCTTGATCTTCTCTCTCACGGACCTATATCTCTCTATATAAAAGAGAGGAAAGAAGATCTCTCTCTCTCTATGATCTCTCTCTCTCTCTCTGAGAGAGAGAGAGAGAGAGAGAGATCTCTCTCTATCTCTCTATCTCTCTCTATCTATCTCTCTCTCTATAGCAGAGAGATATAGAGATCTATATATTTATATATATCTGCCCCGCCAACCTTTCGTAGACTTTGGTCCACGCGAGGATATACCAGTATGTCCTTATTATATATCAATATATAACAACATAGAATAAGATCGCAAAACGCTACCAATGGTTCATAATGATCACATGTACAACAAATATTATATATCTAATCCATAAAGACTGAAAATGATTGATAAATTTTGGTATTTGGTATGCAAATATATGTGGGCACAAAAGGTTGGATTTATACGTATAAATTATTGTCTTGATCTTTCGTGGACGACCTTTCAAGGACCAAAAGTATAAACCAGTAATAAAAAGTGACAAAAAGATTATGTTTTGCGCTGATCTATTTCATTTTATCAGTTAAAATATCCCGAATCAATAATTGATGATTAATGATAGCAAAAATGTAGCAAAATCATTTGTCCAAGAATGGTTCAACCATCACTAAAAAATGTGATGTTATTATTATATATATATATCTATATATAATATATATATATATATATATATCTTACGATATATGGCTATATAATAATCGCCTATATAATCTCCTATCTCTATATTGTATTCAAAATCCTCTATATATTTACTCCATGTCGCGATCTATGATATATTACAGTAGGTTCTAAGTCTCTTCTTTCCTCTCTCTTTAAAACATCTTTTAATAACATACTTTTATCCACCATGTGTTGTACAGAAGCAATTCTTCCTATTGTGATCTCCTATCTATTCTATCTGGCATTGCCTTTTTCTCAAAATCTCTCATCTAATTGATCGATCTTGCTAACTCCAATAATGAGCTATAGGCGCTTTATATTTTAATAATAGACATACTTATCGATGAAAAAGAGAGCCTCCCGAGTACAATTATCATAATGGTTATTGTTTGTAATGCAGCATGGCGTTAAGCCCGAATGATATTTTAGATATATTAGGAAATCTACCACAGTGTCATCGTTTATTTGTCGTTTTATTACCGCAATGATGGCGACCATTTTTTGCAAATGGTTGCCAACGGTTGTTGCTGTATACCAGCACAGATGCAAAGCCACCTAGCATCTTGATTCATGGGCTAGGCCTATATTTCCAACGATAAGGCATCTGTTGTACTATTGATTACTGCGTTACTGCGTATTTCTGATATACCGAGGATAGAGAATGAGCCAATATGTTGTGACCAGATATCATATGAATAGGTTTGAACATCAATTTAGTTGCTTAATAATGACAATAAATATCATAATCGAGTCAAAATGATAACTGAGGGTGTGTTGACGGCTGTTAGGACAAGCAACATCTAGTGACAGCAAGTTATCGACATGTATATGTGTATGCGTTCAGCTCACCATATCTGGTTATGGCGTATTTCTGAATTAGCTTAGTGCATTGATGGGTAATGGCTAATCTGTTTGAAAGGTTGTACATATGATTTTCACATTGTTCTGATTATTAGCCTGGTTAGTCCCATAGGTTTCACACAATCTCTCAAGTTTGTACAATGCAGAAGCCACCTCATTTCTGAATCATGGTGGTTCCGTGATACCATCTATAATATGATCTGTATCAAGAAATTCACTGACGAAATGCTCCAAAATTTCAGAAATTTCGATCTTGTTATCACCAGTTTGAGCAACACTTTACATGACCACGCCACAAGCTGCGAATCTTGAAATTCAGCTTTCGACAACTGGACAATATCAGTTATGACCAGTTTTTTTTCAATACTCGATAATTAAATCTCATTACAGCTAAAGATAAGCAGTGTTGTGACATTAAAATGTACGCAGGGGAATGAGCCAATATTGTGAAGATATATATATATGGCATATAGTTGTTTAAAATTGTCCATAGTAATAGATATATGATAGAGGCGCTTTATATAGATGAGAGAGAGCCTCCCGAGACATATATCATATATATGTATATGATATGATATTATAGATATATTGATATAATCTGTATCCTATATAATATATATATATTTGTATCACCGCAATGATGGCGACCATTTTTTCAGCTTTATGAGCAACATACATATATATATATATATATATATATATAAAGGCATATATAAATATATATATATATATATATATAGAATATATCATATATATATTATTAGAATTAGACCACTTTGTACAGACAGTATGGTATAGTATTTTGCCATACATATGACGACGTCGCTATTTGTAACTGAGTACCAATTTGATGCAATTGGTTGGGGTCGATTTGAAAGCTTTGTGTAAGTATAAGCAAGTATTGTGTACGCATAACAGTGAAGCTAGATATCCCAAGCATACTTTCAAAAATGAAAAAGTTTGCTCGTATTCATTACAGAACGTAGTCACAATAGACCGGTCGAGGGCTTTTATAACAATTCATTCGGTCCTTTCAGTTATATATCGATATAATGGCTTAGTTGTTTTGCAAACGTAATATGCGATTACAATAATAATGAGTCAGCTAAGTACCCATTCAGCCCCAAACGCAGTGAATAAGCTGACTATGCCGTCTCCATCCTTAAAGGCTCCATCGAGTTTGATTTGCAGCGACGGGTGCAATGCTTTTGCTCCAGGGCAACATATTACGATTCAACACAAAAGCATCAACCTAGCTGGAAAAAGAAGTATCCTCACCAAGCCATGTATGTGAAGTAGTCATAACTTATTATAAAAACTTTTTTTACACACATTAAATGGCTTAACACATACAAATACTTTGAACAACTTTGATTTATGACAAAAATGGTATAAACCAATGGAAGATAATGGAAATAAAGAACAAAGTTGCTTCGCATGTCATGGTGTATATTTTATAGGACGCTCTCACATTGTTTGTTTGGTCGTATTAAGAATTCAAGTTTGTCGAAGATCATAGAATGATATGCTCCTACATATGGTACATGGCTAAGGTATGTGCTGTGAACGTCCAATATTATCTATTCCATTCCACAACGTTCAATGTATCTTTAAACAAGTAGCAAAAAAGGTGTTCTAAGTCTGCGTTTGAGTTGGAATCTAGGATTCAATATGGCTGCATCAAATCTTAATTAATTCTTTATGTTAGCGTTAATTTGTTACTGTCGGCTAGCCTGATTAATTACAAGCTTCGCAGAGCATGATATATTGAATTGTATCTATTTCATTCTGAGTCGGTAATGACCGCAAATAATGGTAGTAATTTAATCATCAGACACCATTAGGATGAATTAATACTGAACAACGTTTTTGACAGACGTGTTTTTACCTCTCAATATTACTGTATATGTAGCAAACACATTTTATAGCGCAAGCTTTAATCTAATATGTACTGCTATGAGGTTAAAGCATTGCACCTATAAACCACGCAAACACTATGCGATGCATTTGCCAGCTATTGTTATCAATTCGGCGGAATTCATTTTATTGCTTATAGGCGAAATTGAAATGCAAGTGTTGAGCTGTGAAACTGAATTCAAGTACTGCATCTACCTCTCTAGTTCAAGAAGGCAACACCCCCAGGTGTGTTAGAATTATAGGAATGACCATCAGAATAAAGAATAACCAACCATATATTTCAAATACATGTAATACATGGCAATGTTGGTTAAAAATGGTTTTTAGGCATAAATGTTCCAGCCTGTTGCTGAAATACCAACACTGTCTTTTCATGTTACATGATAACCATCATCAAGTCTCCTGTTCTATTATTAACATGACAGATGGACAATTCATAAGATTATGAATAGCGGCTATTACGCTTTTATGAACAATCACAGAGGTGATTGTAGCGTACAACGAACGTTTTCTAAGCAATAAATCTCGTAACTGTATTTTAGTCATTCATATTGAGAGTCATTCATTCGACAGAGGAGTCGACGTGAACTCATCTCCGATTGAGGGCGATGATTCTGTTGATGACTTAACAGAGGCATTACCATGCATCTTATTAATAATTATGGATTCACATAATAATATATATCAATATAGCTGCCTATTCACTCTTCACAACATTCACAGTCTCTCTCTCTCTCTCTCTCTCTCTCTCTCTCTCTCTCTCTCTCGCTCTCTCGCTCGCTCTCTCGCGCGCTCTCTCTCTCTCTATCTCTCTCTCTCTCTCTCTCTCTCGAGAGATATAGAGATATAGATAAGGAGATATATATATAATTATATATATATATACAATATATATATATATATATATATATATATATATATATATATATATATATATATATATATATATATATATATATATATATATATATATATATATATATATATATATATATATATATATATATATATATATATATATAGTCGAGTAAAGAACTATCAAATATGAATAGAATAAATTTAGAATTGTCAGACGGCCATATTTTTACATTGATCAGCCACTAAGGGCATATACTAAGAAATGGTTCCCGAAATTTATATCTAAAACAGTCGTGCGGAAATAGCATTTCTTATTCTTTACAAAACGCAACTCAGCCTATCCCAATTTAACACAAATGCGCAACAGTTTGGAAAAGGTCTGTTTGTAAAAAAACATATATATGCGGAAGCAAAAATGGCACAATAAGAACAAAATGCATAAATGAAACTCGGCATAAAGAAAAGCTATAAGAATAGGCATGAATATGCACGCAAAAATACATGTGCTGTTGCTATTCCACACCGCAATTATGCAGGACAATATAATGGTAACCTAAATGAACCCAAAACTAGCCACCATTACCCAACAGAGCTCAGCATCTATTCGAAAGGCACGCGTCTGTAATAGCTGTTTTTGCGTGTGTGTGTTCTTGATGCTTCGATTAGCCTCGCAGTAACAAATGATGATGATGACTATCGTCAACGAGCGGGGTGACCACGGGGCCTGAAGATGGCGTTGTTAATGTGATTCATGTTGACGAAGAAGCTGAAACGGACAACACTGTACACTTGCCCTTTAATTTGTAACAAACAAGGACTGCCGAGTCACGTTGCTATTAATTGAAGTTGATGGCTAAGAGGAGATTCGAGAACAGACTTAGCGAGCATGTACAATGTGCATGAGAAAGACAAACAGAGAGAGCGCCTTGGGGACAAAGAGACAAAGAGATAATTACCTGGAATTAATTACTCATTAATACTACTCATAGGGTTTAAATGCGCAATAAAGTGGCATCATTTATCGCACAATGAATACAATTCGTTCCGTTCTGATGTCAGGATTAATTCAAATAAGACAATGTGTACGGATAATATGCTTCCAAAACAATTTTTTCCATACCCATATGTGCGAAGGTATGAGTACTTATGGGAGGAAGCCTCGAGTGAGCTCTGACATTAAGGATTATCATGCCGGATTTCGTCTGTTGATTCGGATGCAATTTGGTGCTTTGGACGGACAATTGATAGCGATAATGTTCGAACAATAATGCATGCCCTGGACATCAATAATTGTTATTTATTACAGCATAGTGAATGCATTAAGGACTCCAGCTATAAGATTAAGCCACCAGGTAATTCTGAATATGAGAATGTTGCCATGCTCATAAAAGAGCTTATTTCTATTAGAGATGGGGATTCATTATCAGTGCTTACCCGACATGAAGCTAAAGCTCTGTTAAAGGAATTGTGTTTATCGTAACCGATTTATTTGTTTATTCGTTCTCGTGTATTAATTTGTTGTTTTATCAAATATTAATGTTCCTGTACACCTGCTGTGCGAAAATAAGGATTATTATTATTATATCGACGTCGCTATTTGTCATTAAATACTACATTAAATATTGCATTTTTTTATGGTCTATTTGAACAGTTTGTAAAATTCCATTTCAGCGTAATAGTGATGGTAGATATCCCAAACATATTTCTAATCACAGGAAGCTTTGCTCGTATTCATAGCTAAATCTGGGCACAATATACCAATCGAGGGCTTTTATAACAACGCATTCGGTCTTTTAAGTGATATGTGAACGGAATATCCTAGTTGTTATGCATACGTAATATGCAACAACAATCATAATGAGTCACCATAGTTCCCGATGTGCCCCAATTCGGTAAAATGACTCCGCAAATGGATCCAAATACTTAAAGGTCCCATCGAAGTTTATTAGCAGCGACGAGTGATGCACGGATATATGTTATTTTTTTGGCTCCACGTCAGCATTGTACGATTGAACATAATAACACTGAGCTCGCTGTGATAACAATCATCCGCACCAAGCCATATATGCGAAATAGTCAAAACTTGCGGTCAAATAATATGTTAAATGGCTTAACACATATAGATTCTGTTGGCGCTGCCAATATTTATATATGATAAAAATGGCATATATCATACAAAAATAACGGAATGGAAGAACAAAGATTACGGAACAAAGTTGCTTCTCATGTCATGGCGGTCATTTTATGTGACGCTCTCACATTGTTTGCTCGATCGATTTTGTCTAAAATCATAACATGATATAATCTTACGCCTGTTAAATGGCTAAGGTATGTGCTGTGAACGTGCGATATAATCTATTCCATTCCATCACGCTCAATATATCTTCAACCAAGTTGCAAAACAACAGGTGTTTGGAGACTGCGCTTGAATTGGAGTCTATGATCAAATATGGCCGCATTAAACTATAAATCACTCTTTATTTTAGCGTTTGAGTCGTATCGTCAACCGACTTGAGCACTCCGATGCTGTGGAGTTATATATACGGCGTACACAAATGTTAAGCAGCAATTATTGGAAGATGATGCTGAAATAACTTTTACTGTAAATGTCTACGAAGACACGACGATAAGCATAAGCATGACAATTGGAAAGCAATCACTATCATACAGTACTACGCCTCCGCTTGTAATTCTGTACTTCGCATACCTAGGATGCCAGAAACAATTACGCAATAATGGAACCGTTACCACCAATCAGCTAAGCAAAACAAACTTATGAACAGCCGTTTCCATTACTTATTGGAAATGGTTAAAAGTGGTATATGTCTGCCAAAGTAGGAAAAATTATGAAAGACAATGACAATTGTGGTCAAACATTATCAGTTGTTATCATTACAATAAATGCTACAATCTCTATACTTGTGATTTCGTCCTCGCTATGTACAATAAGTTACGTAATAGAAGTGGCAACGGGCAGTAACAAACTTTATGCTGAGACGGTTCCCTGCTTTGTTGTGGTGTAATAAATCCCCGCATAATACACAATTTGTAGTTTCGCATGCTGTTCTTTTGATAAGATATAGGTAAGCTACATCGTTTGTTTCTCCTTTACATGATGCAATAAGACAACCTTGTTATATTCGTGTCGACTTGCTCGTCTTGCAGGCGGATTGCGTAGCCTATCATTCATTTTAATCATATAAGTGGAAATTGAAAATGCAATTGTTGAACTGGGCAAGCAGCACTCTATCAATTATGCCACCTGGCGATTGTCAATTTAAACATAATAGGAGTGTCCAATAGCAGATACATACTATATTACTTCCACAGCGAGTAATGAAATTGTACTGGTGTATTGCATTACTCGTTGGTACAGTGTCTCGCGCGATTCGTGTGTTTGATGTTATGCTTTATTTTACGTGGCAAAATGCACTATCCGGGAGTGGGATGCCATGCGCCATGTGCTGCGCATTAGAGTTTATGCATGAAGATGATACTGTTTACATTAAGAATTTGACATGCGAAGTAAAAACTGTCCAGCTGTTTTAGCCTCGGTCATGTTGATGTATGCATGCAGTTGGGGCTTGCAGGTGGCCAAACAGACGGATTGGCATTAAATGGCGTTCAAGAATCGTTAAGAAGCCATTTTGCATTTTTACTGATAATACATTACACGCATTATTTACATTTAAATAACTATACGCGTGCGATATGTCATGGATATACCAGCACATTTTAGCAGGTTTACCATTAATTCACAAGCAGACAGTGAGCCATTACACTATTTTGTAAAAAAAAAAGGATCACCCGAAGAAAGTGTTAACGCAACTCGTTTTTCTAGCATTCTTTTTACGCTGTACATACCGTATCATACAGTTTGTGTGGTAACTGCATTATGTGTTTCTCACAATCTCACTGGAAAATAGAACAGCTTACTCAGTCTCCAGGGCCCGTATTCACCAACCACGCTGAGCTTAAGTCACGACTCAACGCTGAGTCGCCGTTATTTATGACTCAGCTGAGCCGTCGTTAAGTTGGTATTCACCAACGCCATTTGAGTCTGGACTTAGTTGAGACGCGCGAGCAACGTTTTGGCTGTCCGCCAGAATCAAAACCTCGCCTCTCGCAGTGTGCAGTGGTGCAAACGTTTTGCCCGGGTTTGTAAACATATGATGAGTGTGGATGTGTAATACAACTTGAAAGTTTGAATAAGAAGATTAACCTCAGCCCGTTTGTGTGCATGGATGGTTATAAAGGATTATTACTTGTTAAGGCGAAGAGAATTCGAGTTTGACGTTGTTCGTTGTTGTTCAACAGTTCAGCTTTGCGATGGACGATAATCAACGGAAAACAATACTTACAATATCATCAAAGATAAGTTAACTTGCGAAAATAATTTAACTGTTAAACGTTTAAGATTATCTTTATCTGTTTGTTGTATTAATATTCAGATCGCTCTTTCGAGATTTTGAGTACTCAAGCTTTTCTTTCGGAATCTGACTCTTCTTTCGGAATCTGGCTCATTTTCTACATGTCTACTGCCCCGCCCCTTTCAGGCTTAGTTTTAATTATTAGTCGTCTGCTACTGGGTAGTCCAGTTTATTCAGAGTATCATAGTATTGTAATCAATAATTTTTGAGGGAGCGTAGCAAAACAGTCCAAAAATGAGGATTGGTTGGCAGTTGTCGATGTGGTTAATAGGTGAGCATTTAATAAGAAATTAATGCTAAACCCGACTATTCCCTGTGTGAAAAAATCATTGATAGCGAACTATTCATTAGCAATGGTGCTTTCATTATACAACAGTGAAGTAACATGTAAATACATTATATCATCAAATGTTCTGTCTTAAGGTAATTGTGAACTTACTAAGAAAACACCCAAGCTGCAATGTGTAAGCCATATATGTAGAATACTCATAAACTATTACCACAACCAATAACAGCAGTTTGGCATATTGATGTGTAACAGCCATCGGCATTATCAACCTAGATTGAAACAAATGAAAACAAAACTTAGGACTGACATTCTCCGTCTGGAAAAAAGTATCCTTTGAGGGGCAGATACCAAAGATAAGATGGCAACTTAAGCCCTTGAACTACAAATGAAAAAGGATGAATTGTGGTGTCGTGTTTTGAGTTCAATTCTTTAATTAACTCTTCTGACAACAGATTGTTTGTCATTTTCTTTTGTACACAAATGTTGAAAATTAAAACAATGCTTGCAAAATTATAAATTTGTTTATGCAATACGATCCCTGGCCAATCTTGGTGCTTGGTTGGCTGGTGGGAGGTTAATATCTACATTAATCATATCATTAACATCACTTAATTCCTCATGAAATTGGACAAAATTGTCATCATCAGAAGCAATGTTATGGAGGATTGCACAACACAATACAACTCGACACACTTTGGTTGGGGAGACCCTAAGCCCAGAATATTCACAGATGACAGTTTAAGATCACCTAAGTTGGCCATATACAGAGAATATACTCCTATACTAGTGTTTACACATGTCTGATATGTACCTAGCATACATTAGGTAGTTGATAAGCTTAAAAGCAAACATACAACCTGTGTAACATGCATTTAGTTTAACAGACAGATCATCCATATACAAGTTAAATCGAAAGGGTGACAGTATGCCTCCTTGTCTAATACCATTGTTAACATGAAAAGGTTGTGCGAAAGTACTGCCCAATTTAGTCACGATGTTCTGGTGAGCATACCATTATACTAATAACCTAATGAGATAATTTGGTACTCCATGTGAGACATGTTAAGAAATAATTTCTTGTGATTGATTCTATCAAAAGCTTTTGAACCATCTCGAAAACTTACAAATACAGTGGAGCCTGGGTTAAGATAGTTAAAATATCTTTCAAGGCATACGTTCAAATATCTATACTGTGTTTCTGTTCAATATGCATTTCGTTAGTTCATTAGGGTAATATATTCAACATGACAGCCAGCTTAAAAATGATTAAATGAGAGAGTTGACTAGTTCCCTATAATACTTAGCAGGCACTATTCTTGGGATCGATAATTCTGCATAAATGTTTTAATAACAGATAAACGAAACAAACATGTTCTTAAGTACTACATTCAGTCAATCAATCAAACAACCAAATAAGTTTTTCCAGACTTCTCTTGTCATGTTTAAGTAAACCTGATTCACATTGCTCGCTCCGACGCTCTGCTAATGCTACAGCACTTGGGTGCTTACACAACAGTTCTCGCCAATGTACTCGGTGCTGTTCTCTACAATAGATAGAATTCGACCAAATGTATTGGTCGTTAATGTGCTGCTATGTTCAAAGAGAGATATACAAGTGTATATATACTCATGGAGGCTATAATAGCGTGGCATATACAAGCCAAGCTGGTATCAATCTTAATACAGTTAACCATGGCACACACGAAGAGCCCAATCTTTTCAAGTAGCTTCGTGGTGGAAGAGGACTTTGCTTAATGCCCCTATCGACGTGCCGGGGACTGTAACAAAA
>CM067342.1:16877206-16894847 GCA_034190875.2 Urechis unicinctus | reverse complement strand
GTGAAGTTAATTTTATCGTAGTATTTGTTTCGTGCTTATTAAATTACTTTCGATTTTTCAATTTCCGATGCGTTTTATTGTTTAAATGATAATGTTTTCCTAACGGACGTTCGCTTGATCAATAAAGCTTAATATTGTCTGGTGGTGCCCTCTTGCGATGCAGTCAAAGCGACGGACTTAATGAATACAGCGTCAAGTACCTCCAAGCTCTGACTAATGATTCATGTGTGGCATTACGTATGGATGACAATTCTACTGGAAATGAATCGACGATAATTGTAAGCATCCTTGAATGTACTGTGCGTCGTCCAAAATTTATTTTGCTCGAAAAAGTATATTGCTTAACGTCGAGTCGTGTTACCGGTTCAATGAGATAGTATATTATAAGGTCTTCAAGGGGTCATTTAAATCTTGAATGTATATACATAAGTGAGGTCAATTTCTTGGTCACATTCCCCATGTCAGATGCCATTCACAGCGTCATTCTTACTGGCCAATGTCATGATATTTCTGTCTTTTAATCGTCTTCAGTTTGAATTTACAATGATTCACTACGCTGTGTTTATCGAGCAATTAGTATTCACTGTATTATCCAGGTGTTAACGAAGAAAATATCAAATGTATTAAAATATTTGAGTACGACATGGAAAACAACAGCCACATCTGGTGGGAGTTAATGACCCGCGAAGCTAGTCATTTTTATCGCGTGAGAACTCATTGAGCGTGTGAATTTATTATTATTGTTCATGCAAATATGCTTACACTCAGTGAGAAAGTGGTGTAGAATGATGCCACGTTCTCGTAGCAAAATAACAATGGTTCGAATTTAATATACTGTTATTTACTGAGTCAACACGCCAAAAAACGATTAGGCCTGTGAATTAGTCGAAAATATTTTTGGCTTAGTGCGCACTCAGAATGTGCAAACGTTGGAGCGCGTGATGTCGGCGTTGAATCGTACGCACTGCTTCAGGAGCGGATAGATGAGGTACTTTATTACAAGATCCGACCAAGCACCTTGTTTGTATGGTACATTGAGATGAATCTAACAGTCGTTTGCCATGACATGACGATGTTAACACGTCATGCCCTGCTGCCAGACTAGGCTAGTCTGTGTCTCCTCCGATGTACGAGCTGCCGAGAAAACACCAATAGAGGTAGTAAAAATGATAAAGGTCACTCTTGCTACACAGCAAGCATGTTGATTATATATTTACCGAACGTTTTCAAGTCGCACTTTCAATCGAATGGGTTGAATGACGTTTTGAAATAGAATCGTTATGCATGATACGGTATATTGTTTTCGTTTGGAATAATGCAATTTACATCGATCTATAGATTATCCATTACTTTTGAATGTTGTCTAAGTGAATATGGTTAACATATTCAGCGTGGGCAATGAGTAAAAATTATATACGCCAGTCTTGCTTTGTGATTGCTCCAGCTTCCGGTGAAAACATTAACGCTTTATCAATTTTGTAACTGCATATTTGCCACTAATGTCCTCTTGTGATCCAAGTTCAAATGGAATATAAA
Organism: Urechis unicinctus; assembly: GCA_034190875.2. Classification (NCBI taxonomy): domain Eukaryota; kingdom Metazoa; phylum Annelida; class Polychaeta; order Xenopneusta; family Urechidae; genus Urechis; species Urechis unicinctus. Next base: position 16,893,311 of record CM067342.1, on the reverse strand, counting down.
TACAGTCGATGCAATACCAGGCAATGTTTGTTGTCCATGTGAGTAACAACTTCCGGTGTGCGTGGGTTTTGGGAGCAGTTATTATTTATCTAGCCTTTTGATGCGGCTTGGCAATGTATATGAACGAGCTTGGATGTGTATATATTTTTGTTAAGCCTAGCCACGGTTAATTTAATCTTCATAAATAATTACTTAAGCTTGAACACCTATTATATTGTTGAATATATGCTCTCGTCAGGTTTTGTGAAAGAATTTGCGATTGTTTTGTGCAGCCTGTTTGGGTAATCCGTGTCAGAATGGCGGATGGTGTGTTCAAGATGGCTTCGAACATGTGTGTAGGTGTAGATACGGGTACTCGGGCGACCAGTGTCAGTACAGTAAGTTATGGAACTGACCAGTGCCTTATCAGCTCTATTCAACCACTAGAAACACCATCATAAAATATACAATATTGAATGCAATGTTCACAATGTAAAACTGCGATAAACGGAGTAGATGTGTCTGGGGACCCGTCTCGTTACTCTTAGGTTGGCAATAGCTCACAGTTCGATGTCCCCGAAGCTAGTAGATTGAGCAATGAACAGACCATGTTTTAATCTATTTAGTTTTGTGTCAGTTCCACTTTTCATTCATGTTGAATTTAAGTTGGTCATTACTTATGTTGGTCCTACATGTGCCTACCCATATAGTGCAACGTCATCATGCAATGTTGACGTATTCTTAGACTAATTTGACACATTGCATATCAGCACGCATGGTTTGCTGATCATTTGTTTATTTTTTATTATAAATGATCATGAATACCTATTTTCGGAGTTAGCTTGTCCCACAACCTTTACACGATCCAAAGATTTCTGCTCCATTCAAAACACAGAGACTAGGGTTCAACGACGACCAGTGTGTTGACCCATTGCCGATTGCGGCTGTGTTGCGTAACTGGGTCAGAATCAAGAGGTTAATGAACGATAGAATTATGAAGATGAGTGTTTGGCTGTTGTTATGCAAGACTTCCGTCAAGCACAAAATTCGTCAGGATAGAACGATCTATTCCTTATAAGAAACATAAATTCATTGGTAGTCATGAATTTAGAAGGATAATTTTGATCACAGCTTGTTTTAGACTTCTAAGCAGTGTGTAATTAACAATTATGCAGAATGGCATATTTTCGAATAAGCTTCGATTAAGGGCCACAAGACATCATGTAAAATTGGTTTAAGGTTTGCTTAACCTGGAAGTCTGCTGATTGCTATGCCAAATTCATCTGTGAGTTTTGTGACGACTGTGGGCAAAGGTGGTGAAACTCGTACACCAATTGGGTTCGTTATCATCACTGCCATGTTCCAAAGATCTTTGGCACTTCATATTACTCACTAATGAGCTTTATATGGAGCATTGGGGAAAATGGACATCTAACTATTTCTTTATAGAGAGCGCAGAACAAAACCAGGAAGATCAGAGAAACGATGCAAATGTTGAAAGTATCTATTTGCCGATAACTGTCAATGTTTACCACTAGCGATTTTAATGTTTGGCCGTCGTTCAATGTTTCATCAGATATGGTTTTGGTGTTGCATGCAGTAAAACGTCATTCTCTCGCCATTAATATAAAACATTATTCATTTTGGACTCGTTCATTTGCACTCGCACCCCTTCCATCTGCATGTCTATCTATACTTAATCCATGTGTTTGTTCTCAATGAATGCGAAAAGAGCATTGCCCTCCAGAAGTTGAGAAAGGTAGTTATCTGATGTACGGTGGACAATATACACGATGATATCGGTCATCTATGAAGAGTTTGCATGAGGTTGTGGCATTGGGTTATTGGAGGGTCGTGCCTCCATCCCCCTTTACTCTCTGGTCTTCGAATCCACTTGAACAGCAGCCTCTTGACAGAGCGTCAATCTCAAGTACTTGATCCCACTGACGGGAATGCCAGCGGGATGTGTCTCTATTGTGGCTTCTTAAGCACGACCGCAATAGGCCACTTTCATGGAGCATCCAATCGACTGCAGAACACAAGCCGTACTTTGTATCAAGAGACAATAAATTCATATCAAACATTAAAAAAATCTTATTCATTAAATTGCAAAAGTCGAACTAATTGCTGTTCGTTGTACCTTGAGCGATTTATATTTCTGTAGGTTTTTGGGAATGATAATAGTTTAGCACTTGATGATTTTACCAATTGACATGCTGCTTACGTATAAGGGGCAGACAATAAGAAGAATGCACTAAACAAAGCATCGACATTCTGCAAGTAACTTAAAGTGCAAGTAACGTCTATCTCGAATCCCTAATCAAAGTATAAATAGGTGTATTTCAGCCTGTGAATGACGTTTCTGACAATATTTTCGTCCATGGATGTCATTTTGTGGTTTTTTTTTTCAATATTTCCCTCGATTTTTCGGACCGTTTTGGTATATGCGCAAAAAACGACGGCCATTGGCTCCTGAGTTTGTGACGTCATATGTCACCGTCCAGCCGGATAGCGCAGTCATTTCCTCGTTTATTTACATGGGAACTGTGGTAGGTGAGAGCATAATCGTATTTTTATACCGTCATTATGTACATCATATACCGCAACGAATCAGATGATTTCATGCGATTTGGAGTACTTGTTCGCCTAGAATATGTTAAATTGTGATTAACTTCTATTATGCAGTGTGAAAACGTCAACCAAATGGGGCCGAGCGATAATACAGGCGGTGCTAAAACACAGGGCTGCACCTCGATTTCAGGCCCGTTTAATGGTTATCAATGATTGATTCACCATTTGCCTGTCCTGTTACGGAGAATATCTTTTCTTGTGCTTATATTTGATTAAATGTTAAAACGTTATCGCGAATAAAAACTGATACTACATTAGATGGGGATTTCACTCGATATTTCGTTTTTGCAATTAATTGAATATTATTTCAATAAATTGAATTTTCAGGTAGATATCAACTTTTTTTTAAATATTGGCACTGGTTTTAGGAGCCGAGACCTTTCAGGGATAAGTTGTTACAATTGAATATACCTCTCCAGTGAATTGTACAGAGGGACTTCTGGCCCAGAATCCAAGTTCGGTGCCATATGTTTATGGCTACATATATCATAGGCCTTTAAAGAGTTCAAGGCCTTACACTAGTTCTTTGAATTACCTGGGGTACCAACCTCAATAATACATACTTTATCTTGTCCTTATTAGTTCTATATTTATTACTTACACCTAGTACAGTGCATAACTGCCATCATACTTTGCCTTTATTATATATCAAGGGAGCGAAATGTCCTCATCTTCCTCATATACAGACAACTCCGAAAGCGATGAGCTGGATTACAGCAGTGAGTGTTCGTCTCACAAAGAAGAGGAACTAGGAGCCTAAGGGGGCATACAGCCATGCAGGTTTAAGCCTCCAGCTAAGACAAGGCCTGCAAATTCTCCTCAAATAGAAGAGGACTTGAGCCGACTGGGTAACAGCACTTGGTAATGGCACATTTCAGTCCAAACAATCTCCAACTGTTTGCAGATATTTTTCTCTTTATTTTACAGTATATTCATGTTTTTATGTAAATTTGTTGTTGTTGCTGAAAAACTAGTTATTCATTGTAATCGTGCCCTGTACTAGAAGCTTATGTGGGCCAATGCGTACAGAAGCAATGAGTTAATGCGGCAAGGAAATTCCACAAGTTCTTGAGAAAGTAAAATCTATGGGCGTGTCCTGTATTACAGCACACCCAGGATTTGTCTCAGAGTGCCTGTGTCCCTGGACACTAGAAATAGCATATAGTGCTTATATCCAGAGGTACAAGAAGATGCATGCTACTCAGCATGAGTAAGTATACTTACAAATGGTCTGGTTCAGATGATAACTGATGAAAAATATTCATGTACTGAATGAAAAGTTGTAAAGATCTCTTTATATTGCAGGTTATTCCGTTTCATTGCATATCGGCAGTTGGTACAGTGTTGCTGGGGGTATCTAGGCAGACATCATAGAGTGCCACTGCCAGCTTGTGCTGTACTACAAATTAGAGATGTTTTCCAAAGGTTGAATCAGTTTATGTTGGTTTCAAATTGCCAGCATTGAAATAATAAAAGGACAAAAATGCTTTATGTGTCTTATTCTGTTATTTACATTAACCTTTGCTCAAAAATATTAGAACCTATGGATGATACTACACACTGATGACAACCAGCAACAAAATTCAGTTTAGAGCCGTCCACCTTATTTATTATACCATATGCATAAAATGATAGGAAGTATGATTCCAAAATCATGACATACCTGCAGGGCATCTTGTTCCTGTATCCTGTATCTCATACAAAAGATGTTGTATCACTCAAATAAGGATATTTTATCTATCCTGTATCATTGCACATCAATCATCATGATTAAATTTCGTGGGCACATTATACAAGTTATGCTTGTACAATTCTGCTCACAAATACCAACAATGTCTGGTTCTTATTCACTTGTCTGTGATAATAGAAAAAAAATATATACACCAGTCCAACATATATATTTACAAGATTAGTTCTCAGCAAGCCGCAAAGAGGAAGCATATAGCAGTTTTTGAGTTTCACCACAGCTAAGCTTACCTTAGACCCATTTAACATTCAAATTAAGTCTTAAAGCCATACACATGTTGGTTGTTGAAAATACAAATGGTTGTTATTGTTGTTTAACATCACTTTCAACATCAGAGGTCATATTGTGGTGGTTGCCTCACCAATGATGTTTAAGATGATAGGCCGGCAGCTGTGGTCTAGCAGCGTGGGTGTTTGTCTAGTTGCCCAAATGTGGCAAGTTCAAATGCCACTGTGTGCTATGAACGGTGGTGTCATTTGGGCGATAGCATCTTTAACTCCAATGTCTGTTTGTCACCATACACTACCAGTTCGAAATGACCTTTGATGTTTTAAGTGTATTTCAACCTCAATATTTACCATTTATTTTGTAAGTATGATGATAAGGAATAGTAATGTTCTTGTGCACTTGTTAACAGACAGGTAAAATTAATGTTACAAGCTTGACTAAGCTGTAGCCAAAGCTGAAAAAAAAACAGAGCTTAGATATTACTTGTAAACAAGCAAATATCAATCGACCAACCACCAATATAATGCTTCTGCCACCACCATCAACTCCATCACCACCTCTGCCCTCCCATCACCACCAATATCATCATTCATCATCACCTTTAAATACCTTACTACATGACTCATCTAAAGAAGAAACCTCTCAGCCTCCTCCTTGTCAGGGTAATCATACATTTCAGCAAGTGCTCCAGATTCATTGGTCACCACGGATGTACTTATTGATACTCTTGTGCCTGTCGGTGATGATGCAGTCCAACTGGAGTCCTTGGTCATCCAAAAGAAATAACATGCTTCGTTTTAGGCCCTAGATGCGAATTGTTACAGTACTGGGCCTCACATATTCGCACAATGATGATATAGTCTGGAAGACATAAGGGTAAAGTTATTATATGAAGCGAATTCGACAGTAGGCCCGATGAATGTTTAGGACAGTGCAAGCTACTGTCAGGCCAGCATACATCTACATATGACAACCTGAAGAAACAAATTTATATATTATCTGTGGAACAGCCTTATAAAACTTGAGCCATCCGACACTGATCACTAGTCACTACCGGCCATGTCGATTTTGTTAACGGGCAAGTGCAAATTCTGTTTTCAAAATTAGTACAGAAACATAACTAATGAATTCTAATTCGACTTTAATATTGGAAATGTAAGGATGAGTATACTTACAGATTCTCAAGAAACGATGGTTACAAAAAAGCTGATGAGTGTCTGTAAATAATTACGACAGCTAGTTCGCGAAAAGAAACAACGTCCGTGGCAACATAGTCTGGTGACATATGACGTCACACCGCCTTCGTTTATCTTCGGCGTGTGTTCTGGAAGTTCTGGAATGGGTTGTTTGTTTTTGCGTATTTCTTGTTTACTACGCGTCGGATCGGAAAAAGAACTGCAAATTATTGATCAGAAAATCGCGTTCTATTTGATCCCGAAAATTCATATTTTAGCCATTACTTGCACTTTAACATAAACCCTTTTCATTAGATCTACCATTTTAATCTAAACACCCGATAAATCGACCGGCACTTAAATACATTGCATATTGTCTAGATATCATTGTATCCCATTGCACTGAGAATAAAACGAATACGGTTCTACTCTGGATATAATACATCGCCCGCGTTCACACACAATCCACCACAAACCTCGAGAAGTCTCTCATCTTGTTCAATAAATAATTTATTCCCATTTAATATCATAAAAGCTGAATTTTAAATAGCACAGGCAGACTAAATTCGTATTGTTAGCAATTTCCACGATTCATATGCCTCTACTTGCCCAGAAATGATGATTCGTAGCTAAGCATTCGATCAAACAATATACGTTGTACACGGTTAAACAAAGCTGCCAGGGCAGGCTATCAGAAGAATACACAATGTGACATCAATATTAAATCTAATTGTTCCAAAGACTTTTGTATCATCTCAATTGAAAGTGGATGGTAGGAAAAACTGATGATGATGATGATACATAGAACCAATATGACGCATTAACAAACAACGCAATAAGTATGCGATATATCATCCAGAGATCAAATACATTTATTCACAGAAACGATACAAGTGACCGTTTAATCATCAGAATATCTATTCTCTCTCCATGAAACCGATTTGAGAGATAATTAATGAATACAGCACTCTAAAGATGTTACAACTCCATGTAGAGTTCCTACGGATATATCGTTCTTCACCTGTAAAGACCGAAAAGGATGGATAAATATAAGTCCATCATAACTAGCCTACACCATGTCTAATCACTTTTATCCAAACCAATTCATATCGAAAAGAGTATTTATTGCAAAGCGGTATCCATGAATGGAGAGGCTTATCAACACACAATACTTACGCGGCCTATATTGACAACTGCTCACCATCTGAAACCAGCAAAGGAAACATTGACCGACATCCAGGATAAATCCTGTTTGAGTCGCTCATTTACCAGATCACAACTTCACTACTATGTCAGTATGCATAAAATGTTAGTGACAATGTAGCGGAACCGCCATTGACGCTGCTTGATGGTGTATTAACAGACATATTATTATGACTGGGACTTTTTGTCTCATTAAATATTTTGTGTTGCAGTCATAATCGAATATTTCCAATGAGAATAAACGCCTCATACTCACGAATATGCGAGTCCATACTGAGCGATTGGGAGCCCCATAGGGGGTCGAATGGCAACCAAATACGATATGAAAACATCCCACCCCTTCTCTTCGTTGGTGTAGATTTGCTTCATATAGACACTTTAATATTTCCCCAGCAACATGGCATATTGAGTATATCATAACATCTTTCCAGAACGATCTAATTTGAAAATATGTATAAATAACGTGTCTTGTAGGCAGTTCTTGAAAAAGTAAATGTACAAACGTTAAAGTGGTAGTAAAATTATGGTCAGATTACAATAAAAAATTTAGATGATGTTTTAACAATTCGATGTGTTAAAAATATACCAAACTTACCACAACTCAGACATCCGTACTGGTGAGATTATCGCGAAGTTCTCGCGGCTTATATGTTAGACATTTATTGGTAATTTGGTGCTGTTCATAGGCAGGCTTGATACCAAAGACCAGAGAGGGGAGACATGACGAGATATTCCCCATATATACGACCCCGCATTACTCTTCGACAGTTATCATTACCACATGAGATGGATACAGGAATAGTGCATGTATAGACTGTATTTGGTTTTCTGATATGCATTTGTTGGCTAAAAACGTCGGCAGGATACGAAGCGAATGTTAAGATGGGACTGCACGAGCCGAATAATGGGAATCAATGACTGGAAGTGTTGTGGATAATGCATTCATATAAACAAGCACATAAAGGATGCAAAAGCTTCTCAAGAACAGTGTGTCAAATAATGTAATACGGTCATGAGTAGGGATGACAAGCAATATTGTACTGTAGTGTGGATAAATGGGCTCATTAGAATCATAAGGCTGGCAAACACGCATCACAACATACATAAAACACAGACAACAGCACAAAAACATATGAACATCAACAATCAATTAGGCAACATGTAATCACACAATTGCAAATTCATAATGTCGTCATGAATGAATACTAAAGAACAGGTACTTGTAACTTACAGATAATATTTAGTGGTAATACTCACGTTGACATTCGCCATCTTGACAAACTGATTCGTGAGGACATTGGTGAGATTCTTCTATGATTTCACCAAAGCTATCGTGGCAGTCGTCACAGAACTTACACGTGTACTTGGTCTTACAGTCATTTGACACCCAAGAGAAACCAATCTGAAACAGATACTAGAGTGAAAATATATGGAAATTGGTATAATTCCTTATCAGTTTCGTAAGACGTCAGACAACACGATGCTTGTCAAAGTTGCACACCTGAAAAGGTACTTATTATATGCATCTCTGCTCTGCTTCGATTGATTGGGGCATTCACTCACTTGTGCTGATAGCAGCATTTGTACACTAATTCGTCTTTTCGGCTATTTTGAAAACATATTTCTAGATCTACACCTATCTATTTGAAATAACAATACGGCATTCAATGTCGATTTGTAATACTGCTATCATATTTGTACCTCTAGATTCTGGTCATATTTGTCGATGCAGCCACACTCGTATCGGTCAACACACTTGTTATCTTTAATCACTTGGTTACCAGGACAAGCACAAGTTTCTGTGTTTTGGAGAGAGCAGAGTTCTTCTGCCTTGGGTCGTGCACAGGATACTTCACAAGCAGGTCCCGAGAATACGTATTTACGACCACCATCACACTCCATAGCTGCCACGCAAAGAAAGCTTTATTTTCATAATTAGAGCGATAAACCTATCTTCCCATCGTACCGAAACAATTGGGATGTTAGTCTACTCATTATCTGAATCAATCACAGCATATCTGATAAATAAAATTGATCAAGTTAATATATAATCATCTCCCACAAATCAGGTAGTTGTAGGATCATTTGCTTTTCAACAATCGAATTTCATGCTTGTTATTATCTTAAGAACCATACTGTTAAATGATACGTCAAAAAATGCAACTCACGACACAAATGTGGGGATCTCCAGTTTACGTCAATTCCTCGGTCTGCGCATGCGCCAGCTAGCGCACTGAGAGCACCACACTGGGCGTCGGTATCTCCTTCGTTGGAGCACACATCATAACGGCATGCCAGCCCAAAGATGTTTACAAACCCAGGGTGCTTAGTCAGGCACTTGGCAAAAGGTGAATCAATATTTGGGTCTACGATATAACCGCAGTACTCCATGGTATCAAAAGCTGGGTCGTCGCAATTCTGGGGATCAACTACTTCGCCAACTTGGCATCTAAATACACATGATTTGACTATATAGATATATGCATGGTCAGTTACAAAAATTAAATTATTTCTGAGAAGGGCTCTTAATGTTCAAAATAAAATATAAAGATAGCTCGTTCAAGGCAATCATAGCCGATTGTATAGTGGCGACGATAAACTGTTTGGTGATCCTAATTTGATTGACCAATCGATGACAATATTGCACTTACAAACAGAAGGCCAATATGATACGTTAAGATCAAACCACTATTGAAATGTGGTATTGGTTCGATGCGGACCGAGTGTCCTAACCTTAATTGATACATCAGAATAATAGAAACAGTGGTTGCTTCATTCCACCATTGCTTACTCTGGATCCTCGGGGTCATCGACCTGCCAGCTGTTGCCAACCTTGGAGTAACGAGCCGGGTCCCCCCAGAGATCGTCTCCACTTTGCGTAGTCAAGTCGTCACTAATATCCCCATTGTTATTGCCACATAAACCAGCAGTATGCTCAGTCAGGGTTTCAGGCATCCATACCTCCGCCACCAACGATCCATCGAACTGAACCTTTAAACCAAAATCTGTGTCCACTGTTATGAATGCCCCGTTCCTCTGGACAGAGACGCGCCCATGGCGTAGGTCCTTATGTCAGTGAAATCATGAATTTGTTCACCATTCACCTGCAAACATTGGTCATTCAAGGATTGATTATGAAACAAAGATAAATGTTCAAGTACATTCAAGATGTGTTTCTATTGTGACAAAAATTGCTTCGAGGAATTGTCACTGACCACAACAAGTCCATTCCGACCAAGGCGAATGGTGAAGCCATAAACGACGACCTCTATGTAGGAAGGATAAGCCACGGCTGTGTTGCCATGCCGGTGTTCCGTTCTGCCGTACACCTGGAAGGCGGGTACGTTAGTAGCATTTATTGATGACGAAAGTAGATGTTTACAGGTGCCGTGGTATATGATGTGTTGATCATCCAAAGTGAAGTAGTGGGGGTCCCCAAACATGACACACAGGGTTGTCCCTGAAAGCACCAAATAACATGTACTGTTGGCAGACATTTGGTTATGATCTAAAATATCTAGCCTATCCATAAGCAATACATTTCAAGTGTTTTTGGCTTGGTGAAAAAGAATATTTTGCTCTCAATAATTGATAATAATGTAAAATATCCATCTTTTTACGCTGCCATTTACAAACGTAGGTAGATTTGCATGTAATGACTCACTGTATTGACACTGGTCCCCCGAGTACCCGTATCTACACCTACACACATGGTCGACGCCATCTTGGATACACCATCCGTCATTCTGACATGGTTTACTCATGCAGGCTGCACAAAACAGAAGAAAATGTGTTCAAAAAGCCAATGTATTCAACTATTTTGCATGTAAGCATAATCCCAGTGAATGTTAATTGCCTTTAGGTAGGCATTTCAGCACAGATTTTATCAGCCTATTTTTTGCTGATGTTATTTCTCTACAACAAAAGGCAGCATTAATAATTGGCTCCGCCCCCCCCCCCCCTACCCTCATGCCACACCCCACCGTTACTCACATGGACAACAAGTGGCAATCTTGTAATACAGCGCTCCTCGACCTTTCTCACATTGAACCAGCTCAGAGCCTTCAACTTCCAGCTGTTTGATATTACCATCTACGCCGTCTCTGAATTCAGGGAAAAGGCGTGATCGACACCTGGACACAAGGCTTTTCGAGCTCGACTTTTCCCGGGTATAAATATATTTGCTAGTGCATGTGGCGCCTTTGTTTTGTTCCAATTTGTCAACCTTTTCCTCCTCAAATTTGAGGTACAGATTTGGCAAGGAGCACTGCATGCTTGCTGAAATAATTAGACGAAAAGGGAACACAGAATGAAAAAAGATAAACGATACATTTGTAAACATGTATTCGGAAATTATTTCATTGTACTGACTTTGTATCTCGCAAAATTCCCCCACGAATCCCTCAGCACACCTACAGGCTTCGCTGCCATCTTGTTGAATGCACGTACCACCATTGAGACAAATATTGTTTGCGCACTCTGGGTATTCTGGAATTATATTCATATTGAAAGTAGCTGCATCTAAAGATATTGCATTCCTATTTGATGAGTGTCTCTTTAAGCGTTCAGTTACAATTGTTCGGTAATGGAGTTATCTGAAGTGAAAGTTGAATAAACTAGTTATATATGTTTTATAATTTCCAGAGGAGGTTATCAACATTCGATTTATCAAATAGCTTGTCAGCATTGGCTTGCTCTGAATATTTTGAGATTCAACATTCTGACCCAAAACTATCTTATACTCCATCAATGAACAACCATAGATGCTAACCCTTGGCGCAGTTTCTGCCATGCAATCCAAGCCGACACAAACATTTGTAGTAAGGCGGACTTGGACTGCGCTCACATGCGCTATTACCTTGACAAGGCGAAGGTGAGTCGCATGGGTCTGAAAACGACACAGGACAGTTATTGACACTATGCTCTTGGATCTATTGCGGTGCTTTGATTAATTATGTTATGATAGAAATATGAAGCATTAGAAACTGGCGTATAATCCGGGAAGAGGAAAATGAAATGCCACGGTGTAATACTGACTAGGAAGGATGTTGCCAATTGAAGGCGCCAAAAAAGCGATGATATGTTACCTGTAATGACGACGGTGGCGATGATGATGATGATGATGATGATGATGATGATGATGATGATGATGATGATGATGATGATTATGATGATGACGATGATTGTGATGAATATGCTGACGTTCACGGTGATATATATGAAGTCGATAATAATAATGATGATGGTGATAATTGTAACAACAATGATGATGATGTTGATAATGAAGATGATAGTGCTCATCAGGATGATCACTAGGAATACCATAACTTACTGTATTCACAGAGATCACCATGGAAGCCATCAGCACAATCACAGGTAAATGTGCTTCCGGAAGCGATACACGATCCTTTATTCAGACAGGGATTGTCCAATCCATTGTTTATGTTGCAGGGATCGTCAGAATTGTCGAGAAATACATCTGTTCATAAAATTACACACACAAGGCAACATAAGTCATCATATTTACACGGAAAATCTGCGTTATCCATTCGCTTGGCACCTATGCTGCGCTGTCCATGTTGGGCATTATTTGTATGTGCAATGTTACTAATAACTTTTCTTTTCTCAAACATACCAAGCTTATTCATATAGTGTTGCTTGTTGCAAAGGGGGTGTTACAGCAGACTGTACAGCTAGGACGGTCGATGCCGCTGACGCAACTCTGCTCGTTCTTGTCGCTCGCTTGGTAACACTCAGACTTCTTCATACATCCTTTGGACACTTCGTATCTCGTCTTCCCGCCAGGTGCGGCGAAGTAATCATAGCGTGTCGAGCAGATCTATAATCAAGATTGTTAGTGATGCTGTCAATTGATGCATTGACCACGAAAAGATCAACTAAACGAGGACCTTTCATACCGCACTTTGCCACAAAATGACGGCTGATGTCATATTCTCAACGATAGTTTGTGACATAGTACTGGTCATTCAATATTGCCAACGGGCAAACATAATGATCAGTGCTAATTGGCGGCCATTTTGTGATCATGATGTGAGAAAATTGGCACAGAAAATGTACCAAGATTTGCTAAGTGACACAAACACATACAGTAATTCTTATTATATATACATTGACCTCTTCTGTACTTTACTTATTTTATGATCGTTCAAGAGAACTACCCATCGATGCAAAACTTAGCAAACATCACAACAAAGTATCGATTACGAATTGTGATATATAACTTTTAATGTTTATAAGTTATCGAATACACCAATAATACCTGTTTGTTGGTGCAAGTTTGAAGATCCTGGGAGTTGCAATAATCGTGTTCAATTTTACCAGTCAGAACGTCCGTAACCAGGTGTACGTTTGTACAAGTATAACAGCGTGTTTCTGTTAGATCGCCTGTATGGTGGAAAATGCAATCATCTTACAATGTGGTAACATAAGGGATAGATAAAGACATTGGTCTCCGAAATCATTGTTGCATAATATTTTATGTGTAGAATGTTTAACAAATATTCTTTTAAACAAAACACGACAGTTCCATTGTTGAACACAATTGTCATTTCATATACTCATTCAATCAAGCAGAATGGTCACATGGTGTCCTATCCTTTTGTGTGGTAACAATTATAATACACATGGTGAGGTTATGAGTGCACTGAACGGAGCGATATCATAGTCATTTGGCCTACAGTGAGCTCTTTGGAACAATAACTTTGTAACATTAATCAGTACATACTTATCATCTTCAAATTTGATGTTGGCAAGAATGCATAACCGAAATATTTCTGAATAAATCAGAAATGAAATGGAACCTGTTGCTAATAGGCCTTCATAGATTATCGCAGCATGAATTGCCATGCCATTTGTAAAGCCAAGAATGTAACATATAAAACAAAATGCCTTTTGTGTTTGACATATGTCACCAGAACAAACCTAGCTCTAAATATACATCAAAGGTGCTTTGTACGACTTTCAATATTTATATCATGCTAACCATGGTTGCTGCTCTTACCTGGACAACAGATTTCAGTCGTATAGCGAGCTGTGCCGTTGCTGAATGGTAGGCAATGGGTGACAGAGACTTTACGCACCATGTACGGGCGTTCGTACCCCATTATGCGTGCGCACTCATCCAGGTATACTGGGTCCTGAAAATTAACACCTGCTGCAACGATGTCTCCGCATGTCAGGTCGTCTGAGTATTGAGACGGTCCGTCGATCATAACACTGTTCTCCGGGCATGCTGTAACTACATACGCATGGGGTTTCGAATCAACCTCATATACATTATTATCAAATACCAAGGAATGCAAAATTTTGTTGAACAATTAACAATGGATTGGCTTTACGGTTGCCATTATTAACAGGGTGTAATGGTGCAAAATGAACCACATATTTTTGCCGCGAATCGAAGCAATGGAATTGTCTAGTAGTATACAAAGGGACAATCCGAGGACACTTCTTACACAGTCATCTTAGCAACACTGCAACAACTGCCGCTTAAGCAACTGTTGTGCGACCTAGGCATAGCATGGAAGTGTAAACGGCACCAATTTCCAGCCGGTTCTACAGGCTTTGCGTAGAAAGGACAACGAAACTATGCTGGACTGGATATTCACTTAGAACATGTGTTTAAAATGCAGAAGGCTGTAACGAGGGAAATCGGGAGGGACTGGATATTCATCTGTCTTGAGGAAATCTTAGTCGCATCAATAAATTACCTAGATAGATAAAGATAAGTTTATTGTCTTCAGCCAATCGTATCGTCGCATCAATAAAGCTAGATAGTAAATACACGTGATGACAAATGGGAGCTGAATGGATTATATACCCCCTTCATTATTTACATCCGAGATATACCTTAGTAACGTGCAGAGTAGAAATTTAAACATGATAGTGTGCAATTGAGATAATATAACTATACGTTAGAACAACATAAGATTTCTGATCAACCAGGTAAATTTAACAACTTTTTCCTTATGAAAGTCTTTTGAGTGATCATTGAAAAGAAAATAAGTTATTTCTCGAAATTGTATCAAAATATGGTATGATACAGTGATTCCAATTTATATAAATATAACAATATATCTATACGGATATATATATATATATATATATACATGAATATATATATTTATATATGCATATATATATATATATATATATATATATATATATATATATATATATATGTATACACATATATATATATATACACACACACATATATATATATATAAATATATATAGGTATATATATAAGATATATATATGTATATATATATGAATATATATATACATGTATATATATTTAACTATATATACATCTGAATGAGTATATATACTTATATTTATATATATATATATATATATATATATTATATATATATATATGATATATATATATATATATATATATATATATATATATATATATATATATATATATATATATATATATATATATATATATATATATATATATATATATATATAATATATATATATATGTATATATATAGATATATGAGATTGCAGTGGGGATGTTGCCGGGGACTTGGGGTAGTTTTTTGGTGGTCGTGGTGGGATCGTTGGGTGTGTATGATGTTGGGATGGGTATATGGTGGTGGCGCCAACAACCGGCGATATAAAAGTTGCTTTGGTTGTAGTTGTTATGTAGTAGGTATTTTGAATTTATAGAGTTGTGATACTGTGTTCTCGGACTGTCAATCCGTATACTTCTTGACCAATGAATATAGCATGTGATATCAACCCGTAAAACATGTACCGAGCATCAAGCGCTTCGTGTTAACTTGATATCATTAATACTGTTCCAGTCTTAATTACATTCATATGCATTAAATTGAACAACTCGGCGAGTATTTAGCAGCCATGAACGCTAGCAGTTGGACAGAAAGACACATGGGTGATGCAGTTCGGAAGCGCATATGCACTGGTGATGGTTACATGAGGAAGTATGTATTAAAATCCATCTTGTTCCTGCGCTTCCCACATCCCCCCCCCCGCAAAGAAGCGATGATGTTTAGTTTGTATGGAGATTTAGTACATGAAGCACCTAATCAACCCAATATGAAAGACCTGAATTTCATCCTTTTGTTCCATACCTGTATGG
>CM067342.1:16862206-16874706 GCA_034190875.2 Urechis unicinctus | reverse complement strand
CACCCTCGGATCTACAAGTTAATCTGAGTCCATCTCCGAACAAACCCCATAACTCCCTACCCCGATCGAGTGCCAAATTAAACATGCTCTAACATATAAACATTTACATCGAATATCGATCCTTACACGATTAGTGTAGAAACGCAGCTAGTGAAGTTAATTTTACCGTAGCATATGTTTCGTGGCTAATAAATTACACTTGACTTCTTCAAACGCCTGACCAAAACGCTTTCGATTTTTCCATTTTCCGGTCCGTTTTATTGTTTAAATGATGATGTTTTCCTAACAGACGTTCGCCTGAGCAATAAAGATTAATCGTGTCTGGTGGTGCCCTCTTGGGATGCATTCAAAGCGACGGACTTAATGAATACATCGTCAACTCATGTACCTCCAGACTCTGACCAATGATGTACACGTGTCCGGTGTGGCATTACGTATGGATGACAATGTTACTGGAAATGACGATGATTGTAAGCAACCATGGATGTTCAATGTCTCTACTCTGCATCGTCCAACATGTACATTGTGCAAAAAGTACATTGCTTAACGTCAAGTCGTCCGACTGGGTCAACAAGGAAGAAGATAATAAGAGGTATCAGGTAAAAAAAACCATTTAAACCTCCAATGAATCCACAAAAGTGAGGATAATTTCCTCACAGTCAGATACCATACACATCATCATTCTTACTGGCCAATGTCATGATATTTCTGTATTTTAATCGTCTTCAGTTTGAATTTACAATGATTCACTATGCTGTGTTTATCGAATAATTAGTATGCACTTTATTCCATGTGTTAACGAAGATAATATCAATAACAATCAAAGATTCGAGTACGCATGAAAAACAATGCGCACACCTGGCATAGTCAACTACGCGCGACGCTGGTAAGTTATATCGCGTGAGACTTCATCGGGCGCGTGTATCTGGGCAATTTAATATCATATTTAAGCAAAGATATTTAAACTCTGTAAAAGGTGATGTGATTGAACTCATTGAGAAAAGTGCATGCAATCATGCCACTTTCTCTTAACAAAATTTCAATGGTTCGTTTTCTATGTATTGCTTTGTACTGAGTCAAAGGCGGGAGTTCAATGTTTCGATTGAAAACTCCATAACACAGTAGCGGTACAAACAAAGAAACAATAACTCTAATTGATAAGATGCATCAAAGCAGCACGAACATAGCTAGGCGTGTGCATCAGTCGATAATGTTCTGAATGACGTTGCCCAGATTACCCTTCTGTTCGTTTCTGGCTTAGTGCGCCCCCCAGAATGCACTATTGTTGGAGCGCGCAATGATGGTGTTCAATCGTACGCATGGCTTCAGGAATGGATAGATGAGGTACTTAAAGATTACGAGATCCCATCAAGTGCCTTGTTTGTATGATATGTTGAGATGGTTCCGGAAGACATTTCATTGACATGTCCTGCTTCCAGACAAGGCTAATCGTTCCGATGTCTCAGTGAGAATCACCCCGGATGTCGGTGCCCACATCTGCTTCCAACATGGCGTCCATGCCTGACGTCATCTGAGCTGGCGAGCTATCATCGAAAGAAGTAGGAGATTTGACACTATATCAACGCTGCCGTTTTGTTTCTCAAGCTTGATTGATGAGCCTTAATCAAATCGCAAGGTCAAATGATTAAAATATTAAGGGTGAATTACTTTTTTTTCCTTTTGACTTGTTGGGTATGTTTTATTTTAGCATATTTCACCCACCCGTTCTGTTTTGGCTAAGACGACCATGTTTCCTGATTGTCAAAAAGAACTTTGTGATCTGTTTATAGAATCTACCATATCTTAGTGTATTATCAACATCAACTTCATTCATCAAGTTCAGTTCAATAATGTCATCGCGCGTCGCCGATTTCAAGCTGTTGTCAATTTGATGAATTATCGACCACTGAGTGTTGCTTTATGATTTTCCCATGAGAGCATCTAAGGCTACAAATGTCAGGTCGGATTATTCTGCCTGTTTACCAAAGTATTGATGACTGCTATCTACAATATTATGAGTTCATTCTTCCGTACAAAAAACATTGCTGATCCCTGGCTAACAAAAAAAAAATTCTTGATGGAATAATAAAAAAAGTGACAATGCACTCAGTATTGGATTTAATTGCTTATATGTGAGAGAATGTTTAATTTGGCAATCGAACGGGGTTCGGAGTTACGGGGTTTGTTTGGAGATGGTCACAGATTAACTTGAAGATCCGAAGATGTGACGATGAATGAATGGTTCGAAAGAGTTAATGCTATTTGTGTTAATACGGATCAAATCATCGAATGATACTTGTATTAATCATGAGATGTTGTGTTCAAAGCTGTCAATTCTGAAGAATCAACAAGACATCAAAGGAGAAGGCCGAAACGGATCCAAACCACGTTTATTCTTGAATATTATCATGACATCAAAAACAGCCCGAAATACTGCCGTAAGGCATTTTGGTAGAAGAGGAGAGAT
Source organism: Urechis unicinctus (assembly GCA_034190875.2). Classification (NCBI taxonomy): domain Eukaryota; kingdom Metazoa; phylum Annelida; class Polychaeta; order Xenopneusta; family Urechidae; genus Urechis; species Urechis unicinctus. The sequence goes on along the minus strand of CM067342.1, from coordinate 16,872,239 downwards.
GTGTCCTGGTTGGTAGCTAGTTCTGAACTGCCTTTCCCAGATTCGCCCATCCTCCAAAAATGACTTCCGGTTGATTGTGAGGGAGCCAATCAGGGTGCGAGTAGTGGTGACGCTTTAAATGGGCGAATACTGCCCAACATATGTATGTGCTCTTTACCTAATTCAACTGAATGTCTCATTCATCAACATTTATTCTGATGTAAACCGGACCTGTTTTTTTTTCAAAAGACAAACCAATGATCTCAGCAGCTCACCCCACGATTAGCGCCAAACCGACGTGTGAAGCGTCTCCTCAATGAGGTACAGGTCCGCGAGGTTGCCTCACCATGTCCATAACCACCCCAACACCTTGCGGAGGCGGTTTCTTTATCACGGTACCCTTCGGAGCCAGCTGACCTCATTTACTTGTTTGTCTACAGAAGTACGAGTCACTGCCAAGGGTGCTCCTTGGGTGCGTATGTGTGACCAATACTTATTTTTGTTCCAGAAAATAAAATCTGATCCGACATACTATTGTAACCATATTAAATATCATCTGTATCAATGAATACTATTTGTTTTTTAAATTGATATACCCCCTTGTGGAACTACACATTAAAAGTCAGATGGTTATATTTTAATACGGCAGACTGAGAGCGCACCTGACCTACACAAACAATGACCCCCAAAAGCACCTTGACAGTACCAACACGTCAAGGCGGAACCATTAACCCAGGGTCTGGTTGAATTTTAAAATGCACTGAAGATAAATGTATAGTTATAAACAGATGACGAATCGGATATAATGTAACAACCTGGGATAGAAAACACAATTAATACAAATCATATTTGAGCGTTTATTCATCTCCATAACCTCACACATTCTACACAAACCAATTGGTTTACAAGCAAATGTATCAACATTTCCAGCACTATAAGTTTGCCCTATGACCTACGCCTTGACCTCACGGACTAAGGCCTGACTAAATGGCACCTGTAGGTCCTTCTTTTTGACGAGCTCAGTAGACTCATGTTAGGGTACATCATGGCTACGTAACATCCCTGGAAATAAAAGACATTGACCTGCTTCAGCAATGTTGATACTCTGCATATCATTCGTACTGAAATCAATAAACTCTTCTGAAGACAGGGCAGCACTCGCTATCAATCAATCCAGTATTTTCTTAGAACAATTTCATTGAGTATAATCACCATTTATGCAGCCACGTGATCATAGGAAAATGTATTACCCATGAAATGATGAACGGAGGGGTGAGTACTAGTGTTCCCTGCTTCTCAGTTGACCCCTCCCGTCAGGAGCATCCTAAAGGATGTCTTCATACTAAAGTTCGAGCTCAGTGATGACAGAAAAAATTGCAATAGTTATGACATTCAAATTGATATCGCTTAACAAGATACGCCACCCGAGGATGAAGAACTCAGTGAGAACCACCCCGGATGTCGGTGCCCACATCTGCTTCCAACATGCCTGACGTCATCGCCGGACTAGATTCGCTTAATACTTCCCAGAGATAAGCTACGTCATGCGCACGCATGTCAGCGTACTGGTAAAACATTCCCCTGACCCCATCCACCACGCTGATCTCCAGGTGAAGCTGGTACGCCACGGGTCCATCGGGATGTGTGGACGCCAAGCGACTGTGGAGAGCGTCAAGCCGCGCGTCGACGAGGCCCAATTGATCACAGGCGCGTTGCAGCCTGCGTTCAACGCGTTGCCACAGATGTAATGCCATGCCGACATCGAGGTCTGTCTTAGGCTGAAACATATCTGTAAAGACAGCAAACGCGAAGCAAACACAGCCAAAAAAAAAATAAATAATATTGATTGGAAATCAAATCAGGTCAACTGGCTGCTGAAACGAATATGTGAATGCCAGCACAAAACGCAAGCAATAGATTTGTCGACGTCACAGTATCTAGTAGAGTCGGGTTCTGTAGCAGAGAACGATGGATGTTGCTAATGCGTGGTCTCTAAGAAGGTAATGTTGTCAATAAGATGAGTGGTTCTTTATATACTCTCCTTTCTCGTGGTCCGCAGCGCTCCGACTGCCGACGTGTGCGCGTCACCTTGAAGACTCCCGTAGTGACGCGTGCCGATGCGCTCCAGACGAGCGGCCTAGTGTGAGAACTTCACTGATAGCGACGAGCTGTGAAAACCTTGCTGCCAGTCAAATTGCGACCCGTCTGAACTTCTTCTGTGCTTGTATTATCAGAAACATATAGATATTGTCTTCAGCCCATATGTCATGGCAATGTTATCACGGTTGTGACATTACACAAATATAAGACTTTTTAGTTGACGGGTTTGGTAGAATGAATCCCGATAAAGACGATTCATGCTATAACAATAGTGAAACGAGTACATGGCAATATCGATTAATGTAATCATTCAAGATTGTTTTTAAAAATGCAATTCATACAACGAATAGCTGCACTTTACAATATCCAAATGACTCGTGAATCAGCATCTGACATGTCTATAGCGTAACCATCAATATGTTCGCTCATCTTTGTCAAGGCGGATATTGTAAAAAACTAAATTATAAACTACAAGAAGCTAATTGTACATCAAATATCAGCTTTGCTCATTACAATGTTTTTACAATTTTCGTCTTTTATTCTTATGAAGCAATCATTATCGTTACGCAATATTTCTTTTCCCGTCAGCGTCATCAGCGATGATCTGCTACTTAGGAGCGTTGTGTGGCCGTTGCAACTGAAATTGATCAAATAGCTTCCGGTTGAATAAAACAAAAATTGCGCAGATGTTATGAGGTTATCTGATATTTTGTTATCACGACCTTATTGACTAGAACGATGTTTATGCGATCTTGGACATGTGATACATACATAGATATTTGTAATTGTGCCACATAAATGACAATATGGCCCTCTTCTTTCAGCTCTTGAGATTGATTGATTGTGGGTTCAACCCAGTCACTCGAATAATACCCACTGTCCATCTGCGACAAAACCAATTAATTATATGATCGCTCAAACAACCTTAAAATCTGAAATCATTCATCTGTTAAATATATCACAAATAGTGATAGCAAATCAATATTGCGGCCATACCCATCCATATTGTCTGCTAATAGACAAGTGTAAACAATATTCAGTGAGGCAAAATCACAGACTCTATAAAAGCTGTCAGGAACAGCAGCACTGACCAGAGGCAGTCACACCCAAGAGCAAGATGGGTGCAGCGGTATACTCCAGTCTCCTGTTGGTCTTCCTCCTTGTACCTTCCTTGGAGGGCATGCCACAAAAGAGGTCACTAAGTAAGTAAAACTGATTATAAAAATCATTATTATAATCATTCTTTTCAAATTATTTTGTTTTTCATAAGGCTGTCTTTGTAATGGAATTCAACGAAATCACAAATGATATATATGTAGAAAATGTAGGTCATGACATGCTTGCGGAATCCATCCTGTGATCGGTTAGGCTGTGGCAGTGAGAAACAATTTGTTTTGCTCAAACCACTCTATTAAACATGTTTTTTTATGCATTGAACTTCGTAAAAATGTGTTGACAAGATCGACAAAAATAATGGTTCACGATTTACCAATTGCATAAATAAGATAAGGTCAATCAGCCTCGGGGTTTCAGGATTCGAAACCGTTCTTGTAATATGGGTTTTTGCTGCATAGCAGGCGATGAAACTTAAATAGATCCTGTTTGGATCATCTGAATCTCATATCATTCCATTATTAATCCAACTCGCTCTGTTTCCCTAGGTTGTCCGTCCGGCACTACAGAAATTAGCGGGCCGTCTGAGTATACAGACACCACTACATGCGGGGATATCATCTCAGCCGGTGCCTATCTCCGTAAACCGATCTATCTAAGCGAATGCGCTCGTCAGTTGGGCTCCACGGCTCCCTACATCGTCCGAGATGCATTCGTCATCCAATGCCTGACCTTCTCCAATGGCACAATACGCCACAGGAGTCGGTTGTGCTGCCCAGGTGAGCGGCTATGTGACGTAGGCCATCACGAAATCTGTTAACAACCTGCCAGATATTACTGATATTCAAATATCTATGTTTTGTTTTTAACTTTTAACATTGCCGTTGCGTTTAAAATCTATCACAGCTTTGGTTAAATTTCTAGTATGAATTACTTGTTACACAACTGTTTTGCATATGTAATTATTTTATTTGTTTAAATAAAGACGAACTGACAGAAAAGCGCTGCTTCACATGCCAGAATGAGGAAATATTGCTAGATGAATTGACATCCGTGTATGAAACAGATCACTGCAACAGGCAGGAACTTCACACCTGCTCTGACGATGAGGTATGATATGATAGTGGGTTGTTAAGGCGATTACCATGACGTCAAATTATCATTGCCTGTACCTCACCTGTAAGTCAGGGCTTAGTTATTGTCATGGACAAGTATATAGGAAGACACATATCAGATCTAGACTGCACAAGACAAGTTTTCTGTTTATAGCACTGTGCTACCCGCCATGATTACTTCGCGGCTCTGGATGGAGGGACCCGCTACGAAGTTACCAAAGGTTGTCAACCTAAGAAGGAATGTAATGCTGCGAGGGACGAAAACTCCGTGAGGTGTGTGGACAACGTGGTCGATCCCTCCTGTACTTACTGCTGCAGCGATCCTCTCTGTAATGAAGACAAGACGCTTCGCATGCTAAGTGTGTTTGTTATTTACTATCTCTTTTACATACAATATTGTCCCTTTATTACTTCACATCTATACGTATTTTGAACAACAGCACTGGAACAATGTTACAAGCAGTGCAAAAGACGAAATTAGTAATGATTAATCATTGCGACTTTATAGCAACTCTAGCAGTAATTTTGAAATGTCTTTGATGTATACGTGTGCATATTGTGTTTAGATGCATTCAGCAATTCATCCGTCGATGATCCATGTAACCTCCTCAATGGACAAGAGAACCCTTGTCTAAACGAGGGTGTGTGCGTTCCTGATGAGTCAGTGTTCACGTGTGAATGCTCAAACGGCTACCACGGCGATCTCTGTGAATATGGTTAGTGACTCATGGTCAGGATCAACGTAGCTATCATCTTAGTTGTCATCGTGATCTTCGCCATAGTTGCCAATTTATCATCATCATCATCATCATCATCATCATCATCATCATCATCATCATCATCATTGTTATTGTGACCATTGTCATGATAAGCATCAGTGCCGCATACTCAACCATGTATAAAATCAATAGGTACCAATTACCAGGTCAAAATATTCAGTCATGCCTAAAATAATCGATGCATCATGTAAATGTGCTTAGAACCGACAATCAATATGGTGCATCCGAGCACAACCACTGGGCATCTCGTCAAGGAGCAGTCAACATGAATACTTTATTATTGATTGATTTTGACAGGCTTTGTGCATCAACTATCGTGTAGTTCCCTGTATAAAACATATGAATTGCACATGACTGCAGTGCTGTATGGTTGCAGACGCCTGTACTGAACCAAACCCGTGTGGCCAAGACAACGCGTGCCTAATTATATCGTCATCACCATATTACAAATGTTACTGCCGGGCTAATTTCTATGGTGACGGGTGCACTGAAGGTGAGAGGCGAGGGTGATTGCCTTGCATTATCTATGCCTGTTATAGAATTCTTCCCCTGTATTTCAATACAGTTACCTTAATTTTCTTTTATTGACAAATATTCAATAAGTTTGAATTTCATTTATATCTCAAGAATTATGATATACCCATGCACATGCCTCTGGGGTAGACGATTGTGACGTCCCAATATCTATATCACATACTACAGTTGCACATAAAACCACGTGGTTTTGACCCTATCGATCCGTTCTGCAATTGACAAAGCTGACAGAACTTTCAACGATATCTTGAATAATACATATGTTGACACTAATGAGCAATATCCTCTATTTTGTCAACTACGATTCGCTGAGTAATGGAAGCAAACGAAGAAATCACCAAATAAACACCAAATAAACATTGGATACAGGCGCCTGGTAATATTGAATTTCGTCTGCGTCATTGAGACGCAATCCTTTGAAATTCACCCGTAAAATAGATTTTCTCTCTCTCCCTGACTGGATTCAACTCTATTTGGGGCTGTGACGTCAAATCGCTGAGGGTCCAAAGCTGGCTCCTTACCACCCTTTAGCATTCTAGTCATGTCTGGTAAGCAGTATCTCGGCAACTACTTCCTTGATGAATATCAAACTTACACGGTTATTTGGGTCTATTACATATGGAGGAATCGCCTGGTAGAAAGTTTCAAAGACAAAATTCAAGGCGACAAAAGGCCTTATCTTGCATACCAGCGCTGTTGTACAGTCAGTCTGACTGTTTTCGCACCATTGTGTGGGCGCTACGTGGGGTCGGATGGGATTATGACGACATCGCTATGTAGCCCTATGTAATCGCTTAAAATGACGCTCATTTACCCCCCTTAATCGATGTTTAAATCTGAATTTATCTTCAGCATCGCGTATGTTCCTCTCATTGTCAAAAATATGCGCTTCGCAGCTACCCCGCCCCCGCCCCCCACGCTTGCTGATATGGCTTTGTTTGGTAACGAGTTGATCACATTTGACATTTTTTTGTTTGACTGTGATCAGAATACCCAGAGTGCAGCATCAACAGGTGTCTGAATGGCGGCACGTGTTTCGTTCAAGGGCTGCGTGACCGTTGTGTTTGTCCCCCTAACGTCCTCGGAGAGTACTGCGAGATTGAGCGTGAGTATCTCACTGCGCATCTTTTGTGATGCTTGTTCGGTATGCTTCACAGAATATGCATATGCATAGAATGCCTGCTGATGCGTAGTTCTTCACAACGATGCATCTTCATGCGTACTGGTTATTCCTACGGAATTACGCAGATGCGTTAACAACATTTCTTTGTGGAATTAATTATTTACCTTAATTCCGTGTAGTACTCTTTGCTACTATATATTTTGTACATGCACCATACTTGAATAATTTAAATCTGCTGAATAGAGACAAGCTATTATCGGTAGCATAAATTATCCCAGCTCGCGAATTATGATGCATTAAGAGGAGCTCATTCTTGTTTTGACGTTGCTCGATGCTGCCTTTTGGCTCAGGCACAGCAATACACATCGTTAACAGAGCATTCCTTATCTCAGCTCCGAAAATCCCCTTGATCCTCACTGCGTTAGTTCACACATTGCTGGTTATCCCATTTGCAGCAAATTTGCCAAATGAATGCATCTCACCGGACCTCTACCTCAAGGTCGACACCAATTTACAAGACGTCCTATCGATTACATCAAAGCAATCATGTACCAAAAAGTACAACTACATCCGCAACTATTGGTTGTCAAAAGACTGGCTTGTCCAGAAATGTAGATCTCGTCTATTCCCCGACTTTCAAGACGGATTGGACGGTAATATCAAACTGATGGACTTACATGGTATCGGCATGTACCAATGTGAACAGGGCGACACAAGTTTGTTCTACAACGTCGACGTCTGTTGTCCGTGTGAGTGCTGTTATATCCATCCGCTACTGACATCTATGTTCCAAGATTTTTGGCTTTTACACGCATGTTTGGCTTTTGCAGCACTAGCAAATATTAGATTTTCTTTCAAATGAAGAATACATATCGATTGCAGAGCTGCTCTTATTTTCGTTGGTTACCGCTTGCAAAGTGTATAAGTGAGCGGAAAATTCCAGGGGTGGGGATGAATGAAATCTCCCTCTAACCGTTTGGAATATATGTGCAGCATGCCTTAGCAAGCCGTGTCAAAATGGCGGATGGTGTATCCAAGATGGCGCCAACCACGTGTGTCGATGCAGATACGGGTTCTCGGGCGACCAGTGTCAGTACAGTAAGTCACTTGATACACAAACTGACCATTGTATGTAAATAGTGATTTTCACACATCAATATCCACCACAATTGTCATATATTGCACGAGCACAAGGCACCTTGAGTGCAAATGTATGTTGATTAAATGTCACCTAAGCAAAATCAATTGAATATCTTTCAATGATATCAACGATAATTATGGAAATATCTTGTGCACAGTTATGGATATCAAACATAAGCTAACATTTTTCATGTTAACCAAGTATGTTTACTCATATTTACAGAGACTAAACATTGTGTGGTGTTTGGTGATCCACATTACCTCACTTTCGACAAGTCAGAACTCACATTCCAAGGAGCGTGCAAATACTGCCTTGTGTCAGTCACAAACGCTAGTATGACTGACTTGCCAGAATTCTCCGTGTACGGCAAGAATGAGAATCGTGATAACAACACGGCTATTTCCTGGCCCGCTTATGTGGAGGTGGTTGTGTATGGTGTGACTATACGCATCGGCAAGGATCGATATGTCACGGTTAGTTGTCGGCTTACTTGGTGTTATTCATTAAACAAACCAGAATCATTTCACTATCCTCACTCCAACTGTAAGAGCCGAGCTCATATCGTGACAATGACAAATTGCATATCCTTAATATATGACGCACCTATGGTTCCGATCCACCCTTATGTATATTGCGTCGGTCAATGAGCTTTGTTGGCATATGTATTCATTGAATCTTTCGAATCACCGTTAATCATACGTCATGTATCATTAGTTCTTGCACGGCATACATTTGTTTTTCAAGGTTGATGGAGTTTCGATTGGGTAATTCTTTTGACCTCAAGACTTACGCAGGAGGGCGCCTCGTGCTTCAAATTAACGGAGCTTTTGTTCAATTGGACGCCGAGTTTGGACTGCGGGTGCAGTTTGATGGTCAGACGCTTATTGAGATTTGGTTACCCGACGGCCTCAGCGAACAGACGGGTTGTATGTGTGGCAACAGCAATGGTAACCCTGGCGACGACTTGTTGACGAGTGCGGGATTGGATGTGTCAGGAGACCCGGCCAGCTTCGCCAAAGTAGGCAACAGTTGGAGAGTGGACGACGAGGAAGATTTAACGTAAATATGATAAACTGATTATCAATTGTTCTCAAGTATTTGATTGTACAGACTGGGCAATTTTACCCCAAAATATGCATTTTTAGAAATAATATTCTCTTTGCTAATGAAGCAGCATTTGATTATTGGAAAGACATGTACCCATTAACTGTATAACAAGCACTGATCGTGTAATATACAGGTGTGAAGACACCGAGCCAGAAAACCCAGTGGTGTGTACCCCCACCGACTTCCCCTTCCTGGACGACAACGACTACTGTGGTCTCATCACCAACCCAATAGACTCGCCATTCGCAGCTTGTTTCTCCCAAAATCCCGGCTTCATCGATATGTTTGGCAACGCTTGTTACTATGATGTATGCGCTAACAATGGTAGTAAGGGCGCTGCCTGTGCCTCACTGACCGCCCTCGACAGGGTCTGTGCCGATTTGGGCTTCACTGTCGAATGGAGGACCCAAGATATCTGTCGTGAGTTAGTGTCCTGTTTTTGTAAACACTAAAACTAGTAAATGGAAGACCGTACATGTAGGTAGTGTGTTCTATTTAAGACTACACGGACCCTCCGTTTTAACTGGGTCAGATCGTTGTTATACAAAATTCCTAAATACTTGTCAGCTTATGGTCACTTGAATTTTCCATATTTACAATCATGCTTCAGTTGATGTTTAAAATTATAAGACTATAGATCGCTCTTTGAATAATCACCATGAATTGGAAATGGATATGACGTTCTGCATATCAACGTATGATATTACTTAGTTCAATATGAAATGTCAATAATGGCATATTCGTCCGTGTATGACAGCCATGGAGTGTCATGGTGGTCGCGAGTACGTGCGCTATGGACCAGCATGTCCCGTATCGTGTACCCGTCCTAGAGCCGCAGAACTCTGCTCGCTACAAGACACAGAGTCTTGTGCTTGTCCCGGCGACCAAGTTGTCAAGGACGACCAGTGTGTCGACCCCGCTGAGTGCGGCTGCGTTGACGACCAGGGTAATAATTACCAGGTAAATTAATCAAAACACTTGTCATGACCAGTGAGACGATTGGTAGAAATCATCTAAGAAGTCAATCTGCATACTTGCTCCC